>CM042137.1:101825134-101855134 GCA_023376005.1 Doryteuthis pealeii | reverse complement strand
TTGTGGAATCACCGAAAAAGTAGTTAGGATAGATAACATCTTTTTAACGAGAGAATGAGACGATAAGTCTAGATTTAACGAAAAGTTAGGATGAGTGGCTCCAATAAGCCTTTGATCTTTAGGTTAGTGAACTCTGGTTGACCAGTGAGATTGGAACGAATCGAAAGAAGTCGAACGTTCTAGAGAAGGAATCGTCTAGAAGATTTTAGAAATGTTATTTAAGACCCGCGAATAGAATCACGAGAAGGAGTTAGTTGGAGTTGGAGTTAGTTGGAGTTAGGGTCTGCGATCAGAGCAGTGAGGGTCCGAGAGTCAGAGGCAGTGAGAGCCAGGAGGCGTGCGTGGCAGTGGGCAGTTAATGAACTTAGGTCGCTGATGTGTGAAACCCGAGATGTAATATTTTACACTGAACGAAGTTAAAACCATATTTAAGGAAGCTGACCATCTCTCTCTCTCAAAAGTTATAGGAAGTTTGGAATATAATAAACTTCTGAGAAGTAAACCCGGTGTTATTAGTCTGCTCTATTTACAACGAAAGGAATCTTTTTATGAATGGACTCACGACGCAAACAAGATAGTAAAAGTCACTATCGCAAAGAAATCGTACTCATGAGTGAAAGTCATTAAAGTGTAAACTTGTCAACACGTCAAATTGGCCGTAACGAGGAGCACGCGGCCGTGAAACGTGATACCTTTCCCTTGACCAAAAGAAGTGGAGGAAGATTTTGGGGCTAGCTAAGACTGACTGCTACAGCTAGATCTGCGTTTGTAAACAAACTGGCCGTACGTACGTTAAATACGAATTGGTACCGCTACGTTAAATATTCCTAATCGATACTGTGTAACAAACGCCATAACGTTACAGTATGTAGTCTTCGCTATCTATGTATTTTATTTGGTCCTTAATTCCGCTTTCCTTTAATGCTTCATTGTAGTACGGGGCTGCTTTTTCAAATATTTCTTTATTTGCTGAAAGGTTTGAGATTCTTAGGTTTTTGAATACTATAGGTGGGTGGCATGAACCTGTGTTTATGCATTTTAATTTTTCGTTTGGCTTATGGTATGGTTTGTATGTTCCGCTATCAAGGTCTAGATTAACATCTAGGAAGTTTACGTTTGTGAGGTTTGTGTCTATTATGATTTTAAGGCCTAGGTTGTTCATATGTTTTATCATATTTTTCCTTAGTTTATCTAGGGTGTGTCCGTCGCATTTACGGGACAGGCACAAGCCATCGTCTTTGTATATCCCGAATTAGTGTTCTGGGAAGCTATATGATAGTGAATCGAGTAAATATAGCCCGACTAAGTCACAAATTTTAGCACTATCATAAGAACCCATCGACACGTCGAATGCACCATTGGGGTTGTCTTTTTTTACCCAGGTTTTTCCCTCACTGAAGAGTAGTGTTCTTCTGGAATGCATTATTATTTCAGTTTCTTGTATATTTATTGATGTGTACTTTTTTGCAAAATCCAGTGCTTTGGATAGGAGTTGTTTTGTTAAGTTTTGGAAGGGTAGAAGTCTACTATATCAAATTGTGTGAATTTGTGAGCCTTTTTTGTTGGTATTTTGTTGAACCAGTCTATTGTAGCTGTTGCGTTTGTCCATTGGAATAGATTGGTGTTGATTCTAATTGCCGTGTTTATTTTCCTTAGTATGTCTTTGCTTGCTAGCCCTAATTCCGTTTTCGCTGGGTTTATTAACCTGCATGTGGGTCTGTTGTTGAAGTCCGGCTTGTGGTCTTTTAACGTAATGAAGGCTTCTCTTTTTGCTAGTTGTACTATTCTATCATCTATGTTTAGCTTTTTTGCTAAGATTTTGGCTTCATCGTTAATGTTGTTGTATGTGTTCTTATCGGCTAATTTATATTTATCCGTGATGCTGTTTTGTATTAATTTTTTTGTGTTTTATTTTGTCTATTACGTATAGGTTTTATATATATATATATATATATATATATATATATATATAGAGAGAGAGAGAGAGAGACAGACAGACAGACAGACAAAGAGAGATATATTTTGGTATATTTATAAGCAAAGAGTGCTTATTGATAGAGCGTCTACGTCTAAGTTGGATTAGCAAAGACTTGAAGTCAACTGCGCTTGAAAACTGTCAATGTGATTTTCAAACCAGGAAAATTGCAGGGCGTGAAACTGACAGTTACTCACCGCCGTTGACTTCAAGTTTTTGCTGTCCTAACTTAGATATACATGCTAAATGATGTTGAATATTGGTTACCTATAAATATAGAACACAACACACACACACACACACACACACACACACATAATATATAATATATATATATATATATATTATATATAGAGAGAGAGAGAGAGAGAGAGAGCCATTATAGTTGTAGAAACAAGTTTTTCTCTCTACCAGGGTTTCGGTATTCATAGTACATCTTCTTCAAGAGAACTCCTGAATACCGAAACCGTGATAGAGAGAGAGGCATTTTCTACAACTATAAATGCTCTGTATTTTACGAATATGTATTGAGCACTTTTGGATTAACTACTAATGCTACTACAATGAAAACATTGTAGCAACTTTTGATGAATATATATGAGCTGATGGTAGGTGTGGCGCTCCACCTCAGACGAAAAACAATCTACTGGGTCTAGCTCTAGAGAAAAGGTGATAGACTTCCTCGTTATTTGACTGATACCGACGTTAGGCCACGACCCCATGATACACTTATATATATATATATATATATATATATATATATATATATATATATATAATCAATGGTAATATTATGGTTTTACACTCATAACTTGAAGTTTCATGGTAATCCAATCATCAGATGAGTTCAATGGTTGAGATGTTAAAAACCAGTCGTGAAATGCTTTATTAACATTGAGCACCTTTCCATGCAAATACTTTTCTCATTTTTTCATTAACTATTCATTATATATATATATATATATATATATATAATGAATAGTGAATGAAAACATGAGAAAAGTATATATATATATATATATATATATATAATATATATATATATATATATATATATATATAATAATAATATAATGATAAGGTGTGTCATAAAAGTATCGAGGTTGATTACCAAGATAGAAATGAACATTGAATGGAATGTTCATTTTTTTCAGATTACAAGGTGTGTCACAAAGTACAAAAAATTTCGATACTTTTTGACACACCCTATAATATATATATATATATATATATATATATATATATACACATACACATACACACACACACACACACACATATATATATATTTATATATAATGAGTGTTTTTCATGTAAGAACATGTTTTGTTGGTTAGTTGGTTAGTTAGCAGAAAGTCTATCGACGCTCATTTAACTAATCTGTAGCTGATCTGAGGCGCCGCAGAGACTTATGAGCTTAATATACTCGGTGTTCAGATTAGTAGCGTCGTAATATTTACGCTTGGGACGTATGTTTCACTTCTAAAAAAATAAAAAGTACAGGAGATTTTACTGTCGGTAGCACACACAATCACGCATATGTACAAATGGAACAGTAGGTGCACTCTAACATGTATAACATTGTTCTCAATGTTTGGGTGTGTTACAAAAGTTATCCCGGACTAAAGGTGAGAGAAAAAGAGTGAATGAAAAAGAGATGTTTACTTTAAAATGCAAATAAGCTGTGAAAAAGATGTTCGAGCTACAAGGAAGTGTTAAAAATGATACGCACTTTCGCCATAACATATCTTTATCATTGTTACACCGCCCATGCGTGGTCACGTGATTGCTTGCTGTCTTTACCGTGTAAACATGACCGCTTCATGAGCAGTATACACCAAAGAAGTAACCCGATTTCTTTGACTTGAAGGAGTGTCAGGGACTGAAGTTCATCACAGGTTTTTAGCACAACACGGGGACAGTGCACTAGCATGTAGATCTGTGTATGAGTGAATAGAGAATTTTAAAAGTGACCGTAACAGCGTGAAGCACGAAGGGAGAGCAGGATGCCCGTCAAATTCCATCACTGATGAGAAGATTCAAGCAAGCTCAAGATATGGTATTGGCAAACCGGCGAGTTATCATTGATGAGGTAACTTGTTCTCTGCAGTTTAGACAGATCATCCACGAGGAGCTCGGCTTCCATAAAAATAAGAGTAAAGATCATTTTTGAATCTCTCTCGTACATTCAAGTTTAATTTTCGAGATTTAAAAGATACATAAAAACCTTTGAAAATCAGCAATATATCATCCAGATATAAAATAGCTGCTGGCTAACCGTCTACACCGACTAAAAGAAAGGACGATATATTTTGATCAACATAAACACACACACACACACACACACACACACACACACATATATATATATATATATATATATATATATATAAGTCATCTGGGCGGCCTAAAGTCGGTATCAGCCAGTCAGCGAGGGAGTCTATCCCCTTTTCAATAGCGCTAGACCAAGGAGATCGTTTTGGCGTCTGAGATGGAGCGCCACACCTACCATCAGCTCCTTACTTTACCGCACAGATCCCTGTGCTACTCATACGCTGAGTTGGCGAGGACCGGTATCGAACTAGGAACGTTGTGGTTTCTAGCCGAACGCTCTACCGACTGAACTAACCCGGCCCGTATTTGAAATTGTTAAAAGCGTGTATTCTCTCCCTCTCTCTCTCTCTCTCTCTCTCTCACACACACACACACACACAAACACCTATACAAGGTACGTCAAAAAAGTATCGAGTTTTTTTGTACTTTTTGACACACCTTGTATTCTGAAAAAAAAAGTTCCATTCATTCTTCATTTCCATCTTTGTACAGCTTTAAACTTGATATTTTTTTTGACATACCTGGTGTTCTGAAAAAATAATGAATGGAACGTTATTATTTTTCAGAATACAAGGTGAGTCAAAATGTACAAAAAATCTCAGTATTTTTGACACACCTTTGTTGCTAATTGATGGATTCATGCCTTCCAAAGAGGATTTAACGTGAAATAAAATGTAAACCACCTCGTCAAGAATTCGAACTCATGTTACTGATTCCATTTCTTATTACGATAACCGTTAAGATAAGCGCTTTTTATTTATAGTGTCAGGTAGATTCACGTGATACTCATTTTTATATATATATATATATATATATATATATATATATATATATATATATAATATATAGTATTAGACTTTACTAGTAAGGCAGACTGGGTTCTTTAACATTTTATAGGTAACCTCTCTAGGAAAAAGGAAAAACTATGAATTTGAAAAGTCGTTGAATGGGTTTGTGGCATTCTTTGTGCACTGATTTGTTCCTATCGACTGTGCCAAAAAGTGTGGATGGTCTGACACAAGCCTTCACCACTATAAACCAAACAATCCAGGTTGTTAATTGGATGAACCCTCATGCGTTGAAATCGACGAGAGAGTCCATTGTGTATGTGTGTGTGTGTGTGTGTATGTGTGTATGTGTGTGTGTGTGTATGAAAACATTAGCTTTAATATTTTTGTTATAAAATCTGAACGAGTGATACCTTTTTGATAGACATATAAACTAAGTTACAAAAATCACCTCATATTCAATAATCTGACTAATCTTTATAGAGTCACAGTTCAAAGATTATCAATGGCTTTATATGAAAATCGAATAAAACATTTTCACTCTGGGTCATCTCATTTGAATACACGTAGAAAATTTCACACTAATCCAAGATTCTGTTAAGAAAACATAATTTCTCCTCCCCTTCCTTCTCTTTCTCCTCGTCCTCTTCTTCATACTACAGTTTCACCTTGACTTACGAGTTTAATTCGTTCCGCTCGTAATTCAATTTCCTCGTATATCAAATCAGTTTTCCCCATTGAAATAAACGCAAATGCCATTAATCCATTTCAGTTCAATCACCAAAGTCTCTGATCTCTAAGAAAAATCTCACAATATCGTCTAAAACATAATAAAATAGAATGTGATAAATTATGTTCTGTAAAGTGTCCTATTGTCGGTGGCAGCCGGACAGCAAGGGAATCTATGGTGAGGCGCTACACCTAACATCAGCTCCACGATTTATCATAGATATCCAAGCTGTGCTACATAAACGTTGAGTTGGTGAGGACCGGTATCGCAATCTAAAACATTGTGGCCCCTAAGCAGATGCTCTAACTGAGCTAAGCCAGTTGTATTTTTAATGCTTATTTTTTGTAAACAGTATATTCCTTTGGTGTAATAAATTTGAAAACTTAAATGGTTTTAGTGAATTTATCAACATGAGCGAATTTGAATCTCACTCGTACCTCAAATGTTAGCTCTCAACACAAAGTAAAAAAATATATTGAGAGACAGGTCGTAACTCGGAGAACTCGTAAGTTGAGGAACTCGTAAGTCAAGGCATCACTGTACTGCTAAAATAATCATTTCTACGTTATTCTAACTAGCAAATATATGCACCTTCCGGGTGCAAGTATTTAAGTTTTAATGAAATAGAATATTATATTAAATTAGAGAGGCTAATGAAACTAAATAAGAATGCAGATAAAAAGATTTGAAACAGAGGTGGGGGGGGGGTAAAATATAAAAATAGAACAACTTAAAATTACTCTTCCATCACCTTTTTCCACTTTCATAATTTAATTATTTAGTTAAAATAGGAAGTAAAGAATAAAATGAGAGTTATTTTTTCTCGTTAATGGATTTCTTTTAAGATTTATTCGCGATATTTTTGCCCAAATTCATTAAGATAAAACCAAACAATTAGAAATCAGTAATTCCAAGCACATATTTATTAAAATCAAATTTTTAAGATCAATATGCAACTTAGTCTTCCCGTTCACACTGCACACCGCTATTTTGTTGTATATATAAATACAACTGCATGTTATTAGTATGTAGATAACAAACAGTATTAATGGTGTGAAACAATTCTATTAATAACTGAGGTTTGAATAAAAATAAAATCCATGGAGAATGTGACGTAAATAACTAAGGGAATTGTGACTACAGCAGTAATAAATGGTTACAGACAGAAAAACACATAATCTCCATTATAATAAGATGTATCATTTTGTGAATTCTTTATTCAAACCAATTTACTTAACTCTGTTTCTTGCCTTTTGTCTTTTTTGTTATGAAAAATAGTTAAGATATTCTTATGAAGAATTAATGGGGATGGTATAGTTTATTTGAGGCAAGACGTCCCATCGTGGTATAATGGTTAGCAAGCTAGTCTTGCAGATCTATTACTACTGTTCAGTCTTCGCTGGATGCACCCATACATGCGACCTTGTGTAATATCTTAACCGTGGGCAAAGGGTTGGGTTAATACCTAATACTGTTCGATCCTTACTGGATGCCTCATACTTGCGACCTGGTGTCACATCCTTCTATTGGCGAACGGGTTGGGTAAATACTTATGTTTATCAGGGCCTGTGAAAAGTACTTTCGTTTTTAAAATTCCTTATTTACATATAGAAATTACTATGGCAGCATTTTATTATAAATATAATTATTATAAAGGGTGTTTAGAGAAAATTGACATCGTGTGAGATGTACATAGTGTTTCAGAAAAAATAATATCATTTTATAACTTAATATCTTGATAAGATCTACTTCAAATGATCTCAAATCTTAACAAAATGTGTAGAAACAACGCAAAAACGTTTACTGTTTTAACACATTTTCTTTGCCAGTGAATCACAAAATGAAAAGAAAAAAGAAAGTAAAACATAGAATTCGTAGTTGTTTCTACACATACTATTAAAATTTGAGTTCATTTGAACTAGAATTGATCAATTATTAGAGATCGAAATAATATGATTTTTATGAAGCAACCACAATATATAATATTGTCCATAAATGTGTACAATCCTAGGAATTAAAATAAGATGTTGATTATCTTCTGTACTAAAGATACCAAAACATTAGGCATACATTACATTAGGCCAGATATGGTAGGCGCATCAAGTTATGCATTCAAAATGATGGAAATCATATTGATAATATTATTTATCAACATTATAATTAAATAAAATTGTTTTGTTTTAAAAGTATGTGTTAATGTATCCAGACTTTGTGGACACACTGTATATCACTGTTTCGCAACCCTCTAATTCTATTAATTTTAGAGTAATTAAAGCTCTGGGGAGCACTTTGAATGTCAATAAGATAAGATTAGACCTAAAATTGAAAAATATACAAATGATAAAGTTCTTGAAGTAAGCATTTATTTTTAAGAAATTAAAGCCACGTACATGATATCTGTATTCTTTTACAAATCTATAGTAGGGCAGACTGGACAGTAGTCAAATAGTAGGGCAGACTGGGCCCTTCAGCCTTGGGTAGGTAACTAGTCTAGGAGAGGGATAACTCTAAATTCAAAATTCACTCCAGCTATGGGTTAAATAGTTGGACAGACTGGGCCCTTCAACCTTGGGTAGGTAACCAGTCTAGGAGAGGGATAACTCTGAATTCAAAATTCCTGAGGTCGGTCGTTGATTGGGTTGGTGGCAACCCTTGATGCACCAATCATTTCCTATCGACTGTGCCAAAAAGTCTGGGTGGTCCAACACAAGCCTTCACCACTATAAACAAATCACTGTGTGGGTGTTCATTGTGTGTGTGAACCCTCATGCGTCGAAAATTGCCGAGAGAGTCCATAATATATATATATATATATATATATATATATATATATATATATATAGAGAGAGAGAGAGAGAGAGAGAGAGAGACGAATTCAAGATATACATTTTTAAAATACGTTTTGAAAATAAAAGAGTAATTTCTGTTTCAAATGTACTACGACAAAGATGTCTTTACTTTTATCTTGATTTTGCGTCTATAAGAATAAGAATAAAACAAAAACAAAGTATTCCAAAAAGATAAATCTATTTTAGATGATGATGTCGACGTTAAAACGTTTGGGTTTTTAGAATGGATAAAGTATTGTTTAAACAGTAATGAGAATCTTTTTTCAAAATGAAACAATGTGGGTGTTCATTGTGTGTGTGTGAACCCTCAAGCGTCGAAAATCGACGAGAGAGTCCATAATATATATATATATATATAAACCAACACACACCCATATATATATATGAACATGTAAGGACTAAAGTATATGTGTGTTGTACATGGAAAAGTATATATATACTTGGAATAGAATAACCCAAGAGTTGACATCTATCAACCAACCAACCAACCAACCAACCAACCAGCCAACCATGTTGAAATTAATCTAATAATAATAATCTCCAATTAACGTAGGACACCCCACTAAGGACCTATATTGACCAACTATGCGAGGATTCTGGATGCTGAGCAGAGGACCTCCCAAGAGCAATGAGTGAGAAAGCAAGTTGGCGGGAGATTGTCATGGATATCCGTGCTGTTTGCGCGACAAGATGATGATGATATACGTTACAAAAATGTATATTCACAATCATTTTAAACGGGCAAACACTTTTAAAGAGCGACAGTAAATAGGAAAATAGAAAATATCAGATACGATAGAGACAAAGTCTTTTTAAAACAAGACAATTTAAACTAAAACACGAATACAATGAACACATTATTTCTGTATAATTTATTTTCTATTTATATGTATAAAATTTGTATTAGAAATAGCCTGCGTGCAAGTTTTTAAATTACGTGTAAACAAAACAATTTATACAAGTGTGTATATGTGTCAGATGAGATTCCGACACGGAGAGAAAAAAAGAAAAGAAAAGAGAAAACTGCTTTATGATACTGAGACAATCAATTTATATTGAAAAAAAAATTGATACATTAAGAAGAAAGGAAAATGTTTTGAAATCCATTGTCCATATTTGTGCAAAGAAACTTGTATTTATATCTTAAAAACACGTGCGCGTGCACACACACGCGCACGCGCGTACACACACATTTACACACAAATAGTGAGATGGAATTGGAACTATCTCAACCTGTACATTATCAATTTATCTATCTATCTCTATCTATCTATCTATCTATCTATCTATCTATCTATCACTGTTCTTATCTAATACTGTTCTAATCTATCAATCTATAAATCTATCTATGTTCATATCTGTCTATGTTTATATCTCGCTATCTATCTATCTATCTATCTATCTATCTATCTATCTATCACTGTTCTTATCTAATACTGTTCTTATCTATCAATCAATAAATTCATCTATGTTCAAATCTGTCTATGTTCATATCTATCAATCAGTCTATGTTCATATTTATGTTCATATCTATATATCTCTGTTCATATCTATCTATCTATCTATCTATCTATCTATCTTCAAAAATCTGTTCCTATTTATGTTCATATATATATATATATATATATATATATATATATATATATATATATATATATATATATATCTGTTTATATCTATTTATCTATCACTGTTCTTATCTAATACTGTTCTTATCTATCAATCTATGAATCAATTATGTTCATATCTGTCTATGTTCATATCTATCTATCTGTCTATCTATCTAACAATCTCTAAATCTATCTATCAATCAATCTATTTTCATATTTATGTTCATATCTATCTATCTATCTATCTATCTATCTATCACTGTTCTTATCTAATACTGTTCTTATTTATCAATCTAGAAATCTATCTATGTTCATACATGTCTCTGTTCATATCTATCTATCTATCTATCTATCTATCTATCTTCTATCTTTCTATCTATCTAGAATCTATTTTCCTATTTATGTTCATATCTATATATATATCTGTTTATATCTATGTATCTATCACAGTTCTTATCTAATACTGTTCTTATCTATCAATTAATGAATCTACTTATGTTCATATCTATCTATCTATCTATCTATCTATCTATCTATCTATCTATATATATATATATATATATATATATATATATATATATATATATGTGTGTGTGTGTGTTTATATCTATCTCTCTATCACTGTTCTTATCTAATACTGTTCTTATCTATCTATCGATGAATCTATTTATGTTAATGTCTGTCTATGTTCATATCTATCTATCTGTCTATCTATCTAACTATCTCTACATCTATCTATCAGTCAATCTATGTTCATATTTATGTTCATATCTATATATCTCTGTTTTATATCTATCTATCTATCTATCTATCTATTTATCCATCTATGACTGTTCTTATCTAATACTGTTCTTATTTATCAATCTAGAAATCTATCTATGTTCATATCTGTCTCTGTCCATGTCTATCTATCTATCTATCTATCTATCTATCTATCTATCGCTATATTTATCTATCATTCAATGTTCACATTTATGTTCATATCTATGTATCTATGTATCTATCTATCTATCTATCATAGGCGCTTTAAATTCTTCAATTATTGTTGCCAGCGGCATTACACTTGTAAATAATGAAGAATCAAACATTGAAAGAAGTAATTCAAAAGCACCGGATCCAGAACGCACACCATTAAAGATTGCGAATGTGTCAAACGACTGTCCGTCAATTACTAAGAAACTGGTTATATCATTGTGAAACAGGCGGATCAAATTCGCAATTCTTTCTGTTTTTATTTAGATTCCGGATATTTTAAAGCATTATTGTAAACTATACTCTCAAATAGTGTCGATTTTAGCTCAGTTGGTAGAGCAATTGACTAAGACTCGCAAAGTTCCTGGTTCGATACCGACCCTCGCCAACCCAGTGCATGAGTACACAGGGATCTGTGCAGTAAAGTAAGGAGCTGATGGTAGGTGTGGCGCTCCATCTCAGACACTATAAAACAATCTTATTAGTCTAGCGAAAGTCAAAACGGTATAGACTCCCTCGCTGTTTGGCTGATACCGACTTTAGGCCACCCCACGATTTTACTTTATACACTCAAAGTTGCTGTAACTATACGCATAATTCGATAAGTATTTGGAAATTTTACCTTCCACTGGTTAAAGCGTTTTAAGATAGATAGATAAATAGATAGATAGATAGATATGAGGGTTGGGCGGGTTGGGTTTTACGGCATGTCGACCTTTGTTGTATTATTTTATACGGAAGACGTTTTGTTTTATTCAATCTTGATGGGTATTGAATTTTTAAAAACTCAATTTTTTCAACATATTTTTTTCTATTTATTCATAAAGTTGATCCTAACAGGTCTAAATACTCTGGATAAGGGTAAACCAGTGTGTAATGGCGATGAAGTGTTGCTCCACACTCCCCAGAGCTTCAAAACTGGAACTTCATCAACAGATTCAGTTTAACGTCATACTCACACTAAGACACTCAGCTACCACCTTCTAGCACATATAGGATAAAAAGAGTTGTGATGTGTTACCATAAAAACAATAGGGTTGGGACAATGATATAAATACTCTGGCATGACGTGACCAGTCGATTGATTGGGGGGGGGGCTTTCCGACCGCCCTAATAGCCTAGGTAAGGACCAAAGTAAAATGTTACGTGTCATGGACTACTGAGCCACCAGGGTTCCGTCCTTAACCATTACTGCCCGTCTTCGTAGTCAAATGGATTAGAGTTCACGTCGGACTAACGTCACATACATATGCCGCACGCCACTCGTTGTCTTTTTGAAGATAGCTTTTTGAAGATAGCGTTGTCTTCATCGAAGATAGCTGGCTGTTCGCATTATAATATTATAAGATCAAAGAATACCTATCCTATTTGTTCTCGTTTATTTTTCGTCTATTCTATTCGTGAAAATAAGGATGCGTGCATAAGCATTATACGAGGTCTTTCAATAAATAAAGGGAATTTTGTTACGATTTTTGAGGCCATCCTTAGGCTTCAAGCAAGAGCACTCTCCAGTGTATATCCCTTGTGTTAAGCAGAGCGCGATCATTAGTGAAGAAATCTTTGGTTGCTCCTTGGTGTTCCTCAGTGGTTGCTCCTTGTGTTCCTCAGTGATCCTTTGGTTGTTCTATGATGTCCTTTAGTGTTGGGTATGATCCTTTGGTTGTTCCTTGGTATCCCTTACTTTTGGGTAAAATCCTTGCGTTCAGCAAAGTCCCTCGTTGCAGGTCCGTTCGTCAATGTCGAATAACGTGCGGTTAAATATTTCAGCCAAATATTTTTTCGTTTTTTTATTTATTTGTTTTGTCAATATCAGCGATTAAATATTTAACTAACCACGTATTCCGGCTGTTGATTGGCTGGGGTTTAAGCCACGTGACCATGCTGAGTCTATAAGTTTAAGTGGTGGATTACAGCATGCCTTATATACAAAATTATTTCAACAACTTTTTCTAAGAAGTTGACTATAGGAAGCACTGTTTACCGTTGTGCCTTTTTCAATGATATATCAATAGGAATGAGTCCAATCATCTTCCAAAAAGACTGTCAGCATAACTTTCATTACTAACGGCAGCACCAAGAACTCTTTCTTTAGTAGAGAGTCAGTGCGCTTCATGGACGGTCGTTTCGACTTCGGCTCGTAGTAGTAGACAAACGTTTAACCCATTTGTAAACATTTATTTTTAATAAGAAAATGCTGCGCTTTATACATCACACATTCTTGCGTAAATTTCACATGGTTTGCATTTCTCAGCCACCAATAATGTGATGACAGACCTCTGTTTAAGCCCGGAGCACGGCTTGATTTGCTACCATTTTCAATTGACACAAAACAAATATGTTTTGCTGGATTAGAATAATTTTAGCTATAAACCAATTTTAAACAATGCAGAATTTACATTAATTAATTTTTTTCTTACAAAGTTTATAATAATGATACCTAAAAAACAACACAAATATGACTTATTATTTCGAGCCCAAGAAAATCATCCCTCCCCCTTTCCCCCCAAAACAATCCTTCTAATAGCATGACTCAAACCAATAAATATCTGGCTGAAATAATAAAGTATATTTTAAAAAAATGGGCAAATAATAAGGCAGATTGAGCTCTTTAACATTGGTTAGGTAACCAATCTAGGAGAATGAAAATTGAATTCAAACCTGTTTAAGAAATTGACCTCGTGTCATATCCTACTAGTGCGGAGAGGTTGGTAAATAAGTATGTATATTTAAAAAAATTAAATGTGTTTTTACTCTCCGTTTAGCAATGAATATATATTTGCTTCAACTAAACAGCTAGATATTGATTGTAAATATAATTTTCAGTTTATTAAAATGTATACATATATAAAGGACAGTTGTATGTATGTATGTACGTATGTATGTCCACCTGAAACTACGAAATTAAACAATTAACGACAATGTAAATGTATATACACACTCACTATCACCAAATCTTGCTTTGTGAGCAAAATAATGAAGATTTGACTTATATTCGTGAAGATGACTAGAAAATGAAGTTTAAATCGTAAAAGCATGGATTTTTATTTCATTTTTTTTTTTGCATTTAATATTTTGAATAGAAGACATTTTTTTCTTTTCAGTGTATCTGTGCACGTTTATTTCTGATTCCCCTCCAGGGCGAATCAATACAAGCTCTTTTTTACATAGGGATTTTAATGGGGCACCCTGCGAGGACCCAACTCACGATTTAGTAATAATGGATTTGTGTGACTAACTTTTTGCCTCCCTTTCTACCCAGGCAACGCCGGGTAGCCACTTCTAGTATGATATAAAGGAAATACGGTATCAGACTCAAAGCTTTCAAGCTAAATCGAAGTTATGTTTGTGCTTGTGAGTGCTTGTGTGTAGGTCAGTGGAACAGATCACATACTCACATACACACCCACACCCCACAAACACCCACACACGTTGACCTAGTCATTAAGCAGTTAGCATCAAAGATTTTAGTGGCGACTGAGACAGGTTCTTAATCTGGATTAAAGATATTTGTTTTTAAAAACTACAATAGATAAAAAGAAAATATCGTTTTGGTTTTTGTATGAATGGTCAGTTGTCAAGTATTAGCAGTGCAAATCTGTACGCGTACAGAAATGTGATGTATTTCATTTATATAAAAATTGGATAGAAAAATTGTTATTTTACTAGTTTTCAATATTGCTACCCAATCTTTTATTTCTTTTTTAAATTAGAGCAACTGCATGGAAATAAAGTCTTCCGGTGGATGTGTGATTTTTCAAAATGCAATTTCTAAGGTGTTCCCAAAGGTTTCGCACGTAGCAACTGTCAGGCATGATGCAACGCCATGGACCTTTGCTAAAAACAACATTTAAGACGTTAGTTTATTAGTTTTAAGGCTTTCTATAACAGTCTTTTTAAGTTTTTTACTTGCGCCAAAACTAAATATCTTGAGCCCATGAAAATCAGCCATAAAAAACAATTCCTTCTAATAACGTGACCCAAACGAATTAATATCTGGTTGAAATAATAAAGTATATTCTAAAAATTGGTAAATAGTACTACAGACTGGGCTTTTTAAAGTAGGTTAGGCAACCAGTCTAGGGGAAGGAAAGCACTGAATTCAAATCCGCTAAACTCGGCTTAATAATTGACCTTGTGTCACTTCCTGCTCGTCTGGAGGGGTTGGGTAAATGCATATATGTATTTTAACGTAAAAATTAAAACGGTCACTTATTTTCATTTTTTTTTTCATTATGAATAGTGGCTAAATTTACATATAAAAAAATCTATGAATTTCGTAAGTAGAAAAATGAAATAAATGCGGTTAAAAAGTGATTATTGAGAGAGAAAAATGGTAAATATGCACCATTTTTACAAATACAGATTTTGATCAATAGAATTAAAGACTGTAAAACAAATCATTATAACATGGGACTTTTAAAAAAAATACTCCTTCTTTATGATCAAAAAAATATGCAAAGTTTTATTCATTTTTCCCGAGATTTGTTGCATCTAAATTTATTAAATAAACACATAAAAGTTTGGGCATAGCTATATTATATACTAGCAGCGGCTACCCGGCGTCACCTGGGTAGAGGAGGATTTTAAAAAGTTATTCCCGCTTATCCATTATTACTGAATAGTGAGTTGAATCCTCGTGGGATGCTCCATTTAAATCCCTATGTAAAAAAATAGACCATGCATTGCTCCAGCTACCCTGAAAAGAAATGTTAATGTCTACTATCTAAAATATGAAATGAAAAAAAATTCCATGCTGCTATCATTAAAATTTTATATTTTAAGTATCTTCAAGAATATAAATCAAATCTCTATTATTTTTGCTCAAAAACCAAGCCCTAGTGATAGTTAATGTGTATATATATTTACTTTACCGTTAATCGTTTTATTTTCGAAGATTCTTCCGGACATACACACAACTGCCCGTTATATATGTATAGATTACGGCATTCATCTGTGACGTCCTTTTGCTTACCGCAATAAATCTGGTATTAGCATACTTTTGCGAAATCTTGATCGACAGTAAATTAATTACGGAATAGTTTGAAAGCTATTTTGTTATCTATCATAACAAAATCCCATCTAATCCCAATATGTTACAATGTCCACGTTGAAATTCTTTTTGTTTGTGTCTGTCTGTCTGTCTGTCTGTCTGTCTCTCTCTCTCTCTCTCTCTCTCTCTATATATATATATATACCAAACTTGTTGGTAAACTGCTGCGGTAAGAAAAGACCCGGCAAATAGTTTGATTGTAAAAATATACTACCAAACATTACCAAGACCAAGATTGTCTTACCAACCAAAAATAATCGCAAGATACTATAATACTTGGCCAAAAAGAAAAAAAAAAAAAATATATATATATATATATATATATATATATATATATATATATATATGAAAATATATATTTCATATAAAAAACGCCAGGATATACTAAAGCTAATAAGTAAAGAGTGCTCAGTACCTAAGTAGAGCAAATAATAAAGATAAACCTAGTGAGTCAGATATACCTACTAAAGTTTCGCTTAGTGCTCCCTCTCTCTCTCTCTCTCTCTCTCTCTCTCTCTATATATATATATATATATATATATATATATATATATAAAAATGTAATATATTTACTGTTTAATTGCGTTTTGGTACATACATATATATATATATATATATATATATATATATATATATATATATATATATATATATATATATATATATATATATATATCATCATTGTCATTGGCAATTCAGTCTCGAAAGACTATGATAAAAGTTTTTGTGTGCCCCTGAGGTTGCAGCGCCTCCTGTGACTATGAAGTCCTATGTTTGAGAAACATTCTCGACCACAGATTTTGCATTTGTAGGTTGTCCCTGTAGATGATGATGTTCCAATGCTTTGTTGTCGTTGCTTTCTTATGGACCTCTTAGCTTCATGATGTTGTATCAGGGTGAATTCTGACATGTACAGGCCTCTATGGAGATTCTGCCGCTACCGAGGGCGGTCTTGAGCCAAATTTTCCCAGCTGGAAGGGACAATGCCAAAGCACCTGAAATCATTTTTGCAGACATCCTTGAATCGCAGTAGGGGGCGACCAATCTGTCTTTTACCAGATGTTAGCTCTCCATACAGGATGTCTTTCGGGATTCGTCCATCATCCATCCGACGTACATGACCCAACCATCGGAGACGACGTTGTCTCAGTAGAGTACAGGCTGGGGAGTTGAGCTCTCTCTAGGACTGCTGTGTTAGTGATCCTGTCCCTCCAGGTGATGCCCAGTACACGTCTAAGGCAGCGAAGGTAGAAGGTATTTAGCCGCCGCTCTTGGTGGGAGTACAAGGTCCATGTTTCACTTCCATACATGAGGTGCTGATAACACATGCCCTATACACTTGTACCTTTGTACGGATAGTGAGCTTGCTGTTGTCCCACACTCTTGTTGTGAGCTTCCCAAAAGTTGAGGCAGCTTTTCCGATCCGGCAACTGAGTTCAACATCAAGTGACAGGTTGTCAGTGATGGTAGATCCAAGGTAGGTGAAGGTGTTTACGGCTTCCAGGGTGTAGCTGTTGATGGTGATGGAGGGAGGATTTCCAGTTCCCTGACCCATCGTCTTAGTTTTCTTTTAACTAATGGTCAGGCTGAAGTCCTGGCAGGCTTGGGTGAACTGGTCTATGAGTGTTTGCAGCTGCTCCTGAGAGTGTGCTACCACTGCTGCATCATCAGCAAATAGCATGTCCCGAATGACAAATTGCTTGACCTTTGTTTTTGCTTTTAGACGGATGAGATTCAACAGATTTCCATCTGTCCTCGTGTGAAGGTAGACTCCTTCTGTTGATTTACCAAAAGCCTGGTGCAGAAGGAGGGAAAAGAAGATCCCAAACAGAGTGGGAGCCAACACGCATCCCTGCTTGACACCACGACGAATGCTGAAAGGGTCTGAGGTGGACCCATCAAACTGGATGGTGCCTTTCATGTCAGTGGGAAAAGACTGAAGAATGCGGAGAAGTTTTGGGGGGCAGCCTATTCTTTCTATTAACTGGAAGAGACCACTCCTACTTACAAGGTCGAAAGCTTTTGTGAGGTCAATAAATGCTATGTAGAGTGGTCTTCTCTGTTCTCTACATTTCTCCTGAAGTTGCCTCAGAGAGAAGATCATGTCAGTAGTAGACCTTCCTACTCTGAAACTGGCCTGTGATTCAGGGTAAGTCTTTTCTGCGAGGATCTGAAGTCTATTTAGTACAACTCTAGCAAAGAGTTTACCTGTAATGCTGAGTAAAGAAATACCACGGTAATTATTGCAATCGCTCCTGTCTCCCTTGTTCTTATACAGTGTTACGATGGTGGCACCCCCCATGTCTTATGGGATAACCCCTTCACTCCAGCATAGGCAGAGGAGCTTGTGGAGTTTTTCTAGGAGAACAGGCTTCCCACACTTTAGAATTTCAGCTGTGATTCCGTCGCTTCCAGGTGATTTGCCACAGTTTAGTCTGTAAAGGGCTATATATATATATATATATATATATATATATATATATATATATATATTATATATCAACGCTTGTTGAACATTTTTAGGGAGTGGCCAATGAGTTTCAGCTGTATCAACAAGGATGTGAGTGGGAAACCACGTTCAACCAACTTGTCAACCAGCGAAGTCAGTCAGCTCGTTCACGTGAATCGGGCCGGTGAAAGAAGGGCTACGTTGACAAAATAATTCATCACAACTAGCATGTGTGGATTATGTGTGATCGCTGCTGTGAAAAAGTTAAAAAAAAAAAGGTGGTCGCCTCCGCTGGTACAGATTTTTTTTTCCTGTGCACGGCATGCAGGCTTCTATTCGTCATCACGTAGTAGGGGGGAAGGATGCGAGTATAAGGCATCCAACGAGAATCGAACTTGTGATTCAGTAGTAATGGATCTGTGAGACTAGTATGCCGACTATCACAACACGATGTGACGCCCTCACGCTATTGTAGATATTTATCCACAAGTATGATGTGACACAAGTTTGCAACTATGGGATCTTAGGATCGAACATGTTATTCAGTACTAATGGATCTGCGAGACGAGCTTGTGAACCATTGCATCACGATGGGAGGCCCCACTAGCAAATATGTGTAGACAATGATAGTGTGTACGTAGAACCGTAGCGTTTTGTACCTGAAAAACGCCTTCATCATCATTACTCCCAGATCCACCCTGACCCACAGTGGTAGTACTATCCATCCTTTGGTTAGCCTCAGTCTCCCATCTTTTGATCTTTGGGTTAAATAGATAAAAAAAATGAGTATTAAAAATATTTTTAAAAATATGCGTTTGAAAAAAAAATAATACCCAACATTTGAAAAAAATTTGAATACCCATCAAGAATGAATAAAACAAAATGTCTTCGGCATAAAATAACTCAACAAGGGTTAGCATTCCGTAAAATCCAACCAACTAACCAAATATATGAATCGGTGCAGTTGTTCTGCTTGTATCCTTTGCAATTTCTGTAGAAATAAATAGGAGGCATTACTTTCGGAGCGTTAAACATTTACGCACAGACATTATTTTTTTCCGCGGGAACCCCGATCAATTTTCTTAAATGCTTTCTTTGCAATTTAATAATGCTGAGATATTTGATGCTTGAGATACTTTCAGATCGTACACAATGTTTAGCTATTATGTTTGTTCTAAGTTGAGACTGGTTAGACAAGTTCTAAGAAACTGATACATAGAAAAACATGAGTCTTTTAAAACTTAAATGCTTGCTGAGACGATCAGGTTATCAACATAAAAAAACAAAAAAACTTTGAGTAAAAATAAGGCTAAAGGGAATCTAACATGCACATAAGCAAAACAGTTTTCAGATTAGCAAATACTAGGCACTGCCAAAGATGACGTAAATTCCGTACTGAAATCCGATTGAAAAAAATTTACCAAAAATCAGAAAATTATCCGATTTTAATGAAATTTTCAGCGTTGATTTATCAATGAATTACTTTTATAATTGATGTAATGGAATATTCCACACACTCTCTCTCACCCATGTGGTCTGACTCCAGGTTAGCTCAGTCGTTAGAGCGTTCGGCTAGAAACCGCAAGGTTCTTAGTTCGATACCGGCCCTCGCCAACTCAGCGTATGAGTAGCACAGGGATCTATGTGGTAAAGTAAGGAGCTGATGGTAGATGTGGCGCTCCACCTCAGACGCAAAAACAATCTCCTTGGTCTAGCGCTAGTGAAAAGGGGATAGACTCCCTCGCTGATTGGCTGGTACCGACTTTAGGCCGCCCCGACGACTTTTACTTTTTATATATATATATATATATATATATATATATATTATGAGGCTGGCTTCGAGAATTAGTAGCGTGCCTCACTATTCCTTGTCTTATTGTATCTCTCGGCAAGAAAACCCTCTATTGTAAATCTACGAGAGTGTTGACTGGTCCTTCCAATCGACTACAACCTTGTTTGATTGTATCCCTTTTAAGGATACAACAATAATGTATTAGTTATTTTATTTCAAAACTTTCTGATTTTTTTCCAGGTCACTTAACTTTGACCCTCCTTATTTTTGGGCGCAAAATATCGGTGGGGTTATTTAAAGTAGAGAATAATTACAGTATAAATAAAAAGTCAAAAGACCGAAGGTGTGATTAGAAGAAGAGAATTTAAGGGAGCTATCCCGGTAGAAAATTAGTACCGAAAATCAGAAAATTAAATGTAAAACAACAACTAAAAAAAATAATTTCTGGAGATCTTGTTTTTACTCTTTTCGATTATTATTCGATTGGCTATTATCTTATAAAAGAAAACAATTATACATCAATATTTGTTCTATTTTGGGGAGGGGCTAAATTTTCAATAGAGTTTTCTAGAAATTTTTTAGATAACAATAATAAACTAAAGTAGTTATTAAATAAATATTTGTTTTTAGAATCTAAAAATATGAAATTTGAAACTTAAAATTAGGCGTTTCATATTTTAAATGAATTCTTATCTATTAATTAGGTATGATTAATTATTTCTGCTATGGTAGCCAGTAATGGTAATATTTATTTTAAAGAATTTTGATTTTTTTCTATTGAATGAGTTTGATTGAAACTATTCAGTATTTAAAAAAAAGAAGATTTCGTTGATTGATGAGGCAACACAGAAAATTTTATTAAAATCAGATAAATCCCTGATTTTTGATAATTTTTTTCAACAATGTATGACCCCCATAGGAAAAGGGGTCACGTGATATTTTTCCCGGTCATTTTTTGTAAACAAATGTACAAGAATTTTTTAGAACGTCATTTCCTTCTACGGGTTTAGGCCAAAAACAAAAAGATATTTCATTTAAAGTTATCAATTCTTCTGTAACTGAGTTTATTTATTGTTTCTTGTTATTGATTTCTAAGAAGAAACTGTTATAAGCTTTAAAATCCTAAATTATATGTTTGTTTTGTTTTTCTTTTACTCAGCGCCCATCTTTACGATATATTAGAGCAAAGTTGACCGAAAATAATAGTTTAACATGTATTAAAATGACTTACATGTGTAATATTATTTTTTTTTTTTTTTACTGATATTCATTTGTTACTACTTTTCGACTTAGACAAAAATTTGATTTTGAATAATTGATTTAGCAAATTCTCACAAACCAGCTCAGGGAATTTTAGGGTTAAACCAGTGTGTCAAATAAACAATGAAACCAAAATCTATATATGAAAATATATGATATATATAATAATATATGGTGTATATATATATATATATATATATATATATATATATATATATATATAGATGGATAAAAAAAAATATATATTAAATGATAAAATATATAATAATCAAATAAACTATACACAAAACCTTATATTATCATAATTTAAATATTTGTTCTACAATTTTAGAAGAATAAGTACATAATATTCATAAACTAAAGATCATCATCATCATCATCATCATCATCATCATCATCATCCTATGCGCATATTGACATCACTTTCTGTAGATAATTGCATGTGTTTTAAACAAAGAGTCATCTTCAAAAACTAAAGATACCGGTATTTTATTATTTCTAGTGGAAAATTACCAATTTAAAACGGATATTATTAGGTATTATTTATAACCAAACTCTGCTAATGAAACTATGTCATCAGAAAATATAATTGCAATACCTCTGTAACCAAAAATAAATTTTCATGAATCTCTATATAAAGCGGATAATTCCAACGGAAATATTTCGTAATCTTTTTTCTCAATGGGTCAGACATCTACGATGAATGAGTGAATAAAAAAAAGTAAAAAAACTATAGGGTAAGGGAGTGTAAAATTATCAGATACCTTTTAGTAAAAGATACCAGATACAAAATAAAAACTTAATTTTTAATTTTAATGTTTAAAATTTTTGTGGCTAAAGTAATACCGGGAATGCTTTTGCACTATTTATGATATCATATGACAATATATCAAATACTGTATTGTGAGTTTACAACCGCAGCGAGCCCATTGCAAAGTTTTCAAGGGTGTGAGTGTGGCGAGCCTGTCACGATTATCTACAGGAGGCGCTTGCGCTGGCTTGGTCATGTCAGAAGGATGGACAAAGGCCGCATCCCCAAAGTCCTACTGTATGGTGAATTAGTAGAAGGTCCCCGACCGGTAGGGATACCACGTCTATGCTTTAAGACCTCTGCAAGAAGGACATGTAGACATGCCACATCAACACCAACACATGGGAGGCTGGTGCAAAATCGAGCGGCCTGGTGCATCTTGTCAAACAAGCCACGAAAAGGAGTGAAAAGGAGAGGAAAAGAAGCCGCCACAGAAAAGAGAGCCAGAAAGAAGGAGAGACAATAGCAACTCCTGCAAGCATCACTGTTTGTTTGCTGTCACTGCACCAGAGATTGCCATTCAAAAATTAGCCTGTTCGGCCACACGTGCAGATGGACACTACGCTATCTTCTTTAACAGACGGAAGGATGCCAACAAGTTAGTGTGTAAGATACTCTGTAACTGGGTAGCTTGTTTGTTGACTACTGGTTGTCTTGGGTCAAAATCATAACTGGATGTGCAAGTCTGAACCACGAGAAGAAAGAATAGGATGATGAGATTGGTGTCGTCATAGAAAACGATGCAGAATCACGTGTAACAAAGGAAAGTCAATTTTCAGGAAGACTGGAAAGAGGCAACAATGACGTATATTTTATGAAGCCAGAATGTTTAGCTGGTAAATAAAAATGTTTTCTGTCCTATTTATTATTAGTTTATTTACTACCAAATAAAAGAAACGAGATGAATTTCCTCTAAGTGTTTGTCATATAATACCAAAATAATGAGAATGGAATCGTCTGTTTTCCGATAAATAATATCTGACAATATTTTACTCCTTCAATAATAACCTTTAGTTATATTCTATAGTATTGACAACGAATGACACACTATATAAATCTTCAATAATAATCTTTAGTAATACTAAAACCCCGCCACAGATACACAATAGCATTGTGTAATATAATAAATACGTATATTAATTGATTAAGTACATTTGGAAAGGATTATCTGGTATTTTTTAATTAAAAAACTTACGGGATATCGTCCTGAAAGTTTTAAACAGTTGATCACTTACTCAATACGTGCCATCTCTCAAAAAAGTAGAATGTCAGTACTCTTTCTCTGAATTTTTGAGATGAGGCTCGATAATTAGTATTATTTGTATGACACCAATTGGACACATAGCGTAGTGGATAAAGACATTAAGACAGTTCTAAGTGACCGTTATCTTTAGGCTGCAGGTTCAATCCTGGTCAAGGGCAGCAGTAACATAGAATAATAAAGGGCAGCAGTAACATAGAATAATAAAGGTATATATTAGTAACATAGAATAATAGATATAATTAATTAATAATAATTAACATGGTTAGCGGAATGAGAACATGATACCACCGGGGATTGAATAAAAGGTTGGGTTCAATGTTCCGTGATGGCTCCCGATTATGACAAGAAGGTTCCCAAGTTCGAAAAGAAGGTTCCCGTGTTCGACAAGAAATATCTGAAGAAGGTCGGGGAGCACATCGGCCGAAACGTTGTACAGATAACAATGAAGATGAGGACATTAGTCCGAATAATCCAAATGATACCAATTGTCAGTATTCAGTAGGGCATTTTGTTTTTATTTACCCTATCAATTTTACTGACAAGGTAAAATATTAGCAGGAAGGAACTTAGACTGCAGCACCACGGCAAAATGCTCTGATACCCATATTCAATGCTGAGGTGCCCTTAAAAACAAGCCACCTACATGGCAATTTTTGTGAGTGAATTTACAACTTCCAAAGTGTCCTATCAGTGGGGCTTAGAATTGCTGACAGTATCCCCTGTAGAGGGGTAAAACGCACTCACAAAACCTGGGTATGGCGCCAAACTGCATCCGATGGGGAGGATCAAGTTTTACCATTACTTTCAGGTCAACTCTGACCTGTAGTGGCAATACCTGCAAAGGCGTTGGAATATTTTTGTAATATAAGGTGTGCCACTACTTAAACTTATAGACTCTGCGAAACATTGTAACATATTGGGATTAGATGGGATTTTGTTATGATAGATAACAAAATAGCTTTCAAACTATTCCGTAATTAATTTACTGTCGATCAAGATTTCGCAAAAGTATGCTAATACCAGATTTATTGCGGTACGTCACAGATGAACACCGTAATAAATAATATAGCTATGCCCAAACTTTCATGTGTTTATTTCATGAATTTAAATAAAACAAATGTTGGGAAAAATGAATAAAACTTCATTTCTTGGAATGTTTGAGATGAGACTTGATAATAAGTATTATTTGGATTATTCTGACTATACGGACTATTGTTCTCATCTTTATTGTTATCGGTACAATGTTTCAGCCGATGTGGATTAGATAAAGGGTTGTGTTTCGCCGATCTTGAAAAGCGTTCATTTGCACGTATTCGCCACGGACGAACGGATCCGCAACCAAAGAAAAACGAGGAACAACCAAAGGATTCTACACAACACAAAGGAACACCGAGGAACAACCAAAGGATTCTACCTAATACTAAGGAACACCAAGGATCTCCACTGTAAAGTGCTCTCACCTGCAACCTTAAAATGGCGACAAACATCATAACAGGGTCCCATCTTTGGGACAAATAGATATGTATAAAAATTATACGTATTCGATAGGACTGAGTATTAAAAAGCTCTTAAGAAATAACAACATAAATAATGTAAATATGAACATATAATGAAAGTGATTCGTTTAACTCTAGGCCTAAAATACCCCTAGACGGGTTGATATGCCGTTAAAATTAGCCAATCAAACAATCAATGAATAGAATTCCCAAAATGTTCTATTTATTGATATTTATATTCCTGAATAAAAATGCATTTAAATTTTTCAAACATTTAAAAAATCATAGTTACTCAGCAAAAAACAAACAAAACAATACCTATTTATCAACCTCTCCAAATGAGTAGGAAGCGACACAGGGTCAAATCTTAAGAGGAGTTCAACAGGTTTCGAATTCAGAATTTTCCTTTTCCTAGACCGGTTGCCATAACAAGGTTAAATAGCCCAGTCTGTCATACTATTTACCAATAGTTGGAGAGAGAATAGTTTGATACATAGCTTTTCCCACTATGTGAAATGCAAACGGCCTCGTCCAGGATTTGAACTCGTCTCTCCGTATCCATTTCATACCACGATAACCACTGCACAATACGCCTCCACAAAACAAACAAAACAATACAAAAAAATCCCAACACAGAGGAGAATTAAAAGATCTGGTTTTAGAAAATACACCCGGTGATATTGAAATGAAATATTTCACATTGAACCTCCAAAATGAAATATTAGTTGCCGCTCTGTAGTTCACAGGGTGTCGATACGAGCCAATGATAATGAATAAATATTCATAAACGCTTAACAATGGGGTTCATGATATCATTATCAATCACCGTATCACGATATCATTATCAACAATGAAGAAGTATTGTCGGTGGTATATAGTTTTTAGAACACGGGTGTGCTGGAGAATTTATTTCAAAATGAACGCGAAAAACATTAATATCAGGTTGTTACTTGCTGTGCATTATAGAAGAAACAAATTCAAGCAAGAAATCGTGTTATTCAGCTACGTCAATATAATTCCAGGAATCGACTCAAAACTCTGGCTCCAGTTTCTTTTGCGTCTTAAGATTAAAAGCAAAAATAACTTCAAAAGTGAGCAGTATCACATATTCAGACGTTCACAGAAAGCCTATAAACTTTCACAGCTGAATTATATAACACTGTCGAATTATATAACTAAGTTTAATTATATTAATAAATATCAAAAAGTCTATGTTGTTCGACTATACTTATATTAACATTCCTAAACTCTCTCTCTCTCTCTCTCTCTATATATATATATATATATATATATATATATATATTAGTTTGTGCATACATTTTTAATTACATGGATATTTTTAATAACGACCCTGTAATATACATTTAATTAAAAATATCCATGTAATTAATCATATATATACAAACTAATATACATGTATTTATTCATCATTAATATGTAGTAGGTCTATCATAGATATTAGACACTTCCCTAATAATACCACAAATATTTGCCAACCACTAACTCACCAAGTGAGATAGTGATAACTATACACTATTGCAATATATATATATATATATATATATATATAATATATATATATATATATATATATTAGTAGAGGTAAAATTAAGGGTAGTGATGCCACTACAACAGAAAAGTTAAAAGCGGCAATATATATATATATATATATATATAATATATATATATATATATATATATCATCATCATCATCATGTCGTGCTATTAGCACGGATATCCATGACAATCTCTCGCCAACCTTTCCTATCATTCATTTTCCCAGGGAGGTCCTCTGCGCAGCAACCTGCATCTTTGCTTAGTTGGTCAATGTAGGTCCTTGCTGGGCGGCCCACACTAGCATGTCCGTGTGTTGGCTTCCACAGGAGAACGTCACTTATGAGCTCATCCTTGCTTCTCCAGCAGTGCCCGGCATGTCTTGTCCGTCTCACTCGAATGGTTTGTGAGATGGGGGGCAGGTGGCCATATAGCTGTTTCGTCGTGGGGTGCTGCTTCCACGATTTATTCAGGACTGCACGCAGCATTCTTGTGCAGCTCCCGTCCAGCTTATTCTCAAGGCGCCTCGTTAGGGTCCATGTGGTGCATCCGTACAGCAATACTGATACAACCACCGCCTGGAAGAATTGTCGCTTTAGCTTGTCAGTGAGATCGGATTTCCATATTACTGATAATTTGTTTGTGGCCGACCACGCTTTTCCTATTCGTGTATTTACATCGCTTTCTGTGGACAGGATATTACCACCTAGGTATGTGAATTGTTCTACTGGCTTAAGGGGCTTACCGTTGAGTGTGGTTATGTCTACTTTCCTTTTGAAACATATGTACTCTGTTTTATCTGAGTTTACATGAAGGCCAATATTATTTGCTGCCTTCTCTAGGCTATGCAGTAGTGACTCGGCCTGTGGTGGTGTATCTGCAAATATATATAAATGACAAATGGCTGAGGGAAAATCTGTCGAGTTTCGATCCCGGTTTAACGCAAAATGATAGTCTTGCCGCACTGATGAGGCGAAACAGTACTGTATGAGGATAACTCTACATACTCCCCACTCCTGCTGAGTTGAGCACTCTGGAAGGGGAATTTGCTGGTGCCTTCTGATTACGTGAAAATTACAAAGCTCTCTTTCAAACAGATTGAGCACTCTTAGTAATATATATATATATATATATATATATATATATATATATATTTCGCTAAATCAGGTGCTCTTCAGGGCTAAGATCCGACTCGGATCTTAGCCCTGAAGAACACTTAGCGAAACATTTAGAAGGTTTATCTGACTCACTAGGTTTATCTTTATTATTTGCTCTACTTAGGTATTGAGCACTTTTTTACTTATTAGCTTTAGTTTCCTGGCTGTTTTATATGAATATATATATCTTATATATATATCTATACATATAAATTGTTTTGTCTTTTGGCCAAATATTGTACCAATAGATTATTTTTGGTTGGTAAGATTATCTTGGTCTTCCCGGGTGATGTTTGGTAGTATATTTTTACAATCAAACTATTTGCTGTTTTTTTTTCTCACCGCGAGGAGTTACCAACATGTTTGGTATATTATATATATATATATATATATATATAATATATATATATATGTATATATGTGTGTGTGTGTGTGTGTGTGTGTGTGTGTCTAATGTAATTTGCTATATGCTAAGTATCGATTATAAAGCATATATAGATCTAAGGTAGAAAAGCATGGGTACCATATAATGTTCACAAGATTCTGAAAGTTTTTAGTCAACTACTCTTGTATCATATGGATCACGTGGTAGAAAGCGCGTGGTGTAATGGTTAAAGTCATGGGAAATGGACTCGTCGCCTCGAGTTAAAATCCTGGATGTGGTAATTGCAATTCACTTAGTGCTAATACTCTTGGAAAAGGTATGAATCCTACTCTCTCTCAAGCTATGGATAAATAGTAGGGCAGACTGGGCTCTTTAACCTTGGTTAGGCAACCGGTCGAGGATAAGGAAAACTCTGAATTCAAACCTGTTGAACTCCGCTTAAGAAATTGACCTTGTGTCACATTCTGCTCGTGCGGAGGGGTTGGTAAATATATATGGATCACTTGGTGAGACACTGTGTGTGATATACTGCACGCTCCCCCCTACTGGGCCATACTTTTGATATGGGGCTTGATTAAGTGTCCAGAACTTAGGCGATTGCTCTCAGTAGAATATAGGATCAATTTCTGTCCCTGGAAGTTTTTACCCTCCATAATCGTTCCAGGTGTCTCAAATGCAAACTTAAACTTCATCAAACGGCTTCTGACAACATATGGGTTATTCCCAGTTCATCACAGTACACAGCTGCTGGACTTTACTCAAATTCGATTTTTTTTCTTGTATTACTCTTTAAAAAAACGACAACACTGTGTCCTGAAGAAGATCTATAGTTTGCATGCCTTATATTTTTTTATGTTTTTAATTTGTTTTATATTTGAAAAAATAGAATATTCCGTGCATATATTTTTCTTCCAATCATTTTTCAATATATATATATATATATATATATATATATATATATATATATATATATATATATATATATATATATATGTTTGTTTCTTTATAGTATCTTTGAAGCATTGTGTGTATGTGTAATATAAAGATTTTGAAGGCAATTTACAATGCAATATGTGTTGAATTTATTTAACTTTTCTTTTTTTTTCAAAACTAAATATTTTCGGAAGTAAAATTCCATCCTCAGAGTTATTGAAAGTACTAGGTGTTTTTTTTTTATAGCAGCCGAGTTAACATCACGGAAATAGCCGATTTAACATCACGGAAAAATTTTTTCAAATATACGGCGTTCCTCAACTTCTTAAACAACAGATGATTACAATATCGCCGTGGGATAAGTACTATAAAAACACACCTAGTACTTTCAATAACTCTGAGGATGGAATTTTACTTCCGAAAATATTTAGTTTTGAAAAAAAAAGAAAAGTTAAATAAATTCAACACATATTGCATTGTAAATTGCCTTCAAAATCTTTATATTACACACACACACACACACACACACACACACATATATATATATATATAATTGTAGAAAAGTTTATTTCCCTACCACGGTTTCTTAGT
>CM042137.1:101810134-101820134 GCA_023376005.1 Doryteuthis pealeii | reverse complement strand
TTAAAGACACTCCTTATACACTCTTCAGCACGCCTCCTTCACGCTTGTCTCTTTCTGTCTCTCACGTTTTACACATTTGCTTATCTATCCAAACGCATATGACTGTCTGTCTGTCGCTATCTGTATATATTTCTGTATGTCTCTTTCTCCTCTCCCCTCCTCTCTCTCTCTCTTGTCACGGGCTAACGTGCCGGTCTACATGCACTTGCTTTACATAACCCTTACTGTTTTGTCTTATCAGTTGCTTAAAGTCATAAGACCATGAGTCTAGCACCTGCAACCCATTATTCAAGAAAATAAAAATGAAAACATCTCACTTCAGTTCAAGTAGAGTGTCATGTAATGTTCTATTGTCTGTAGTTAAAGCTTACGTGCAAGTTGCAAAATAACAACACATTTCTTATCTCAAAGACATAAAAATAGATACACTCCCTCTCTTTATCTTTTCAATACAGACAGATGAACTTGAACGAGTATCCTCATCTTAATTGTTATAATTGTTACAAGGTCGGTCTAAGTGAAGTGACAGAGTGTGCATTTTGAAAGAGAAATTATCAACAATAACAAATCAGCTTAATCTTACTTAAAATAGCCTATTCAGTTGATAGATTGTTTGATGATTTTAACGGCAGGTACATACGTCCAGGATTATTTTATGCCTGTAGATTAGAGAATTGAGTTCATCAAAATCCAAAAAATCTTTTTAAATTTAGTTGAGTTTTTAGCTTTTTTAAAAAAAAAGTTGTATGTTTTATGCATATCGATTCTAGTTTCCCACTGTGTAAATGATTGATTTATTTTTATGGCATTTCAACCCATGAAGGGTTATTTTATGCGCAGAGGTTAAGGAATTGGGTTTATGTACGTTCATATTTACATTTGTGTGTTGATGTTTATTGATAGTTTTTCCATAGTTATGTATCAAGTATTCCTATTCAATACCTAAACTGATATAAATAATTTACGCTCATCTATATAATTTTAGGTATTCCTATTAGTAATGATTATATCGTTTCAAGTTTCTATTTAGAGTAAATCCTCGAGTATAGTTCGCCCTTGAGTATAATACGCAGGGAATTTTTAGGGGGCTGTACCTCTGAAAAACCTAAACCTTGTGTATAATACTCACCCCTTCCCTAGATTGAGTCAAGGAGGTCTATATAACGTCAGGAAGCGCGTGGTGTAATGGTTAAAGTCATGGGAAATGGACTCGTCGCCACGAGTTCAAATCCTGGACGTGGTAATTGCATTTCACTTAGCGCTAATACCCTTGGGAAAGGTATGAATCCTACTCTCCCTCCAGCTATGGGTAAATAGCAGGGCAGACTGGGTTCTTTAACCATGGCTAGGTAACCGTCTAGGAGAAGGAACACTCTGAATTCAAACCTGTCGAACTCCGCTTAAGAAATTGACCTTGTGTCGCATCCTGCTCGTGCGGGGGAGTTGGTAAATATATATATAACGTCATTGGTTTGTAAAAAGTGTATACGGAAACGTCCTTTATTATTATTGTATATATAACATAATGCAAACGTGTAGCTTTTTTGTGCATTTTGTTTGCAGAAAATAAAGAAATAACAGTAATAACGTCAGTGAAATATATATATTATTAAGTAAATTGCCTTTACATATTTATCATTATCAGTTACAAAAGTAAAAGCAAAAATATTTATTCAAATCCTTCAAATTCAACGTCACTTTCAGCATCAAATAACTGTTCCATTTGTTCCTCCGTAAACATGTCAGCATCATTGTAGTGTAAATCTCTGTCATCGTTTGATCCATAATCAACATAAAAAGATTCACTTTCATTTATTTCATCTTTCCATACAACGTCATCCTGAGTATCATCCAGTGCAGACGATATACAACATTTGATAAAAATTTTCACAATAATCTGGGGATCAAGTTCATTCCATGCATACGCGATCCATTTGCATATCAAAGTTATGACTTCATTGCTTTCAGGCTTAGCTTAAGGTATTTTCGCACCCGACATCACAAAATGCGTCTGAATAAACATTACCGGACAGCAAATAGAGGCTCGGACATTGCTTAGAAAATATTTTTCATTTTTAACCTCGTATATAGTACTCACTAGGGATTTTGACCTTTAAATTTTGGGGAAAAATGCGGATTATACTCGAAGATTTACGGTAATAACAATCATTCATTGCACACAGCTTCAAGTACCTAATAATAATACTTACAATTATTGCTTCAAGTAACTATCAAATATTCCTATGCAATACTAATAATTTCCAAAACAGTTCTATTTGAGCCATCGATGGGCGCCATCAATATACGACTTGTTAGGGAAAGTCATCACCGGTGATGAGTTATGGATCTTTGAGTCCGACCCAGAGACCAAACGCCAGAACCTTCAATGGAAACCCCGAATTCGCTAAGGCCGAAGAAAGCAAGACAGTTAGCCCAAAGTCATAGTTATGTTGATCGCATTCTTCGATTTGATAGGCATCATCCACTGTGAAGTCTTGCCACTGGGCCAGATGATCTACAAAAAGATACTGCGGTGTTTGCTTCGTTCAGTGCGCGAGAAAAGGCGAGATGTGTGGCAAGACAACTCGTGGGTGCTTCAACATGACAACGTACCTGTCCACACTACCCTGAGTATCCCAGCGTTCCTGGTCAAGAAGAACATCACTGCGCTGGAGCGACTTCCCTACTCGCCTGACCTGGCTCCATGTGATTTTTTTCTTCTTCCCCAAACTTAAGTGGGTCATCAAGGGAACCCGTTTTGAGGATATGCATGACATCAAAAAGGCCGTGACGACAGAGCTACGGAGAATCCCGGCAGAATCCTTCCAGGAGTACATGCAAGCGTGGCAGAGAAGGATAGGAAAGTGCATTAGGCTCCAGGGGGATTACTTTGAAGGGGATAACTTGTAGTTTGTAGTTTGGATTTGAGATAATTTTTTGTATAACCAGTCCTGGAATTTTTCTGACATACGTATCTGAGAGTAATGGCAATGAAAGAGTACTCAAGAAATCCTTAGGCATTCAAAACCAGATTACCCTCAGATGCTGTTTAGTGTCATAGCCAGGACACCCCATTTTCTTGTGTGCATGCTTTGGGGGTGGGGGGAGTCTTGTCTTCCATAGAGGATACAGTCAGCATATTCTACGCAACGACGACTAGATGCAGTTTAACGTCATACCCAGGAAACTAAGACCCTCAGCCACCGCCTTCTAGCACTTAAAAGGTGTGTCATAAAAGTATCGATATTGATGCTGTATTTACATCGTCTTGCTTGTTTATATTTGTGGTATTATTTGGAGAGGGCTCAATAACTGTGATAGAGCTATTATATAATAATAATACCTAGATCTTGCTTGAGAATTGAAAAAGCTGTGTAATATGAGTGGAAAGTGATACCATTAGTAGTTGGTGTACTTGGAACGGTCCCCTAAAGATTGGAAAAAAGACTGAACGAACTGGAAATCAGAGGAAGAATTGAGACCACCCAGACAACTGCATTTCTGCAATCCTCTAGAATACTAGAAATATAATTATTTCCTCTAATATCCTGGAACCCTGAGGAGACTTGTTGTCATTCATAAGGAGTAAAATAATAATAATAATAATAATAATAATAATAATAATAATAATAATAATAATAATAATAATAACCTAGTATTAATAGACAAGAAAGAGAGAACCTGCCATCTCGTGGATTTTGCTGTCCCAGTTGATACCCGAGTGAAAATTAAGGAAAGCGAAATACTTGGACCTTGCCAGAGAACTGAAGAAGCTGTGGAACATGAAGGTGAAGGTCGTACCAATTGTAATTGGTGCCCTTGGAACGATCCCCAAAGCACTGGAAGAGAATTTGGGTGAACTGGAAATCAGAGGAAAAATCGAGACCATCCAAACTACGGAACTGTTGGGATCGGCTAGAATACTCAGAAGGGTCCTGGAGACCAGAGGTGACTTGCTGTCACTCAGCCTTCAGTAAACAACCAGCCACGGCAGGTGTGAAAAACAAAATAATGATAATAATAATAATAATAATAATAATAGTAATAATAATAAATATAGCCAAGATATAGGAATGGAATTTGGAATTGAAAAATGTGCTATGCTAGTAATGAAACAGGGTGAAAGAAAATAATGGAAGGAATACAACTGCCAAATCAGGACACTATAAAATCACTTGATGAGAATGAAAGTTACAAATACTTAGGAATTTTAGAAGTGGACAATATCAAGCAAGTAGAAATGAAAGGAAAAGTTAAAAAAGAATATCACAGGAGAACTAGAAAACTTCTAGAAACCAAACTTAACAGCAGAAATCTAATCAAAGGAATCAATACCTGGGCCGTCCCCATTATAAGATACTCAGGACCATTCTTAAAATGGACAAAAGATGAACTCAGACAGATTTACCAAAGGACGAGTAAGTTAATGACCATGCACAAGGCTCTCCACCCTAGAGACGATAGATATAGATTATATGTGTCAAGAAAGGAAGGGGGAGAGGTCTTGCCAACATAGAGGACTGTGTAGAAACCACAATCCAACAACTTGAAGATTATACAAGAAAGAGAAAAACAGATTACTTATGGCGGCCAACAATAGTAGAAGTGACAGATAGACAAACAGAAAAACAACAAAGAGTAGAAAACAAAAATAGGAAGAAAAACAATTATATGGACACTTCAAACGACAAATAAAAGATGTTGCACATGAAAAAACTTGGACATGGTTAAGAAAAGGAAACCTCAAAAGAGAAACTGAATCACTAATAATTGCTGCACAAAATAATGCCATAAGGACGAACTATACAAAGCGAAAATTGATAAGACCCAATAAAATAGTACATGTTGACTTTGCGGTAATAGAGATGAGACTGTAAACCATGTACTCTGCGAATGTATCAAACTAGCACAACGGGAATACAAAACTAGACACGACTGGGTTGGGAAGGTGATCCACTGAGAATTATGCAAAAAATGTCATTTTGACCATACAACAAAATGGTATATGCATAAACCAGAATCTGTTCTTGAGAACGAAACACTTAAAATTCTCTGGGACTTTGAAATAAAAACGGATCACCTTATCCCAGCAAGAAGACCAGACCTAGTGTTGATAAACAAAAAAGAAAGAACTTGTCAACTGGTGGATTTTGCAGTTCCAGCAGATAACAGGGTGAAGCTAAAGGAAAATGAAAATATGGACAAATATCTGGACCTTACCAGAGAACTGAAAAAGTTATGGAATATGAAAGTGAAAGTGATACCAATGGTAGTTGGTGCACCTGGAACGGTCCCAAAAGGATTGGAAAAGGGTTTGGAAAGTTTGGAAATCAGAGGAAGGATTGAAACCATTCAGAACACTGCACTGCTGCAATCTGCCAGAATACTCAGAAGAGTTCTGGAGACCTGAGGATACTTGCTGTCACTCAGACTCCAGTGAAGGACCATCAGCTAACGCTGATGTGAAAACTCAAAAGGAGTAAATAATAACTAAATATATATATATATATTAGGTTGTACTTATATATTTAATTACGTGGATATTTTTTCTGTGACTTTAGGTTTCTTGCCCTTCTTATTCGGCACTCATCAGGCGGAATGGGAAAAGCTTTTGAGAAATCGAAAAAATCGAAAAAAAAGAGTGGGGAAATATGGTCGAAAAATAATTATTTTACAACAGAACAACGTAATTTCTTTATCATCACACCAATATAAAAATCATTTCATCGCAACCTTTCCTATTTTTCACTCTCATTTATTATTCTATATCGTGTATTTCTTTTGTTTACATTCTGTATTTCATTTAAAACATCCTTAATCTCTACCTAATAATAACGACAATAACATTTGGCTAAAGATAAAAGGAGCGATTGAAGTAATCACCAAAGCTCTTAATGGAACTTGATTACACGACTGTTACTGTTTTAAGTGTATGGTGTTCAAACAATGACGAAAATCAGGAACAACTCAAGCAAATAACCGTAACGCAATAAGAGTAATAAATGGTGTTAAGTGATTTTTTAAATATAAAAAAAGAGATAAGAAAACAATGATGAGCCACCATATATGGCAAAAATCGAGTGACTGCTAGAATTTGTAAAAAAAAGGAAAACAAAACAACATTTAATCTCAAGGTAAAACAGTGATAAGCTAGACTAAATATAAACGGAACGATAAAAAAAAAGCGGTGAAGATGATTCAGCCAGGGGCAAAGTGTACTTCTATCTATTACAATATATATGAGTATGCTCATACACACACACGCAAACACAAATACACAAAGATATATATATATATATATATATATATATATATATATATATATATATATATATATATACAGGGTGTCCCAGAAGTCGCGCACCATGTATGAAAATACATATAAAAAGTATAAAAAGACATATGAATATTAATTTTATTCCTCATAATCATAATAGATGCTCAAATTGTTTATCCTCTCCATTGATACATATATCAATTCTCTTTATAAAACTGTCTTTTACTCTGTTTTACTTTGTACGGATGAAATTTCTGTGTCTTAAGAATACGATGTACTGATGATTTGCTAATCGTAAGCTCCTGGTTTATTTTCCTTGCTGATTTCACGGGTCTTCTAGCAACATTCGCCAAAACCATAGTTGATGTTGCTTCATCAGTTGCACTCTTTCGTCGACCACATCTCTCGCGGTCAGCAACTGAGCCAGTTTCTTGGAAACGTTTTATCAAACGGCAGACAGTGGTATGGTTCAATGGTTTTTCTCGCTCGGGATGAGTGCGGTTGAATTCTTCAGCTACAGAGCGGTATGTAGCCCCATCTCTTCTAAACATAAAAAACTATTTAACTCTTTCTTGTATTGTTAATTTCTCACCCATATCCAATAAAATCTGAACTCCCCCCCCAAAAAAAAAACAACAAATTATATGGTGCGCGACTTCTGGGACGCCCTGTATATATATATATATATATATATATATATATATATATATATATATAGAGAGAGAGAGAGAGAGAGAGAGAGACCTCTCAGTTGAATTATAAAATTCTGTTATTTTTATATTTGTTCTTTTACATTGTAACTTGACATTTTCAATTTGCTATCAATTTTCAGGTTACTTATTATTGAAAAAAAATATAAAAATTAAAATTAGAAATTAAATTAAAAACAAGAAAGTTATAAAAAATTTTAAAGCATTTTCTGGGCCATCCTGGACATACTTTGGTTCTTTAAGATCATATAAGAGGCCGGGTTAGCTCAGTCGGTAGAGCGTTCGGCTAGAAACCACAAGGTTCCTAGTTCGATACCGGTCCTCGCCAACTCAGCGTATGAGTAGCACAGGGATCTGTGCGGTAAAGTAAGGAGCTGATGGTAGGTGTGGCGCTCCACCTCAGATGCTAAAACAATCTCCTTGGTCTAGCGCTATTGAAAAGGGGATAGACACCCTCGCTGATTGGTTGATACCGACTTTAGGCCGCCCCGACGACTTTACTTACTTACTTTTATATATATATATATATATATATATATATATATATATATATATATATATATATATATATATATATATATATATATATATATAAGTGAGAAAAATGAATCCGACAATTATGTTGAAAGATAGATGGAAAGAATATGTGTAATGGATACAAATTTATTCATTGAAATGCAAACACGTGTTTCGACCAAGCGTTTGTCCTTGTATACATAATATCCAATTTATTATTATTTTAGATATAAAATAGAATAAAATATAATAATAATAGAAAAATCCTGGACAAAGCTTTCACATAGCGATTATGCCATTAGGAAAGGTATGAATCAAACTATTCTCCCTCCTATTGATAAATAGTAGGGCAGACTAGGTTATTTAATCTTGGTAAGGCAGCCAGTCAATGAAAAGGGAAAATTCTGAATTTAAACCAGTTAAACACCGTTGAAAAAAATTGACCTTGTGTCACATCCTTCTCATGCAGAAGGGTTGGTAAATACACACAGAGGTGATTTGTTTATAGTGGAGAAAGCTTGTGGAGAAGCAGCTACGCTTTTTGAGTAAGCTTATAACAGAGGAATAGTACACCTGTGTGCTACGAATACTACAAAAAAAAACTACTAAAGGTATTTCCTTGTACAAAAATAAAGAAATAATCTTTTGCTGGATTCCAAACCACCTTAGTATACCTGGAAATGACAGGGCAGATTCGGAAGCCAAGATAGCTATGAAAGACACAATCACAAAAACAAAAGTATCGTATACTGATTATAAAACAGTTATCATTAAAAAAAAATAGCAAAATCATTGGCATGCAATCATTAATAACAAACTTCAAAACATTAAACCTACCATTGGAAAATGGAACTTAAATTGCAACAAAAATAGAAGAGATCAGATAGTGCTGACCCGCCTTTACCCAGGCCACACCTACATCACTCATCATCATTTACACAGAATCCCAAAAATGCACTACATGCCAAGAGAGATTTACAGTGAAACATATACTGCTAGAGTATGTAGACTTTGATCTAGTGTGAACAAAATACTACCAAGCAAGTAATTTGAAAAAAAAAACAACTTTTCACAAAAATAAGACCATTCAGGATTTTACATTTCCTAAAAGAAGTGGGATCGTACTAAGAAATATGAGTAATTGAGCAATAGTTAAAATTTATGCATAAATACATTTGTTTTCTACCAAAATATCGCTACGAATCCAAAACTTAGTCGGTATTAAATGACCCACCGAGATTGATATGTCGTAAAACAAAACAAAACAAACCAAGCAAATTTCGGAGTGCAGTTGCTTTACTAAGATTAGAAATCCCAGTCTACCCTACCCATACCTGAGGATAAAATAGAAGAATTCTTGCCTTTCCTAAGGGCATTAGCACCAAGGGAAACGTAAAGAACCTCGTTGAGGATTTGAACTCGACTCATCCGTTTCCTTGCGACGATAACCGTTATGTAACACAGCTAAAGTAGGATTGATTACATTGTGGATAATAAACGAATGATAAAGACAATAACAAAAAAGAATGATAATTGCTATCTGATGCGAGCATGAACCACGCCTTCTATTAATCAAAGAGCAGGTGAAAATCCTGTTTCCTGTTGTACAGACACTGGCATTTGGAAAGCAATAAACAAAACACACACACTGCATTAATATTGATTACAGATATAGATGTGATCTTGGATTAATCACAACAAAAAAACACCGTGACAGATCAAACAAAATAAACCAGGTATCACGCTCATAAAAAGGCTTTATATTTTTACTTGCTACACCATTTGTTTTTTTCTGAAAAGGTTGTTATGCAATCCAGTATTTGAATTCTCAAAAACGAAAGTATGCATTCATCAAACTCCTCCCCATAAACGGAATATGACACTGTTATGACCTGTTTAAGGGTCAATAAATAATAACTCAACACGGGTATAAAATGTAGGGAACAGATTGTATTCAGCAATATATATCAACGTACAATGGAAGGGTTTCCTTGTTTCAGCTTACACGAAGAACTGTATCTGGTACTACTGGTATTTACATGTGTCCCACTTTCACACGATATGGCACAAGGCCGCTTTATGTGGGCACCAACCACAAGCCGAGACTCATGGGGTGGTAGGAAGAAAAATTGCGTCAATCCCAGCCCTGCCTCTTTAAGTGCAATGAGGCCGGCTGGGATCGACGCTATTAATTTAGCATCCCATCGGTCCAGAGGCCGAAGCTCACTGGACCACCCGTCCTGAAGGACGAGTAGCTGGGACTACTCGTTTGAGTAGCTTTACTCTGTTAAATATATACCCTTTGGGTAAGTCATTTTGTTCGTGTCATAGGTGAGTCACCTACAACAGAGGTCATTTTTAATTGGAGTCTAAGTTGGGGTGGGCCGTGGTGTAATGGTTACAATCGTAGGAAATGGACACGGTGAGACGAGTTCAAGCCCTGGACGTGGCCGTTTGCATTTCCCATAACGCTATTACCCTTGGGAAATGTAAAAAT
>CM042137.1:101790134-101805134 GCA_023376005.1 Doryteuthis pealeii | reverse complement strand
AATTAAAGAAATTTAAAGCAAATGTGTTAGAATAAGTTTCACGTTTTTTTTCGAAGAAACCCCACGGAGAAATAGGTCTACCTAAAAAAAAAAAAAAAAACACAAGTGTTCGTATGAAAATTTTACTTTTACTGGACTGGTTGGATTTTTACGGCATGTCAACCCTTGGGTTATTTTATGCCGAAGATGTTTTGGTTTTGTTTATTCTTGTAGTGCATTCTAATTTTTAAATTTATTTTGGGATCTTTTAACACATAGATGGAATCAGAGTAAACATAGGAGTTATGGTAATGAAGGGGTACTCACACACTCCAGAGCTCCAGAATTGGAACCTCACCATTAGATGTAGTTTAGTGTTATACATAGGACACCTTACTTAAGGAAGTTTTCTAATAGGAAAATAAAATTAGATATTGTTCTTATAGACAACATTTTAGTTTTAATTTGTTTACTTATATTTTTATAATGAAGGAAATGCGTGGTATAATGGTTAAAGTCATAGGAAATGGACTCGTCGCCCCGAGTTCACATCCTGGACTTGGTAATTGCATTTCACTTAGCGCTCATACCCTTGGGAAAGGTATGAATTCTACTCTCTCTCTTTACTTCATCACATTAATTCTTTAGAGATTATTTCAAATCGACAATTGAGAGTTCTCCCCTATTTTATGATTACCTCCCCTTTGGAGAACTCTCTAGTGAATTCTAGACTATATAAGTAGAATAAAGCTTTCCAAAGTCTATCGGTATTATCGTTTATATTCAATCTCTTCAGTTTCTTTGTTTTATGGCATATCAACCTTCGTGGGTTATTCAATACCAAAATCAACTTGAAGAAGAACAGTAGTCGTACTAATGTAGTAAAAACTAGGATTTTTGTGAATTTTAGCAAACGATCGTTGATGCTATTTCCTCAAACAATGGTACAAGTAAAAGATCTAATTTTTGGTATCAGTATTTAGTATACTAACACACAACTTTCACATAGATGGACAATTTGATATTTTTTAAAAAGTGAAAAATCGATCTACCCTAATACACAACATGGATGGAAATAAGACATCGCTTAGAGGAGATGAAAATTGGAGGAAGACGAAGGTTTTTATATCAATGATCTGCAGCTTATTTGATATAAAAAATAAAGTCGTTGTCGGGGTGGCCTAACGTCGGTATCAGCCAGATAGCGATGGAGTCTATCTCCTTTTCACTTGCGCTAGACCAATGAGATTGTTTTTTAGCGTTTGAGGTTGAGCGCAACACTCATCACTCGTCACTTTACCGCACAGATCCCTTTGCTACTCATACGCTGAGCTGGCGAGGGCTGGTATCGAACCAGGAAACTTGCGATTCCTAGTCAAGTACTCTACAGACTGAGCTACAGCGGTACGTTATGTAATGGAGAACACTGCTTTCTGGAATTTTCGGAAGATGTGAATTCATCGATAAAAGATTCCTCTAACAAAGAGACTGTGTCTACATGATACAACATGTATGTATTTGAGGATGCACACAATTACAACAGTTTGACAAAACACAAAGCAACTATGGATACGCTTGATGCCGGCCACTGCAAACATCTGAGAATTATCATCGGACACCGATAGCCATACAACCGAATCTTCAACAAGGCTTTGTACAAGGTGTGAACTACTATTCCACTATCAACAAGGGTGGCACAACTACGATGATCAATGCTAGGTCATGTGCTATGAATGCCCGAATAAGTACAGTACAAAAATCCCAGGAATTTGTTGTTATAGGTTTGTAATACGTAATTGGGAATTACTTCCCCTAATTTATGATTACTTCCCCTTTGGAGAAGTCTCTAGTGAATACTAGACTATATAAACTCTCAGTAACTGTAGCAATTATTCTAAGTTGAATAAAGCTTTCCAAAGTCTATCGGTGTTATCGTTTGTCATTAAAAAGTTCAAACAACTACCGGGTACGAAGGGGTCACCAGGGCACAAACTTGCGAACGAACCTCCAAAACACAGGACTTGGCGCTCTCAGATCTGGCAAGTGAACGAGGGCTGACTTTTGCAAAGGAAAGGACAGGGTGATTTCAAATGAAAAAGGACTGAATGCTGCTGTTGGTGTTACAATTTATGGACATTCATGAATTGTGAACAGACCGATAGCTAGAAATTTAAGGTCTGTTAATTTAAACTCAGGGAGTCCATGGGAAATCACCCAGTGGGTGGTTAATAACCTTTTAATCTCTTAGAGGCGTGCGATTGGGCGCCATGAGAATAGTTTAGTTACTTAGCAGATGCGACTCAGCTTTCAGAGAGCCTAGACGTTTTGTCAGCTCCGGGGTCCTTCAAGTATAACCAAGTTTTGTAGTTTGTTAAATATAAGAAAATATGAAGCCCAGCCCAGCAAGAAGAATTAGCAAGGAAAAAAATCAACTCCCAACAGATAGAAGTCAATCCAGATCAAATTGCGGCCATACAGGTTAGACTAAGAAGAGAAGCAGTAAGAAGAGTTAAAAAGTAAGCCCTATCATCTCCTACCCTGTTTCTAATTAGACGAGTTAGACGAAGAAGCCGTAAGAAGTGTAATAAGTAAGACGATGAACAATAATTTCTATCTAATCTCTCTCTCTCTCTCTCTCTCTCTCTCTCTCTCTCTCTCTCTCTCCTCTCTGTCTATTATACACTAGAAATGACCCTCTCTATTATATAGTCGAGAATGGTAGAGGGATATGTACGGCTATACAACATTGCATGCTCCAACTTACTACAGCAGCAGAATACTGCAAATTATGATGTGCACCTTAGAACATGTCCACACTACACGCTGGTACGAAAGTCTCGTCACTAATACATAAAGTTTTAATTTTCATTATTTTTTTCATTTTAATGATATTACATATGAGTTATGTAATTACTTGCTGGTCCGAATGTAATTAATTTACCTCTAAAAACAATATGTAGGAGATGACAAGACTTTCGGACCACCCTATAGATCAAATATCGGATGGTCTATACTTTTGATACGCTATAATAGAATCTAATATAGGTAAAAAGAATTAAACCTATTTCTTAAATCTTATCGTACTGATTCTACTTCACACCTACACTAAGTATGCATACTGGTTGTTTCTTACTTTCTTTTTCGCTGTCGATCAGAGTTCAGTGCATTTATCGTAATACAACATTAATCAGATTTATTCATTTAAGTAATCCGATGTATACTGCTTGGCGACCTCACTGATTGAATCCGAAAGATTTTTGTTGATGGCGTTGTAGAGTTTGTTGATCAGTGCGTTATTTCGTTGTGTTTAGCGCTGATTATTTGATGTGAGAATGATACTTTAAGTAATGAGACTGATACGTTAAGTAATGAGACTGTTATATATATATATATACAACAGTCTCATTACTTAAAGTCAGATCTTAGCCCTGAAGAGCATTAAGCGAAACTAATAGTAGTTTCGTCTGACTCATTAGATTTATCTTTATTATTTGCTCTACTTAGGTATTGAGCACTTTTTACTTATTAGCTTCTCCTAGCGGTTATATGAATATATATATATCTTATATACGTATATATACATACAAATTGTTTTTCTTTTGGCCAAATACTGTACCAATAGATTAGTTTTTGTTGGTACGACTATCTTGGACTTTTCTTTTTTTTCAAAAGTTTTTTCTCACCGCAAGGATTTACCAACACGCTTGGTATATTATATATATATATATATATATATATATATATATATATGGGAGTAAATATGGAAAATAAATCCGACAATATAAAGAAAATTTTGAAAAAACAAGTGTTCCGAAAATGGGATGAATTTAATTATCGATGTTTAAACATTTCGGTTACATTGAACCTTCATCAGGATGTCTCTTGGGGTGAAGAAAATGATGGATGTTTTTATATGTGACGGGAGATGAAAATCTTTTTAGTTATGTAACTGTATTTGACCAGCGTTTTATTTTTGAAAGGCAAGTTTATTAGATAAATATATATATATATATATTTTACTTTACTGGTCGTTAACCTTAATTGGAGATCAGGTGATCAATTGAACACCTGTGAAAACAATTCAGTTTGAGTTTAACTCTCAGAATTCATGTTCAGCCGAATAATCTCGTATTATCACAAGTCTGTTTCGTTAAGCATGTTATGAGAATGGAACACAACATTTAACAAATCAACACCAGCAGATGTACGAAGATGTAGTTCTTAGATGGTTCGTTGAATCCAGACCAGATTTATGTAAAGTAAAGTCGACATGGTGGCCTAACGTCAGTATCGGCCAGACATAGAAGGAGTCTATCCCCTCTTCACTCACGCTAGAGAGATTGTTTTTGCGTCTGAGGTGGAGCGCCACACCTACCGCCAGCTCCTCACTATACCACGCAGATGCCTGTGCTGATTGAATCCAGACCAGCTGTAAGTAAAGTAAAGTCGACGGGGTGGCCTAATGTCGGTATCAGTCTGAGATCGAGGGAGTCTATCCCCTTTTCACTAGCGCTAGACGAAGGAGATTATTTCTGCGCCACACTTACCGCCAGCTCCTTACTTTACCGCACAAATCCCTGTGTTGGTTGAATCTAGACCAGCTGTAAGTAAAGTCGACGGGGTGGCCTAATGACGGTATCAGCCAGACATCGAGGGAGTCTATCCCCTCTTCACTCGCTCTAGAGAGATTGTTTTGGCGTATAAGGTGGAGCGCCACACCTATCACCATCTCCTCACTTTGCCGCACAGATCCCTGTGCTACTCATACGCTGAGTTGGCGAGGGCCGGTATCGAAATATGAACCTTGCGATTCCTGGGCAAATGTATAGTAGAAGAAGAAGAAGAAGAAGAAGAAGAAGAAGAAGAAGAAAAGGAACTGTAGAAAAAGGATTTTTAGTAATGCATGTTACTATGCGTTTACATCGAAATGAAACGTCCCCATTTCAAAGGGCGGTTTTGGTTTTTTTGTTTGTTTTGTTTTGTTTTACGGCATATCAACCTTAGTGGGTCATTTAATGCCAATAAAGTTTTGAAATAAATCAATTCTTAATGGATAATACAATTTTGTTTATAAACTCATGTTTTTCTATTCAACCCATAGATGGGACCCTAACAGGTACTACCACTCCGGGTCAAAGTGGACCAGGGTGCAATGGTGATGAAGGGGTGCTCCACATTCTCCAAACCTCCAAAAATGAAACCTCATCATCAGATAGAGTTTAACGTCATTCCCAGGACATGTAGAGCCGCAGCCATCGCCTTCTAGCACCCATATGATAAAAAGGGGTTGGGGCTTGCCATAAGGGCAATAGGGTTGGGAAAATCATATAGGTGCTGGGCTTGACGTGACCAGCCGATTGATCTGAGGGGGCCTCTCCGACCGCCCGTCTAGCCCAAGATAGGGCCAAAGTGGAGTATTGCAAGTCATGAACTGCTCATCCACCTGGGTTCTATCCTTAAGCATCACGGGTCGCCACCCGTGGCCAACAGGTGGCCCCATTGGGGGAGTCTTACCCCTCTGCAGAGGTGCAGTGGGTGCATTCTATAGTCCCAGCCGACAGGGTTTGTGCGATTTGGGAAAACCCACAGAATGTAAATATGAACAGATTCTAATAAATTTAGGATGCAGCAAAAGTTTAGCTACTTTAAAATTTACGACTACGCACGCTTATACATTACATTAGTAAAATTGTATGATTTATGTGGGTCACACCCCAGTTGTAGTGACTCCCAGCGAACGTCACACACATACACAGATACACATACGCCCATCGTTACATATATACTATTACAAATGCATGAATACACTTAGGAATTAGTTTTATAAATATGTGCCTATAATAAGTCTAATTCGCGTTTATGGATGTGGATGTATCTCCCAAGCGCATTGAATTTCGCATAGAAAGTTATAGAAAGCTTAACACGTGAATACGGTGACACACTTGCGTGCGAATATGTGTGTTTCCAAATTAACTGTTTTTACTGCATGTGTTATTAAATATGATATTTCTGCATATATCATTTCCAGTGAGATGACAACTTAAGGAGGAGAAATTGAAATATTTAGAATGTACGAATGTACAGGCCTCCTATTTGTTTCGACCGAAACTACAAAAGATACTGGGAGCTCGACAGCACCGATGGATAGAGTAGGTTTTCTGCTACAAAGCACCATTTCCCCATATGATCACCATTCATAAGATATTTGCTCTGAAAATAATGCCTCCTATTTATTCCTATTGCAATAAAGAAAGATAGAAGGAGCGCAATAACATCGATGGATAGAGCAAGTTTTCAGCTACGAGACACTATTTTCGCATAAAGTCACAACTCGTAAAATAGCTGCTCTGAAAATAATGCCTCCTATTTATTCTTATAGAAACTAGAAAAGATAGGAGGAGCGCAATAACATCGATGGATAGAGCAAGTTTTTAGCTACGAAACACTATCTTCCTATAAAGTCACAACTCGTAAGATAGCTGCTCTGAAAATATTGCCTCCTATTTATTCGTATAGAAACTAGAAAAGATAGAAGGAGCGCAATAACAATGATGGATAGGGCAAGTTTTCAGCTACAAAACACTATAAATCAACACACGTAAGACAGTTGCTCTGAAAGTAATGCCTACAGTTTATTCCCATGGAAACTATAACAGATAATGGAAACAGAATAGCACCATTGATAGAGGAAGTTTTCAGCTACAAAACCACAATTTTCTTTCGTAAGATATTCGCTCTGTAAATAATGCCTCCTATTGATTCCCATAGAAACAACAGCAGATACAGAAATAACACTTTTAGATAGAGCAAAATTTCAGCTATAAAACACTATTTTTGAATAGAGTCACCACTCGTAAGATATTTGCTCAGAAATCAATGCCTCATATTTACTTCCTTTGAAACTACTACAGACACAAGAAGCACAACATCTTTGGATAAAGTAAGTTTTCAGCTACTAATTTAAACAGTCGCCGCGATTGGTTGTGCTTCTTTTTTCACCTACGATGACCAAGAGCCTTCATACCCCACTCGTGGAAATCTGTACCAAAGAAGGCGACCCGTTTTTCATAGTTTTGTATTGTCCTCGCCCGGAAAAGGAAGCTTCCGGCAGAGGGACAAAAGAAAGATAAAAATATATATCTAAAAAGAAAGAGAAAGCGGAAGAGAGGTTTTCCGGTCAAGGAAGCAGGGAGTAGATAAAGAAATATATAACAAATGTCCGTTATCAGATCAAAAGATAAAAATGCGTAGCCATATTAGCGGATGTAAAAACCAGATCAAAAGATAAAGATGCGTAGGCGTGTCGTCAATATAACAGCCAGAGAGTCAAACCGACAGACAGAGACCCCAGCGAACAGCCGATAGCATCACCTCGGTCTCCCGTCAACCCTCGGGCATTTTCCACTGTGAACACTCATGGTCGTCTTCGCCAGCCACCGGCATTTTAATTGTGAAGCTCTACGCCCCTCACTTACCTACACGCCGAAGAGAAATAAAGAAGGGTCCTATTTTTGTACATACGTATCTGTTGTTTATTGAAGTCCAGTAGTCAGTAGTAGCCGACTACTACATATGTCGCTTTTGGTACTGTGACAATATCGCAACGTAACAATAGAACCGATTTTCAACAAACCATTCACCTGAATGAGTTGATCAATTTGCTCTTCATATTTCGAAATTAATATTTAAGAAATAGGTTCAATTTTTTCTTCCTATATTAGATTCTATTATAGCGTATCAAAAGTATAGAACAAGAGCCTTCATACCCCGCTCGTGGAAATTCTGTACCAACGAAGGCGACCCGTTTTTCATAGTTTTGTATCAACCGCGAAAAATGTTTGGTGATCCCACCAAACATTTTTCGCGGTTGGTCGGATAATTGAAAAAAAAAAAAAAATAACGTGCGCGAGCCACTTTATTATAGTCTTCAATACTTTCTAGCCAGAACGAAAGCTCTGAAAAAAAAAAAAAAAAAAAAAAAAAAGATGAAAAACAAAATTTATCTTTCCATGTTATATTCATAGATGAGTGGCGTAAGATGCACAAAAACAAATTTAACCAACACATTTATTTTCAGAATATCATCAAAGAACGCAACATTCGCAAAAAGGTTTAGACATTCAAGTACCGTCGGCGAGCTTGATAAAATGATTTCGGGGACCGGATCCATAGTTTGGTGACCCCTGGCATAGACTAGTTGATATTTGATCTATCCGGTGGTCCGAAAGTCTTGTTATCTCATACATATTGTTTTTAGAGGTAAATGTAGCTTGTCACTAACATACCGTCGACTCAACTTAAACGCTTGCCCTGTCAGAAGAATACACGCACTGTACCTTTGAAAAGGGGTAAAATCCCTCCCCCATAATGTGACCACCTTCTGACCTGGGTGGCAACCCATGATGCTTAAAGACGAAATCCTGGTGGCTACGCAGGCCATGGCATGCAACTCCACTTTGGCCCTTACTTAGGCTAGACGGGTGGTCGAAGTGGGTTCCCACTGATAAATCGGCTGTTCATGTCAAGCCCTAACACCTATATGATTTCCCGACTTTATTGCCCTTATGGCAAACCCCAACTGTATCATATTTGTACTAGAAGGCGGTGGCTGAGGGTTTTAGGGTCCTGGTATGACGTCAAATTACATTTAGTGGTAAGATTCCAATTCTGGTGAGCTGGGGAATGTGGGGTACCTCTTCATGACATTACTCCCAGGTCCACTCTGACCCGGAGTTTTATACCTTTTAGGTATCTCTGGATTAAATTGAAAAAATGCGTTTTTTAAGAATGTTTAAAAAATTGTGTTAAAAAAAATTGAATACCCCTCAAGAATGAATAAAACAATGTCTTCGGCATAGCATAAGGGTTGATATGCCGTAAATGTGTTAAATAATGGGAAAGAATTAGTAAAAACAAGTAAAGTAAGCGTAGTAGCCTATTGTCGGTATCAACCGGAAAGCGAGGGAATCGATCCCCTTTTCACTAGTGTTAAACTAGAAAGATTGTTATTGTTTGGTTTGGTTTGATTTTGTTTTACGGCACATCAACCTCAATGGGTCATTTAATGCCGATAAAGTTTTGAAATATCAATTCTTAATGGATAATACAATTTTGTTTATCAACTCGGGTTTTTTATATTTAACCCATAGATGGTAGATTGTTATTGTGTCTAATGTGGAATCCCACGCTTACCATCAGCCTCTCGCTTTACCAAGCTGGGTTGTCGAGGGTCGGTATCGAACCTGAAACCTTGAAATTACCTTGTGGATGCTCTACCGATTGAGCTAAAAGTACTTTCCAGTTAATATATTAGAGTTGTTTGAAATATCCATTCCAGCATTAATAAATCTATATATCTTTTAATCCATGATATTTAGAGGATATTTTTTAAAGATAACTAATTCGGTAAAATTATATATATATATATATAATATATATATATATATATATATATATAATATAACATAGAAACGAATATTGAGGAATTCTGTTTCACTGACAGAAGTTTTATATTAACGTTACGCCTTTAATCAACGTTTTGACACGTCCAGTGCCGAAGGTAAAAGATAAGTGCGAGAGAAAAGAAGATAAAAAGAAGTGGTTTTCCTTTGCAGGAATAAATCTTCGGGTGGGGGGGGGCTATTGGAGTCATATAATCGGCACCTTTTGCCTGCTAGCACAGGTATATCCTCCGGCCATCCGTAGTTTGGGATGAATTATCTCGATCAGCTTCAGGGTTGGAGGACACCCCCTACCATGCAGCACCTACCCCATTGCACTTAAATGGGTGGGGTTACGGTCAATCACTCATGCCCGAGCGTCTCCTAAAATGGACCGCCCTGTCCGCTGGGGCAGAAGAATACACCGACTGCACCCCTGCAGAGGGGTAAGATCACCCCCCCCCCAATGTGGCGCCCTGTCGGCTGTGGGTGGCGATCCGTGATGCTTAAGGACGAAATTCTGGTGGCTGAGGAGTCCATGACTTGCAGTACTCCAATTTGGCACTCACATAGACTAGACGGTCGGTCGGAGAGGCCCCCGCCGATCAATCGGCTGGTCGCGTCAATACCAAGCACTTATATGTTTGTCCCAACCCTATTGCCATGTTTATCTGATGAATACTTAAAAATTATGAAACCTGGGTCACAAAACCTTCCATTTAATATATATATATATATATATATATATATATATATATATATGAGAGTAAGTAAACAAACAATGTGTTTATTTGATATGGCCTTTAGCCGACAATTTTTGGAGGATATGTGCTTAATTGAAGTCATACCTACTGTTGAAAATTAATTAGTTAATAATTAATGAATTTAGGCGGGCATATATGTTCAAATGTATGTCTAAACAAATCGAGAAAATGTCAATCCCTGAATGTACATTTCGACCTATTATTCAGGGATTGACATTTTCTCGATTTGTTTCGTCTTACATTTGAACATATATGCCCGCCTAAATTCATTAATTATTAACTAATTAATTTTCAACAGTAGGTATGACTTCAATTAAGCACATATCCTCCATATATATATATATATATATATATATATATATATAATATATTATAAGTCATCCACAGACACGTGTTCCGGCGTTTCACGCCTATTCATGGCTAGGGTCGAACTCTGACTGGCTTTTTGCCTGCCTGATATCTTATCCCCTGTGTGTGTGTTGTGTGTGTGTGTGTGTGTGTGTGGTGAGAGAGAGAGAGAGAGAGAGAGAGAGAGAGAGAGAGAGAGAGAGAGAGAGAGAGAGAGAGCATGAAACACTTGTAGTCTTGTTTTATTTTGTGCAAACGCATACTTTCCTGTCCCTAGTAGAAATTGCATGAGCCCCACCACCCGGCACTTTCGCAACACTTTTTTCTGCATTTCATTCTATTGTTATTGTTATGATTCTTTAAACATAACATGTACATTCTCTCTCGGTCTCTCTCTCTCTCTCTCTCTCTCTCTCTCTCTCTCAAATACACACACTACCTCGCTATCTCACCCTATCTCTTTCACACATACACACTTACTCATAGGCACACCCATACTCTCTCTCTCTTCTCCCCCTCCCCCCTCTCTCTCTCATCTAATAACTCTATATCCACCTCCACCCATGACATCTTTTTCTCTCCTCCTCACGTGGCAATGGATGTAATGCTTATCTATAGCAAGATTTATTGCTAGAAAAATATGTATCAGATATAGAAAATAATAATATAATAAATAAATGATATAATTTCTTCAAATCTATAGAAAATAACCTTTATTTATTGCCAGGAATATGGCCTTCTCGCGTTTGCCACAATCTCTTACTTTACCATCCAATTGGGTTTTATTGTAGTCTAATGTTTGGGTTTGTAGAGATGTATAAACATGCAACTGTATTTAAGCGTGCATGTGCGCGTGTGTGTATGTGTAAGAAAAATGTGTATATGTGTATCTCTTTCTTCCTCTCTCTGTATCGGGTGTGATAAAGAAAGTGTTTATATATATGCTTCGATATATATATATGTAAAGAAAGATAGAGGGCGTATGTCTGAGAGAGAGAGAGAGAGAGAGAGAGAGAGAGAGAGAGAGAGAGAGAGAGAGAGAGAGAGAGAGAGAGTATGGGTGTGCTTATGAGTAAGTGTGTATGTGTGACTGGGCATGTGAGTGAAATAGAGGGGGTGAGACAGCGAGGAAGTATGTGTGTTTGAGAGAGAGAGAGAAAGAGAGAGAGAGAGAGAGAGAGAGGGGGGGAAGAAGAGAGAGATAGAGAGATAGAGAGTATGAGTAAAACGGTGGGTGGGTGTGTATGTGAGAGAAAAAGAGAGAGAATGCGCGCGTGTGTGTGTGAGAGAGAAGGAAAGAAAGAAAGAAAGAGATAGATAGATAGATAGATAGAAGAGAGAGAGAGAGAGAGAGAGAGAGAGAGAGAGAATTATAGGTGTGTCTATATGTGAGTGAGTATGAGAGAGAAAAGAGAGTGAGTGTCAGACAGAGATAAAGTTTGGTAGGGAGACAGAGACAGAGAGACAGAGAGAGAGAACGCATGCGTGTTTAAGTGTATATTTGTGTGCGAGCGAGTGAGAGTGTGTGTATAAGTGAGTGAGTGTATGTGTGTGTGTGAAAAAGAGATAGATAGATAGATAGACAGATAAAGAGAGAGAGAGAGAGAGAGAGAGAGAGAGAGAGAAAGAAAGAGTACATGGGTGAACTTATGAGTATACATGTGAGAGTGTAATGTAAAAAGAGATAGAATGCGTGTGTGTGTGTGTGTGTGTGTGTGCGTGTGTAAGTGTATGTGTGAGAGCGGGAGAGAGAGAGAGAGAGAGAGAGAAGAGGAAGAGAGAGAGGCCGACGCGTGTGTGTGCGTGTGGCTGTACGTTTAAGCATTGGTGTATGTGAGTAAGGCGCGTGAGGTTGTTTATCCTTTTTCCCAAGAGCCGACGACAATTTTGCTCATCAGTTAATTTATTCTAATTTGTTGCTTATTAACGCCCCTTCCCCTCAGTGCAGGTCCAATCACCCACTGACCGATTTTTGACGGACAATTACCGACTACTGGATTTAGATGGCGCATGATGAAAGACACGCAGTAGATGAGTGTTAGAAATGGGGAACTACGACCGATAAATAAATGGGTTATAAAGGCAAAACGAAGGAACAAAAAGGGAAGCTTATATCTGTAGTTCTGTCTATCTACACATATTCATGGAGAAAGGTATATAATATATATACAAACAACCCTCTCACCCACGGACTAAGAAGGAGGGTAGTCCGTTCAAGTCCGTAGATGGGAAGAGATTATTTTTGAGTCATAAAACCCCTGTAGTAAATACTAATAGTTATGATAATAATGTAAATAATATATATATATATATATATATATATATATATATATATATATATAGTTGAATGAAGTGACAAATAAAAGTTTTAGCTTTTATTCATTTATTTGGGAACGATATTACTACCAATGGTTTCCTGCTAAAAACATTCATCAGGTAAACGAAATGTTTTTTTTTTTTAAATGACAGAAATGGTGTAAATGGTCGAATGTGTGCGTTTTTTTTAACTGTATTCTCGTGTTTGCGTGTTTACTTGATGTGGAATGTTCTTTTTGTTTGTACGTGTGCGTATTTTTTTTTTGTGTGCGTATGTGTATGATGTCATGCGCGTGCGCGTGGAAATGCGTGCAGGCTGTGATGATATGATTGTGTCCACGCGCGTATATGCGTATTTTTGTTTGTGCGTATGTGTGTGATGTCTATATATGTATATATATTATATATATATATATATATATGTGATGTCTATATATGTATATATATATATATATATATATATATATATATACACACCACACACACACACACACACACACATATATATATATTATAATATATATATATATATATATATATATATAATCTTCATACAATGACTGATATTTACATAGTAGCATTGCAACCAACAAAACCTTCATCAGATGGTGACTCTGGGTTCAGTCATGGTTTCGGGACCGAAGCATCATTACCACTAACCCAGAGCGCCCCAGTAGTATCTCACGATACCACCAGACTTTGTCGGTTTGATGTCACATTGTAGGATTGCCATATTCACGCTGATGCGGTTAAAGCTTTCTCCTGGATCTTTTTTATGTATTTCCTCTTGTCTGGTGGAGAAAGTCAAGTTTTATATATATTATATATATATATATATATATATATATATATATATATATATATAATATATAGCCACCAAGAGTTTAAACGTTGTTCACTTAAAAAAGAATTGAAATTGATTAAGGCAATTGTTGTTTTGGTCGACAAATAGTAACACAATAAGCTTCAGTAAAAAAAGCAAAACAATATTAAATATGTAAGTAATTTAAATATATTTAATATATAAACATTAATTAGTCCCAAAATTTACGAAATCCGACGCCAGGTTACGTACGTAAAAACACGGTATTTAAAGTTACGTACTTAAAGACACGGTATTAAAATTTAATGATTAAAAGTAAAATAATTATAAAAGTTTCTTCTTAGAAGAAAGTAGTGAAAACATTAAATACATATTATATATATGTATATATATATATATATATATTATATATATATATACATATCTGTCGCGTAATTTGCACGGATATCATGACGATCTCTCGCCAACCTTCCCTATCATTCATCGACTCTGGGAGCCTCTCCGCGCAGCATCCAGCATCCTTACATAATTGGTCAATGTAGGTCCTGGCTGGGCAGCCTACATTAGTATGTCCATGTGTTGGCGCTTCGTTAGGGTCCAGGTGGTACAGCCATACAGCAGTACCGATATAACCACAGCCTGGAAAGAATCATCTCTTTAGCTTGTCAGGGAGGTCGGATTTCCATACGTCTGACTAATTGTTGCTGGCCAACCATGCCTTTCCTATTCGTGTGTTAACATCACTTCTGTGGATGAGATATTACTACCTAGGTAGTGAATTTTTCCACTGTTTAAAGAGGCCTACCGTCAAGTGTGGAGATGTCTCCTTGCTTTTTTGAAGATCCTGAACTCAGTTTTATCAGAGTTCACATAGAGGCTTGACATCATCTTTGCTGCCTCCTGAGGCTGTGCTAGGATGTTGCCTCAGCCTGTGTTTGGTGATCCTGCAAGATAGTGCCAGTCGTCCAGCCATAGCATATATTCTGTGACTGATTGTGCCGGACTACGGTATCGCCTATACTAAAAGAGGGACAAGATCAGCATACTATATATATATATACTCTATATATATATAAGAGAGAGAGAGAGATGAGGAGATGAAGAGGAGAGAGGATATTTATCTATGTATATATATACTCCCTTAAGGAGATCGTACATCAAATACGTGAATAACCCATCTCATACTACTGTATCACATAGCTTATATATATATATATATATCTGCTCCATCAATATATAAATCATATAGGACCCGTAAAAACAACGCTATGTTTCTGACTATCGGCTACTTTCAGCCACCGTCATTTGAGAATATCTGCCTTAATGCAGT
>CM042137.1:101742773-101790034 GCA_023376005.1 Doryteuthis pealeii | reverse complement strand
AAAAAGAGAGAGATCCAATGTGGTTCAATGGAGCTAAACGTTACGAATCAGTGTTAATCCTAGGTGAGGATTCCTTCTAATAGGAATAAGTCCAAGGTGTTCAATGGATCAAACGTCACAGAATCCAGTTGTTTAATCTTGTCTGAGGATTCCTTCAATAGGTATAAGTCCAGGTGTTCATATGATCTAACGTTCAGCAGAATCAGTTGGTTATCCTTGTCTAGATCCATTCTAATAAGGTATAAGTCCAAGGTGTTCAATGGATCTAACGTTCACAGAATCCAGTTGGTTAATCCTTGTCTGAGGATCCTTCTAATAGGTATTAAGTCGCAGTGTTCAATGGTCTAACGTTCACAGATCCAGTTGTTTAATCCTGTCTGCGTGAGGTTACTGAAACTAGATCATCGTAGAGCAAGCCGCTATGAATTGTAAATTCCTGGCTTGATACGGTCCCCGCGCAACTGTGGGCATGAGTAAGCAAAAATTGGGTAATCTGATCTTTCGCGATAAAGTGAGGAGCTGACGGTAGTGCGAAGCCAACCTCCACAACAATCTAGTCTAGGCGAAAACATGATTAGACCCTTTGCTGCCGGCTGTAGCCACAGATAGACCTCACCAACTGTAATGTTAGTCATATAATATATATAATTATATATAACTTACCTAAACCCCCGCACGAGTAGATGCGACAGAAGGTCATCAGGGTCAATTCTGATTTTTTCTTCTTCTAGACTGGTTGACTAACCAACTTTAAAGAGTCTGGAGTTCACAGCTGGGAAAGAATATTGGAAGATTCCTTTCTTCAATGGTAATAGCGCTAGAAATGCAAAAGCCCCGTCAGCATGAACTCGTGTATAGCTGGAGTTCATTTCCTGTGAGGCTATACCATTTGCAAACCACTGCCTTTTCATTATTCGTGATATTGAATAGCAGACATGTTTTACGTTCAGTTTACGTCCTTATGTTAACTCGCCACCCAACTCTATTCTTTTGTGCTCAAACTGATAGGAAGGGTGTAATGCTCATCGTTTCGATCATCGCAGCTAACTGCCGAGTCTTTTGTTCTAACACATATCTTGTCCTGCAACTAATGCTATCTCCTGTATTCTTCCCTTGTATAGGCGATCTGGGCTACCCAATTAGAAATAGATTCGGGGGGGACCACCAAAATTAAAGTATTTTAAAAAAAATGAATCTTTCTTTACAACCTCCAACCTGAACTAGCGTCGAAAGACTTGTGAAAAAATGTAACTCCTTTCATCCTCATCGAGAATACCTATCTTTCTATTTTATCTCCTAACACATTAGCTATCATTTTGATACTACTATACACACACGTATATGTATATTCATGTGGACTCTCCCAATCGTGAACGAAAGATGGGTCAGCAGTGAGTGATTTGATCTATCCCATGTTGTGCATACTGTCCCAAGAAGACATTTTGTGTTTCCTCTGTGACTGCAGTCCAGCCCCACTGCGAGCCATGACGCCCACGGACAAATGCTCCAAGGCAGGAGTTAATATTTTTGTTTTAAAGTTAGCCGATCTCTATGCTTCAGTCTATTTTTTCAAAAGCTCTTTAGTCTAAGCGAAACTGTCCTTACGCCAATTCCTTCCGATCCGATGCAGATCTTCCCAAGCACTCAGTTAATATCGAGGCGTTTCAAAATTGTCCATCAATTTGTCTTTGTAGCGTAAGACGTAGGACGTCCAATAGAACGCTTAGCATTGGTAATTGTCCGTATAAAATTCTTTATATAGATACACATATATATTACCTCCACCTGGACGAGTACGGGTAACAGGTTTGAAATCAGAGTTTTTCTTCAACTTGACCAGTTGCCTAATCAAGTTAACCAAGTCTGCTCTACTATTTACCCATAGCTGAGGGAGAATAGTCGGATGTATACTTTTCCCATTGTAAAGGCACTAGTGAAATGCAAACAGCCTCGTAACAAGATTTGAATTCAGGTTGCGAATCCATTTCCTACGACGATAATTATTACACAACGCGTCTCCACATACATCACTACGCTATGACCACATACACCCGTACATATACGCCTATTCACACGCACGCATACACACACAACCGCACACTCACACAACACACAACATATATATATATATATTGCTACTCCTATACGTGTACATAAAGTGGAATGGAAATTGACTCTCTCGTCGATTTCGACGCATGAGGGTTCATCCAATGAACGACCTACACTGTGTTCTGTTTATAGTGGTGAAGGCTTGTGTTGGATCATCCGCACTCTTTGGCACGGTCGATAGGAAAGAATTGTTGCACAAGAAATGCTACAAATCCAATCAACGACTGACCTCAGGTTTCAAAATTCAGAGTTTTCCTTCTCCTAGACTGGTTACCTAGACTGGTTAGAGAGCCCAGTCTGCCTTACTATTTTATCGATAGCTGGAGGGAGAATATATGGATTAATATATTTCCCAAGGGTATTAGCGCCATGAGAAATGCAACCAACCTTGTCTAGGATTTGAACTCGGGTTGACGAGTCCATTTCCTACGAGTCTAACCATTATACCACGCGCCTCCACCCCGTACATACTCAGGTGTGCATTTAAATATGTATTATTGCACCAAAATATGAGCACTCAGGAACAGAGGAGCTTCAAGTATCTCTATACGAAATCAATCGTTTTCTTTTAAGTTTGGAAATTTCAGTTCTATTCAGTTTGATAAGACTTGTAGCATGCTGGTTATACTTTATTGTTAAAGTAACCTTTTATCTCTCTGTTTATTTGGTGCTGGTATAGTTAATAACAGTTAATAACGGTTTTAGTTTCCTCATACACGTTATGCGGGTAGATGGAGATGAATAGGCTTCTGTTCTTCCAGGCTGCTAATAGTTGAACGCTTGGTTAATACTTCACTTGAGTCTACAAAGTGTATATACTGAATTAACAGCTAAATTAGATATCTCAAACGCCCTAGCCATCTTTAGAGGACAGACAACAACAACAAAAAAACTCTGAATTCAGCAACGATTCTCTGAAACAAATCGTTGACAAAACTATTCATGATGGTCATGGCTTTGCTGAATATACCAGTATCGGGGCTGAAATGCCGTAATCCTTAACTTTTTCCTCATAAATTCCTACCGTAAAATAAACTGAACCCTCATTTTATGTCCGTGTTTTTGCAATAAATATTTTCTGTATTTGTTAAAGAATAAAGAATAAAGAAAATATATTTAGTATTGTAAAATAACGAGTGCAAGTAAAATAAAACATTTGTAAGATTCAAAGTTATTAATGAACATACAATTCCGACAAGTTGTGAGACAAAACATTTAATATATATAACAGCACATGGAAATGATACATAAAATACAAGATAGTGTACATAAACATATATACATCAAAAGACTGGGGCGTCCGTACATAGAGATCACTTACTAAGAGGGGGGCCGCTTAAAAGTAAGTAAAGTCGACGAGGGCCGGCCTAATATCGGTATCAGCCATACTGCGAGGGAGTCTATCCCCTTTTCACAAGCGCTAGACCAAGGAGATTACTTTAGCGTTCTGAAGTGGAGCGCCACACCTACCATCAGCTACTTACTTTACCGCACATATCCCTGTGCTACTCATACGCTGAGTTGGCGAGGGCCGGTGTCGAACCAGAAACCTTCTGATTCCTAGCCGAACGCTCTACCGACTGAGCTAAATCAGTGTTACATGATTAATAGTTGTCCTATAGGTTATGCACGGTAGTGTAGAAATTGAAAACAGCGGTGGTTCTGAATCATGGAAAAACACTCAAGTGATTGATAGAACTTAACCTTTTACTATTGGCTAAAATATGCATAAATATTTTTCAAAAGTTATTTTCAAAAGTAAGTGTGCTAAATTTTTTTTAAAAATTGATAGTAGTTAACATTTCTATGAGAAAAGGGGGACATCCTATTTCACTTATAAAGAATCAATGTGTTTTACATTAGAATATTAACTTTAGTCTACAAAGTTTATATACTGAATTAGATAGCTAAATTAGATAGCTCAAACGGCTTAGCCATCTTTAGAGGACGGACAAACAAACACTTATTTATGCATCATCAGCATCATCATCATTGTTATATAGTTATTTACTAAGCTTAGCTTAGATGTGGCACAAGGCCAGAAGTATGGGACGCCCAATGAGAATAGAACTCACTAACAATGGTTTGCGAATCAGGCTTGCTAACCATTACACCAAGTTAGGTGCCCTCATCATTGTTATATAGCCATTTCCTTCTCTTTTTAACCTCTTATAATTCTTCTAAGCTGGTTGACTGCTGGGCATCTGGGCTGGCTTCTCTCTGTTCTTTTGATCTTCCTTCTTATGATTTCTTGGGAATTCTCGTCTTTGTATCCGTTGTTTTTTTTTTGTTTTTTGTAACGAACACAAGACTTGATATTGATTTTTTATACGTCTTTATTCAACCCAAGTAAGAACATCACGCGTGTAGAAATATCCTACGGAAGGCTGACGCCATTTGAATCTGTTCTGTTCAGACACCCAGCCAAAACAAGCTTTCTATCTTTCTGTTCTCACGCTTAGCTCTGGCCAATCAGAGACCAACTACAAAGTTAGTAAATAGTTAAGTTCTGTCAATTAGTTATACGTTTTTACATAATTCAGAAATGGTGTTGTTTTTAATTTCTACATTACTGTACATTATTTTTAGACAACCTATTAATTATGTAACATCATCAGGTTGTGCTGACAACACAGGTTTCCACGACTCTCTTTCGCCACCCATCCCTATCGGGCATTGCTCCTGATAGCTCTTCCGCACGGTATTTAGTATCATTTATACAGGGTTTTGCGGCCAACCTACACTGGTGTGTCCATTTGTAATTGTCTACAGGAGAACGTCATTTTTTATCTTTATATATTTTTTTCCATGTCGCGCTGTCAGCGCGGATATCCATGACAATCTCTCTCCATCCGTCCCTACCGCTCATCATTCTCGGGAGGTCCTCTATGTAGCATCCTGTATCCGCACAGAGCTGATCAATGTACGTCTTTGCTGGTCGACCCACACTGGCGTGCCCATGTGTTGGCTTCCACAGGAGGACGTCGCTTATGAGTTCGTCCTTGCTTCTCCAGCAGTGTCCCGCGTGTCGTGTCCGTCTCACTCGGATGGTTTGGGATCCAGCACATACTATTACGGACGCGGACTATGCAGATGACCTAGCACTACTCGCAAATACACCTGCACAAGCCGAATCCTTGCTACACAACCTAGAAAAAGCAGCGCGAAATGTCGGCCTATACGTAAACTCTGACAAAACTGAGTTCATATCTTTCAAAAACAAAAGCGACATCTCACCATCGATGGCAAAAACTCCTAAACTCGGTAGAACAATTTAGATTACTTAGGCAGTAACATCTCCTCCACATAAAACTACGTTAATGCACGTATAGGAAATGCATGGTCGCTATAAATAAATTATCAGTCATATAGAAATCCAATCTCACAGACAAGTTAAAGAGACTGTTCTTCCAGGCTGTTGTCGTGTCAGTGCTGCTGTATGGCTGCACCACCTGAACCCTAGCTAAGCGACTAGAGAATAAACTAGATGGGAGCTGCACAAGAATGCTGTGGGTGATCCTGAACAAGACGTGGAAACAACACCCTACGAGAAAACAGCTGTACGGCCACCTGCCACATATCACCCAAGCCATCCGAGTAATCTTTATTTATGTTCGTCTTACTTAGATGGTTTGTGTGATAGGAGGTAAGTGGCCGTATAGCTGATTTTTGTGGGGTACTGCTTCCAGGATTTGCTCAAGACAGAATGCAACATCTTTGTTTAGTACCCATCTAGCTGTTTTTCTATGCGTTTCGGTAGTGTACCAGTGGTTCATCCATACAGTAGCACTTACACGGTTACAGCTATATAAATATACATGTATATGTCCATGGGCCTGTATTCCAGATGTACTAGACAAGTGTTGTACACAAGTGGTGTGTTATCGTCATAGGAAATGGTCATGCTATATATATATACAAAAAATAAAAAAATAAAAATAAAAATACTACTCTGATGAAATATATACTTTGATATATATATATATATTAAATATATATATATATATATATATATATATATAAAAAAATAAAAAAATTAAAATAAAAATACTACTCTGATGAAGGTCGGCAAAATCTTTGTACGGAACATTTTATGCATTTTTCCTATTATTATTATCATCATCATTTCAACTCCATCTGATTATATATAATATATATATATATATATATATATATATTATATATATATACCCCATGTTTAAACGTGTATATGACATCTCATTCTGCCCATGAGAAGGTGATGGGTAAATGAAAAGTTCACGTCGGAGGCGATTTTTACGTTCCTTTCTTTTAGCTTTATGCGACCTAGAGGCGTCTTTTTTTATGACTGTTAACATCTCAACTTAAAAATGTTGGTTTATCAGTTCATTTTTTTTTGTAACTGTTATTACCTTATCCGTGTTTTATCATTGCTATTTTCCCTGTCCACCTAGACAAACATTTTCTTTTTTAAGCATGCTGTTTTTTAGAATTAAAAATCACTAAGGCGTGCAATATGTAAATGAAAGAAAGAAATATTCTCACGAAACGAGATAGCAACGATACGAAAGAGAGAGAGAGAGAGAGAGAGAGAGGGGGGGAGAGAAAATAGATTTAAGATAACAACAGCAAGAGGTTATTCACCCTCGAATCGGCTTTGTCGATATTACGCAACTAACAGAAACGCACTTTTTACGGTTCGTTTCGTAACAGAATCGCTTGATAATGACTATTACTTGAGAAACCTGTTTAGTCTCATTAAAAAATAAATCCAAATAGGCTGTATTAGTATGACTAACCGTGAATGTGTGTCGATAATAGTCAAGGTATGATAAAAACCTTTCTAATTGCTGAAAGCAGAAGAGTGGGTGTAAAAAGAATGTCACGACCCTACATGAGGTTTGTTGACCTGCTAAATCGTAACTAGCAACAGCTACTGAATTGTAACTCCTGGATTAGGAAGCAAAATTCGAGATTATTTAAGTAATTCAATAAAATAGTTCGTTAAATCGAACTTAACGGACCTAAATTCCACCATCGTATGTCACCCCGCCGAAAGAAAAAAAAATCAGGGAATTAACCGAATTTAATGAAATTTTCAGTGTTGATATATTAATGAATACAAGATACAGTTATTTTATTTAAAAGCTCTTACATTTTTTCAGGTTAGTTAACTTTGAACCACGTATCTTTGAGGCGTCGCCTGTGTAGAGGGAGATTTTTAAATTAGTCCCGCAGATCCATTATTACTGAATCGTGCGTTGAATCCTCGTGGGATGCCCCATTTAAATCCCTATGTAAAAGAAAATAGACCTTGCATTGATCCAGTTACTCTGAAAAGAAATGTTAATGTCTATTATCTTAAATATTAAATAAATAAATAAATAAAATCCATGCTGTTATCATTTAAATTTTATTTGTTAATCATCTTCCCGAATATAAATCAAAGCTCTATCATTTGAGCTCAAAAACCAAGATTCTCAAAGATACGTTAACCCAACTAGTTGAAGTAGACCGAGTAAGTATTTTTTTAAATTGAAATTGTTCACTAAGTAGGCCTGAGCCTATACTAGTAGTGACCAGGTTTGAATTGAGAGTTTTCCTTCTCACAGACTGTTTCTAACAATGGTTGAAGAGCCTAGTCTGCCCTACTATTTACACATAGCTGGAGAGGGGATAGTTTGTTTTATACCTTTTCCAAGGGTATCAGCGCTATGTGAACTGTGGCTTCGTTCATTAATTGAACTCGGGTCGACGAGTCCATTTCCTGTGACTTTAACCAGTACATCACCGCACTTCCCTTAAGTAATCAAGACTTAGATCTCAATTTACGAGGTATATCAGAAAAGTCTCAGGACTGGTGTCACAAAAGATCTATTTCAAACCCAAGCTACAAACTAATAGTTTTCCCCTTCAAACTATTTATTCTGGAGTTCTCAGCTTTCTACAACCATTGAACCTTCTTCCACATGCTTTTATATACATAGCCTCTATTTCAGACCGTCAAGCAATGAGCACATTAAAACGAACAAACTTGAAGTTTCTGGTCCAGTTTAGTAAGAACGTGGTTTAAGGGTTAAAGTCGTAGGAATGGACTTGTCGACCCGATTTCAAATCCTGAACGAAAGCTGTTTGCATTTCACATAGCGCTAATACCTATGGGAAAGGCATGCATACAACTAATCTCCATCCAGCTATGGGTAAATAGCAGAGCAGACTGGGCTCCTTAAACCTTGGTTATATAACCAGTCTAGGAGAAGGAAAAACTCTGAATTCAAATCTGTTAAACTCCGCGTTAGAAAATGACATTGTGTCGCATCCGGCTCGTGCGGACGGGTTGGTAAATGGGTTATTTCCTATAAGTCTTACATAAACAAAGGGGAAACACTGTTGACTGATAAATTATTTATTTATTTTACCATTAAACTAACCCTAACCCTAAACCTTAACCCTGACCCTAACCCTAACCCCGTCTTCTTTTTTCCTAGTAGATCAATAAATAGATAAATAATTTATCAGCCAAGAGTGGTTTCCCTTTGTTTATGTTTGAGTTATAGGAAATAACCGGTAAATATATATATATATTAGTAAAAACGACTTTACAAATTTTAGTGGCGCGTAAGAAATTTACCTACATTTTCTCAAAGATTATTAATACCAATTAATGATACTTACTTTAAATCTCCCAGTTTAGTTTAGTCGGTAGAGAATCCACGTAGGAATCGCAAGGTACAGGGTTCAATACGCCCCACCAGCTTAGTGCATAACCCACATTGGCTATCTGATCTGTGCGTTAAATCATCCGGGAGCTGAGGGTATGTGTGGTGCTCCACTTAAGTAAAACAATCTCCCTAGCGAAAAGAGGATAGATTCCCTCGATATTCTGTTACCCGACAATAGGCATTTCATTAATACTACTTGAAGAACTAACCATATATACTTATCAAACTCATTGTTAGTCATACTTGCATGATTTGTGTGACATGAGGTAAGTGCCGTACAGCTGCATTTGTTATTTTACATTAAGATATATGTTTATATCAAATATATTTTATGTCAAACTTACTCCTTATTTATATCTAATATATGTTTATATATAAATAATTTTATATATATTAAATTATATTATTATATTTATTATTATATTATTATATTTTTTAATTATATGTAATATTCAATTTTTTAAAATTATATATTATGTATTATTATCGTTCGGCTAGGAATCACAAGGTTCCTGGTTCGATACCGGCCCTCGCCAACTCAGCGTATGAGTAGCCCAGAGAGCTTGTGCGGTGAAGTAAGGAGCTGGTGGTAGGTGTGGCGCTCCACCCCAGACGCTAAAAATCTCCTTGGTCTAGCGCTAGTGAAAAGGGGATAGACTCCCTCACTATCTGGCTGATACCAACTTTCCACCGACGACTTACTATTATATTTTAATTATATACTATTTTTTGTATTATATTTTTAATTATTATATTTTTATTTCTATATATATCAAATTAATATATATATTATATTATTATATTATATATATATCATATATGTTTATATATAAATGATTTTATATATTATAAATATATGTTTATATATAAAATTAATATGTGACATTAGTATGTGTCCATACAGCTGCATTTTGTGAGGTGCTGCTTCCTGCACACAGCATTCTTGTGAAGTTCCCATCTAGCTTCTTTTCTGAAAGCATTTAGTTAGCGTCCAATGTGCTTGCCATACAGTAGCCACTGACACGGCTACAGCTTCGAAGAATTTTCGTTTTATCTTAGATCAAATCAGATTTGCATGTAACCGATAAATCTTTCTAAAGCAGACTATATCTTATCCTATTCGTATATTGATATCGTTTTCTGAAGATGAGATATTACCACCTAGGTATGTCCGACTGGTTTAGTAATTCTAGAGGTTTACCTCCAGTTTTCATCTTGTTTTAAACAAGTTTTAAACAAGGTAATGTGGTTGAGAATAGAGGAAAGTGTGGATATAACAACACAGACAGTTGACTTCAGTTGATATTTCGCCTCAGTGTATGAAGCTTTTTTCGAAACTTTATTGCACATAAGTTGTACATTGTGCTTTTATAATGAAAAAGTAAATGGTTGAGGGGTAGAAAAAGTCAGGAAGAGGTAGGTATGCGGGGCATGGTGCTTTTATTTTCAGGGGTCAGTCAGTTTACTTTAGAAGAAAAGTTGATATTTGGAGTCTGGGTCAAATGTGATGTCCAGTGTGTAATCAGGTGACTGGGGATCTTGTGTTTTAAATAAGACAACAAAATTAGTGTTGTTTTATTAAATGTGGTTTTATTAAATATCATACAATAAGACCTAATGATATGCCTAAATCACGTTACAGAAATCATGTATATTGTACATTTTTATCTACAATTTTTCTGTAGGTATTTCTCATGACATTTTTTTTCTTGCACATGTTCCTATCAAATACGAATAATTCTTAACTGATATATTTGATGGGACCCTTATAGGTTTCTCTCACTACGGAGTAATAGCATGAAGGGAGTACTCCACACACCAGAGCAACCTAACTATCAGTTCTATGTCATATCCAGGTTATCCTTTTTATGAGAGCATGTCTCACTCCTTTGCTGGAGATACAGTCTGCATATTATAACTCCCAGTGAACGGCTGCAATAAAATGAAAATAATTGTATATACAGATAGTACAAGGAATATGCTGGGCTAATGGACAGTGACAAAAATCATTGCCAAACGTGAGCGATAGTGCACTTTCACAACTCGTTTTCATGGGAGCAATACATGCTGTTGTTTTTAAATTGTCCATTCTGAGGAGAGAAGCGAACAAATTGCTTAACTAATACGTTTATGCATATATATAATCATGGATATGATATAATTACCAAAGCACCATAATCATAATAATCGGATTTTAGTATTCCTATGTTATGTTTGAGTAATAAGCCAGTGTAGATTAAACATGATTCATAAATCAATCCCTATGGCAATAACCTGCAAATGCCATTCAATATATATATTATATATATATATATACATATATATATATATATATATATATAATATAATATATAACTTTTTTTTTTTCATTAAAGATATTTATATTTCGCTTACAGCGGTTCAATGCTGCAGAACATGATAAATCATATTGTATAATAATATCAGTTTTGATTGTATAGATTCCACGAGATATAATACCATCCTTGCATTTTGGTTTTAGAAGAAAATTAACTCTTTATTGTTCGGTTGTATTTATTTATTGGTAACACTTTAACGCATTAATACAATGGAAAAAAAAAGACAAAAAATATTTAGAAGATGTATTTCTATATAGATAATATGCTAACGATTCAGGTTATTTGTTAAACCATATTCAGGACCATTTATAACCAGATGTTAGAAATGCTTCATCCGAAAAAAAAGAAAAGATGCTTTAGCAAAAAACAACGAAACATTGACATATTATATATACAAAATACATACTTTGATATTTTTTTTTTTTTTTCATATATTTGTTTTTTATATATCACTAGAATCTAATTCCATTTCTCTGCACACACACACACACACACACACACACAACCACACACAGCACCATATAATATATATATATATATATATATATATACATAAAAGAGAGAGAGATAATATATACAAGGTGTGTCAAAAAAGTACTGAGATTTTCTGTACTTTTTGCACATTCTCGTAATTCTGATATATAATAATACGTTCAATTCATTCTTCATTTTATCTTGGTAAATACAGCTTAAACTTAGTACTTTTTAACACACTTTGTATTCTGAAAAAAATTAATGAATGGAACGTTATTTTTTCAGAATACATATATATTATATAATAGAGATAATATTAATATTATATATAATATATATATATATATTATATATAATTCTATGATTTTATGGTCTGCTATAGATAAAGTGTGCACAATATTGGTGATAGTGCAGATGTATATTTAAGTTTTAATAGAGGCCGTGAAAAAACAATGATCAGGCTGAAAGTGTCTTAGGCTAAGGCCAAGTCCTCTTTCCAAAGTGTTGTTTTAAGTGCAGTGTTTGATCCACTTGCAATGATGCAATATCGAATGATTTTGGTATCCGTGGAATTCTGGGTGACATAAATTATCGGAATGAATGTCTATTCGTTTCTAAAATATTTTCTAAACTAATATTCATTCGATTCTCTTTGATTAACTAATTCTAAACTCATGACATACCATTGTAAAACTATTATGTTTAAGAAAACTTAATTATTTTAATTTGGTCAATTCCACATGCCGTAAAAATATAGGGCAATCCCTATAGGTTATAGAGGTGTAGAAATTTTATTTTTGATTACAGAGTTTCAATGCTGTAAAATATGATGATAATAATACCTAATAATTGCCCGATGAATCTGTTCAATATTAATTGGGTGACCATTTTTTTAAAAAAGCAAGGAAGGTACTGTAATTAACCTGAGTCCTTTATCAATAATGACTTCAGTCGGCATTAAAGTACCAGAAAAGGTTTGATAAATGCCCGCATAAACAAAAAACAAGCAAACACCGACTAACCTAATTAATTGGCTTTAGAAAGAAATTAGGCTTTTTATTAAAACAAAATGGTTAGTGTGCACTTATTTTGTGTGTTTTTTTTGCGGTTTTTTATTTTTGTGGTGTTTTTTTTTCCCTTAAATGTTTGTATTTAAGCAAGCGGTACTCCTATTTTGAATACATAGTTGTTTTATTATAAGAATAAAGACGACGGTGATTCTGTCTCGCATTCGATTATATCTAGTTTTGGTGGAATATTTTTCCCTTTTTTACATATTGCATGCGTTAGTGATTTTGAAATTTTAAAAAACACATAGAAAATATACATCTGCAGTTTTTTCTGGTTGGTTCGGCAAATTAGCAAATGATAAATAGGATGATAATAATTCATTATCCTAAGAGTTGCCCTCTTGTGCAGGCAAAATCTCCCAAAGTAACCCAAAGTTACATGTATTCAGTATACCATTCCTTACTTACATGTTTTTCCTATGCAGGGACAGGAAAGGTAATTTCCTCCAATTTCTGTCTAGGTGGTTCGTAGTGAGTCAAAGCCTCTTTCAACCTTGCCTTGAGAGAGCAAACAGTGCATGCCTCTGTCTACAGATGACAACACAAGAACATACTCAAGAGTGTAAGTCTACAATTTTCTTCTACTATCTATGAATGTCCACACAATAGGAAATAATAGTCTTAAGTAGAGAAGTGACAAGGTCCTATAATAAGGACCTTCAACACTTCTCTACTAATGGAGCAATTAAAAAAAAGACAAAGGAATTTGAGTTGCTATAACAATTGACATATATCGACTAAACTTTTGCCCACTACACTCCTGGACTATGAATGCGTTAAAGAATTTGAAAAGTGCGGTAAAATGTGAAGCTTGAAAATAATGGATCAGTAATTATTGAACCTACCAACCAACCACCAACCAACTTTACAATGAAGATGAGAAGCGCGTGTGCAATGGTTAAAGTCATGGACTCCGTCGCCCCGAGTTCAAATCCTGGACGTGATAATTGCATTCACTTAGCCCTAATACCCTTGGGAAAGGTATTGAATCCTACTCTCCCTCCAGCTATGGGTAAATAGCAGGGCAGACTGGGCTCTTTAACCATGGCCTAGGTAACCAGTCTAGGAAGAAGGAAAAACTCTGAATTCAAACCTGTTTGAACTCCGCTTAAGAAATTGACCTTGTGTCGTATCCTGCTCGTGGGAGGTGTTGGGTAAATATATATTACATGAAGTGCGAGAAATCTATTTTGAAATCGACAATGCTACTAACTTTTAACTTATTACTTATTAAATGAATATTATTACTGTATTGCAGTGATAAAAATGACAGGGGTAGATTCCAGTCAATGTTTGATGGAATTAAAACAATATTTTAAGAGATTAAAAATTGTGGTAAAACAAAACTGAACCAGTAAACTGATAATTTTAAGTTGAGATAATATCGAAAGACACTTTAAAATTTTAAGTAAGTCGACTTTAGGCAGCAGACATGTGGACGAAGGCGTATGATACGCTGACTATAATACTTATCCAACCCCACTGCGCGAGCAGGATGCGATATAAAGATCAATTTCTTTTTTAGCGCGTAAGTTACATGATTGAATTCAGAGTTTTCCTTCTTCCAAACTGGTTGCCACACCAATGTTAAAGAGCCAGAACTGGAGTGAAAATAGTTGGGTTCATACCTTATGAAATAGAATTAACCTCATCCAGGATTTGAACACGGATCACTGTGTACTTTTCCAAGACGATAAACATTAGCCCAATATGCGCCCCCATTTACCGCCAATAGGGCACAATTCAGTTATACCTAATTCTCTGGGAGTTGTCTTCTTCATTCTATAGCCCCTTATTCGTTCTCTTATGCTCATACTAGAAGCGGTACCCAGCATCACCTGGGTAGAGAAGAAAAAAAAACAAAGTGTTTATTTGTTTACTTTTGAGATTTACAAATGCTGGACACTATTTATAGAATTTCAATGCTATTTCTATGTATTTTAATTTCTAAATATCTTCAAATATAAATCAAATCTTCATAATTTTTACACAAAAACCAAGAACTGCGGTGATATTTAATGTGTTGTATATTACTTTGTGGTTATTGTTTTTTATTTTCGCAATTTCATCCAGAATACATACACACCAACTGTCTTTATATCATGTATAGATGAATGCTTTGTTGAATTCTGTTGAGAATTGGGGGAGGTATGGGGCTTCAAAGATGCCCCAAAGTGCCATTTTTCAGCCATTATAAGTCTAACGTATTTGATGAAAATTTAAAGTTATCGATTTTATTGTTTTTTCTCATGGATTCTGATGCGTTGAATTTACCGATGGAGAAAAAAGTGCCCAATTCAGAGTTTAGGTGAATTTGAGGCCTGATAACTGAGAGTGGGTAAAATGGCAAATTGTGCAAAAATTAAAGTTCTAATTTAAATACGATTTCTCTGATAGAGTTCCGATGAGGAGTATCACATAGTAAAAGATGCAGACATGTCTCAGTATGTTGTTACCCTTTCTTTACTTCTTACTTGCTTCTATATCTTGGACATCTATTCTCTGGCTGGCTTTGTTCTTCTATCATCATGGTCTGGTCTCTAAGGTCTGGACTTTCTTGGGACTTCGAGTCCTGGTTTCTGTTAGGGATTCTCCTTATCAGAAGCCCTGTGTCATTGTTAGTTTTTAGTAACACAAGAACTTCGATTTTCTTTAATGTTACTTTATTCGGTAAATCCCCACACAGACATAACCTATCGCGCGCGTATGCAGAGTTACAGCTTAGACAGAGCATTCATGGCCGACTGTTCTGTCTGACGTCCACTGCAAAACTAAACTAAAGCTCCTTACTATTCTTAAACCGGAACAGTTCTTCTATGCCTTCGGTTCCCAGCGTTTATCCCTGGAAGGCAAGGTGAGAGTGAGGTCAAACGTAGTCACTCACTTCAGGGCCATCAACTGCACTGATCGCCACCATATCTCTATACTACCTTACATAAGTATGAAAAGGGTCATCACCTCAGAATTAAGGGACTTGACAATAATCTTTATGCCACCGCATAGATTATGTAACATTATGAATAGTGTGAAACAGGGGTGCTCTCTTGCATAAATATTTTCCAAAACCAATATCATGGACGCGCTCCCGGGTCATTAATAACGACACTGACATTATATAATATCAAATGATCCTATAAAAGAATGGTGAACGAATATATTGTTGAATCAGTTCAGATCGAAAAGAAATATCTGCCAGTTGCTCCAGAAACATCAACTGATTTCACTCACTTTATTCATCCTCTAAAAAATATATCTGGATCACTAACCGATTCCCGATGCAGAGTGAATAGAGAGAGATGCAACTATTTCTCTGTGATGCCCATCAGCCGCTCCTAAGTGTTTAAGACGGTCAGCAGAACGTATAATTTCCGTCTTACATCATTATAGAAATAATAGATGCTGAAATAGATAACGATTGAAGAGAGAGGCCACGAGGCCAGTATTTCGTTAAAAATATACTGATAAATAATTAATATATATATAATATATATATATTAATATATTATATTATATATAATATATATAAATAGTTGTTTGTTATACTTTATGTTTTCCGGTTTTCTTTTTATACTAAAATGATTAAAAAAAATCGGAATAGTTATTCGTTTAAGAGAAAGCTGAATTAAAAACTTCAACTAAAATATATAATATACAAGTATAATATATTATCTGTGTGTGTGTGGATCTGTGTTGTCTGTGTGCGTGTATGTGCGTGTGTGTGCGAGCCGCGCGCTGTGTGTGTGTTATAAAAAAAATAAAATTCTTCAAAAATTTAAACTTTTTAGGACGCAAATTTCGAAGCATAGGCAAACCTTAACAACACAATCTCTCTCTCTCTCTCTCTCTCTAACTATATAATATATATATATATATATATATATATATATATAGTAAGTAAAGTCGTGGGGCCGGCTAAATGTCGGTATCAGCCAGACAGCGAGTGAGTATATCCCCTTTTCACTAGGCTAGACCAAAGAAATAATTTTTTAGCGTCTGAGGGTGGAGCCGTCACACTACCATCAGCTCCTTACTTGCCCACAGATCCCTAGTCTAACCATACGCTGAGTTGGATGGGGCGTTACGAACTAGGACCTTTGTGGCTTCTGGCCCGAACGCTCTACCGACTGAGGCTAATGAAAACAAATTGCTTGAAAATGAAAACAAATTCATTAAGCTTTTAACAATATATATAAATATTATATATATTATATATATATATTATATATATATAATTGCGATTGAAGCAGGAGTTAGATGGGGAAGGTTGTCTGAACCTCATACGGTCGAAATCGACGGAGAGTCCATCATAATATATATATATATTATATATATATATATATATATAATATAAATATATAAAAATCAATCAAGACAAGAAATACTGTCGGATATTGCTATGCTAGATAAAAGAAAGACAAAAGGACATCGATGAAGTTTTTCAGTTTTTTCATATTGCAAATGTCTTTTAGGTAAGTGTTGATAAGATTTACAAGACGCACCCTTTATCCCACGCTAAATCCTGTTTCAAAGCAAGATTACCCAGTACTTAAACTATTCAATGACTTGTGAATTTCTTAGAACACTCGACAGTTAAAGAACATGACTTACAAAATACAACTGTTCCATCATGTGTATCATTGCATCTTTTTCTCTTCTTCATCCTCTTCATCCTTTAATGAGTTTTTTTTATTGTTTTATTGTTTATTCTTTCGCTAAAACTTTTTTTTTTTTTTTACAAACGTTGATAGTTTATCTTGCATTTCTCTTTGATACTCTTCTTTTTTTATCGTTTTTTATTTTTCTATTTTTTAAAAATGTAATTCCTTTATTTGCTCATCTTGCTATTTTCCAACATCTTCATCACCTAAAGCAGCCTTCAACAGCTATTAAGCTCGATTTTTTTACTTAATGATATAATCATCAATCAATATCGCGCAGTTTGCACGGATATCCATATGAATCTCTCGCCAGCCTTCCTATCATTCATTGACTCCGGCAGCTCCTCTGCGCCATCAGCCAGTATCCCTGCAAGTTGGTCAATGTAGGTCCTGCTGGGCGGCCCACATTAGCGCGCCCATGCGCTGGCTTCCACAGTAGTACGTCGCCTTACGATCTCGTCCTTGTTTCTCTAGCAGTGACCTGCATGTCTAGTCCGTCTCACTCGTATGGTTGTGAGATGGGGGGCAAGTGGCCATATAGTTGCTCTTTTGTGGGGTGCTGCTTCCCACGAACCTATCCCAGGACCGCCCGTAGCATTCTCGTACAGCTCCCATCTAGCTTATCTCAAGACGCTTCGTTAGGGTCCAAGTGGTACAGCCATACAGAAGTACCGACAAACCACAGCCTGGAAGAATCGCCTCTTTAGCTTGTTGGGAGATCGGATTTCCAATATGACTGAAATTTGTTGGTGGCCAACCATGCCTTTCCTATCGAGTGTTAACATCGCTTTCTGTGGATGAGATATTACTCCCCTAGTATGTGAATTTTTCTAACTGACTTAAGTCAATGATATATACTCACTATTTAGTGCTACACATTCTTCTTAATGTTCTATCCACTTTTTTATACTGACCAAAAAAGGAATAAGGTGTGGCAAAATTCAAATATAAACTTTCAATATACGTCTCTACATTTGGGGCACTAGTAGGTTCGTCAATGACGTAGTATGTATGGGTCACTGGGAAGTTTCGGGTCTTTCAACATCATACTCCTCGTCAGGTGAAACCAATCAGAGATTATCAAACTCTGATCCACCCACTACTTCAGACTGTTTACAGATGTTTAGCTTTTATTGTTTGACGAGTAATAAAAAAACATTATATATGATATTATATGTCATCATAACTAATACAAATGAATAAATAAAATGGAAAGCACTTTTTACTTACTATGTTTGGAATTAGTTTATAGCAAAACTATTTTGATCTTGCAAAAATATTTGTTTTGAGGCTACTCAAAATGGCTGCAAATCAAACTAGACTTAAACGAGTTTTTAAATTGTTGGTGTCTGAGTGCAAACTAATGTGTAATTTACAGAAGAATTTGTGATTTGTATGAATAAACATGTTTTGGTAAAACATATGTTTACAAATGAGCAAACCAAGGGTTTGAAACTACGAGTCTAAGTAAAAGTCCATGGAGTAGGAACACACTGACTCTCTAGTAAAGGAAATTGGTAATCGAACTTTAAGTGACTAAATTCCTACCATAAAATTGTACTTGCGTGTCATTTGAAATGAACTTAATTGTAATTAAAAGATGTTTTATGATAATTTGGAGTTAAAGACATGCAATTAAAATAAATTTGAAAAATCGTCGTGTTTTCTCTGTGAAAATTATGTTGAATCAAATATGACTGTCATTGTTTACAAGCTTCTTCTCGAAAAAAAGACAAAGGGACTTAACTCTCAAACAATGAGGATTAAGTCATTTTATGGGTGCTAGAAGGCGGTAGCTGAGGGTCTTCATGTACTGGGAATGACGTTAAACTCCATCTGATGGTAAGGTTCCAGTTTTGGAAGTTGGGGAATTGGAGACCCCCTTCATCACCATTGCTTCTGGTCCACTCCTGACCCTGTTAGGGTGCTCTAATCAGAATTAATTTGTTGATAGCCATTTCAAATTCCTGTAAAAGTTTGGTAAATGGTCCATCTCATATTTGGTCTCCAGTTGAGGAGACTCTGCAGAACATCACCACTGACTACTGAAGGGTTATAAATAAATCCGTGAAGTGTTTGTTGCCATAGTTGAAGGATTTTTCGGTTCTTTAATCAAGGTGATTGATCCTTTGACGTTAGAGGAGCAATGGAAGAAGTTAATGGGACCGAAAACTGTATACACGAGGCTATAGAACAGTTTTAGGTCCTTTTTTATTAAAGGCTTCTGGATTTCAGAGAGATATTAGACCACCACTTATTTTTCATCCTCTTTATTTCACGCTGTAATAGCTGCTTAAACTCAATATATCTCTTCAGGGTAGACGGAGAGATGAATTAATAATGATGTACTTATAAAATAATTTATTTCTTTTAGTAATGACTTATGGCAACTAACATTGTCATCAAACCAGTCTTGATGTTTTCATGACTCTGAAACCAAGAACAGCTGCACCAGTGGAATAAACTTGGTCTCTGAAGTTATCCATGTGCCATTAAACTCCACTGCCAAGATGTTTAATCAGTCTTTTTTTTTTTTTCACTCATTTGCTTGACCTTGTTTAAATCTAGGCACCTGGTGTTTTTACTCCAGGCATGCGAGTCTTTTTTCGAAACACGTTTGTTTAAATTTACTCGCACTAAACTGTGATCTGTGTCGCACTTGCACTACTACGCATAACACGCACATTACATACATCACTAATATCTCAGACGGCGAGTTATGATGAAGTCAATCATATGGCCATGTTTTGATCTTGTGTGGGTCCAAGTAAATTTTATGTATAAGTTTCTGACCGAAAGAGTATTAAATGGTTAAATTGAGCTCAGAACAGCTCAAGTAGTTTCAGTCCATTCGAATTTACCCCACCAATAACCATAATGACAAGTGCATTCCATATCTCAAAATTCCTGCCAACGCATGCAATTAAAATCCCCGTATAATTAACTTATTCCTTTGGTGTAGAGACAATAGCAGTGCGAAGGTCTTCGTAAAAGGTCATGACAGTCTCCTCATTATCTCGAAGGGTCGGGCATAGAATAGAAAATAGGTCGCGTACGTCCATACTGCAGCTGGATACGCAGTTTCATAATGCGATCACTGATGCTAGAAGGAAGCTCCAAATACTTTGCCAGTCTTGTTATTCACGGCAAAACCAACACCATCCTCGCGCGCCGTCGCACTTTGGCTTACCAACCCAAAGAGTTTATAGCCCGTTGATAGTTCTATCAATGATCCTCATCTGACAATCGGGTTTCCGATAGAGCAACAATATCAATCTATAATCCTGAAGTTCCTTTGTCACAAGTGCTGTTCTTTTTTCCGGGCGATCTGAAGAATTACGGTCTAACGAAGTTCTTATATTCCAACAAAAATGTTAAGTTTAATTCCGATCAAATTGTTTTATATTTCTTTTCTTCCTGCAAGAAATGAACACCGTTAGCCGCAGGAAACTAACCAGTGTTGAGGTGACAGGCAATGTTTAGTGCACCTTTCTAGCAACTATCCCAATAGTTTGGGTTAGCAGTGCTCTCTAAATAGGGCTGCTCAGACACAAGAGTCTCCCGCCGGGGTTAGTCCCTGTCCACGGGTAGACACAACAATTATTTAGGATAAAGACTCCTGCCGCCAATGTGTAGATATGTAACTGCATGCTTCCAACTGGTCAGGTCTGCAACACGTTGCACACATCCATCGCCATGGGACTTTTTGAGAGGCGATAGATGAAAGAAAGAAGGGAACATTTGTACATCATGATATTATAGTGGTAAACGCTTGTTACAATACGAATACCAATCTCTAAATTTTCATGATTATTGTACCGTGACAAGCCTAAGCAAGATAACTGGTAATCATGTCAATCGCAGAATGTTAGATAGAGTTGTTTCTTCTCCTAGTTGGATAACAACACAAGGAATAAGGGTCCAACACTCCCAATAAAAATGTTCTAGATGGGCGTTGAGCTAATAGCTTCCTCCGCCCTTTGAACAGGTCTTGTTTTTCGTCCTGCAGGATGTCTAGCCACCCTCCTCATCAGATAAAAATCTGTGGGGTACCGGTTAAGTGCCGATGACGCCGACTATAAAACAGGTCGTACTGGATTATAAGTACCAGTAGAGCATTAGTGACTCTGACACAAATACATACATACACACATATATAACATACATATGCACCGACAACCGCCTATATTATTATATTATATATTATATTATATATATAGTAAATTTTTGATAGATAAGACATAGACAAATTTAAAATATTTTTGAATAGATTTATATTTTAACCATCACGGAGAACGCTTGACCTGCAATGATGTATCGTGAAGAATATAAGACTACGACCCGAGTTCAAATCCTGACGAGACAATTTTGCTTTCAATTACGCTATACCTTGGGAAAGTGAATTATCTGAAATATTTCCGGATAGGCATTCAATGAATGTAAGAACTCAAAGTTTGTGAAAAAAAAAAGTATCGAGATTTTTTGTACTTTTTGACACACCTTGTATTCCTGAAAGATTAACGTTCCATTCGTAGTTCATTGTTATCTTGGTAAATGCAGTTTCAATCTTGATACTTTATGACACTCCTTATATATATATAATATATATATATATATATATATATATATATATATATATGAAAGGTAAAATGGATATGAATCCGACAATATGTGTAGAAAGTTTTGTAGAAAAAACAAGATGTTTAAAGTTTGCTGACAGAAATCTGTTTCGATCGTATGCGGTCTTTTATCAAAAGCAACATTGTAAGAAAAACGAAATAAATATATCATTAATCACGAGCACAGAAACGCTCTCTTTCAGTACCCGGAATTTTCAAAATAATTTTTAAAAATGCGTATTTTATGTTAAAAATAAAATAAATTTTTATTTTTTAAATTATAAGCATTTTTATCATTAAAAAACTCAAAAGAGTTTGCAGTAAAGGTGTATATAGATATCAAAAAGTTCAGGAAAATGTTCCGGTTACAAAAGAAAGTTGAAAAAATATATACGTTCAACGTACAATAGATGAAGTTGGAACATTTTCAGGAATCTGTAATGATGACAAATTCGTAGTGTTGGGATCCGTATTATATTCGAAATTTGAGCCTCCGGTGATATAATTTAAAATATCCAATTTTGTTTTTTTCTGTGGACAGTATGAAAGGTAAAATCGATAAATGAATCCGACAATATGTGTAGAAAGTTTTGTAAAAAAAACAACAAGATGTTTTAAAGTTTTGCTGACAGAAATCTGTTTCGACCGTATCTTCAGCAAAACTTTAAACATCTTGTTTTTTTTCTACAAAACTTTCCACACAACACACACACACACACACACACACAACACAGATATATATAATATATAATATATATATATATATATTATATTATATATATATTATATATATGTGTGTGTGTCTGTGTGTGTGTGTGTGTTTTGTGTGTGTGTGTGTGATGATCGTGTCGAAAATTTTTCACATTACTACTCCACCATCCCCACGTTCTTTTTTATTTTATTTTTTGTTAATCTACATTGAACATAAGAAAGCACTAAACATGAATAGAAACTAAATAAACATTCTGGAAATAATCATTTGAGTCCATTAACGTAATACTATGACGCAGAATCGTTCTTTCGTCATTTATCTCTACAGATCTATTCTTCTTAATGACGTAAAGAAATATCATGTGTTTTGCCGCGATTTAAACAATGGGGAGCGACTGACGGGTTAGCAAAAAGAAAATGTCTTTCTCCCGCGTCATCTGATTCAGCCGGCGAACAGTGAATCGGAAAACTTTCTACGTACACTTTTTGTTCGTAAATGGTGATGATGAAGAGGTAAAAGCTGTGGCATGTTTCTTTGGAGCACTGACGACATATATCCCCGATAGGATGTGACAACACAAATTAACACCGGTCATAAAGGTTCAAATAAGACGAGTCAACCTTCTCTGGTAAATGATGTTTTCCCAATCCAAAACGTAAGCCACGTGTGTGATAAAAAAAAATTGTTTCTAAATTTTAAATTTAAGTTGAAGACTATGAACTGGGGGGTGAGGGGGCAAATGGCGTCATACAAGGTGTGTCATGAAAGTATCGAGATTGAAGCTGTATTTACCAAGTTAGAAATTAACAATGAAGGAACGTTAATTTTTTTTTTTCAGAATAGAAGGTATGTCAAAAAGTGCCAAGTTTGAAGCTGTTTTACAAGATAGAAATTAAACAATGAATGGAACGTTAATCTTTTTCAGAATACAAGGTTGTCATAAAAGTGCTGAGTTTGAAGCGTATTTACCAAGACAGAAATGAAATGAATGGAACGGTACATTTCTTTCAGAATACAAGGTGTGTCATTAAAAATATCGAGATGAAGCTGTATTTAATCAAGACAGAAAAGAATAATGAATGGACCGTTTGATTTTTTTCAGATAGAAGGTTAATGTCAAAAAGTGCCAAGTTTGAAGCTGTATTTAACAAGAGATAGAAATGAAACAATCAATTTCTCTTTTTTTCAGAATACAAAGTGTCTCAAATAAGTACAAAATATCTCGATACGTTTTTGACACACCTTCTATATAATGTTGTACATTGTTTTACCTCTTACCACACTTGTAACGGATTAGGCACAAGACCTATTTAACGTGGGACCACCACAAACGAAGCTCATGGGTGTCAGGTGAAAAATTGCGTCCGATCCGTCCGCATTCCCCTCAAGGGGGGCGCCTCAGGCGCTTGGGCAATAAACCTATCCCTGCACCTTTAAATCGAGGGGGCAGGTATTGCCTGGGGGATAGCTCCTGGGATCGACAAGCTATTAACTTTAAAGATCCAGGGCGAAGCTACTGACCCCCACCCGTGGGCGGGTCTACATATTCGATAGATATAGATGTTGTACCATACTTTATGATATCAAATATCTAACAATACAAAATATTTTGGAGGCGCCCGTTGTGTAATGGGCTATCATCGTAAGAAAATGGGCAGCGGCGCGATTTTGGTTTCAAAACCTGGGCGGAGCTGAAATGCTTTCACAACTGCTCTAATACCATTGACATACCAGGCTAAAAGATACTTTCCCTACTATATTACATATAGCAGGAGGGTAAATAGTTGGATTCATACATATCCCAATGGTATTAGAGCAGTGTGAAATGCAATCAGCTCCGCCAGGTTTTGAACCAATATCGCCCTGCCCATTTTTCTACGATGATAGCCATTACACAACGGGCGCCTCCAAAAATTATTTGTATTGTTAGGGATATTTGATATCATATAAGTATGTACAATCTATATCTATCGAATATGTAGACCCGCCCAACGGGGTGGGGGTCCAGTAGCTTCGGCCCTGGATCTTTACAAGTTAATAGCGTCGATCCCAGGAGCTATCCCCCCAGGCAATACCTGCCCCTGATTTAAAGGGGCAGGGATAGGTTTATTGCCGCAGCGCCTGAGCGCCCCCTTGAGGGGGAATGCCGACGGGATCGACGCAATTTTCACCTGACACCCATGAGCTTCGGTTTGTGGGTGGTCCCACGTTAATAGGGTCTTGTGCCTAATCCGTACAAGTGGGTAAGAGGTAAATACAATGTACAACATCTATATAGAAGGTGTGTCAAAAACGTATCGAGATATTTTGTACTTTTTGACACACTTTGTATTCTGAAAAAGAAATTGATTGTTCATTTCTATCTTTGTAAATACAGCTTCAAACTTGGCACTTTTTGACATACCTTCTATTCTGAAAAAAAATCAACGGTCCATTCATTATTCATTTCTGTCTTGATAAATACAGCTTCAATCTCGATACTTTTATGACACACCTTGTATTCTGAAAGAAATTACCGTTCCATTCATTATTCATTTCTGTCTTGGTAAATACAGCTTCAAACTCGGCACTTTTATGACACACCTTGTATTCTGAAAAAGATTAACGTTCCATTCATTGTTAATTTCTATCTTGGTAAATACAGCTTCAAACTTGGCACTTTTTGACATACCTTCTATTCTGAAAAAAAAAATTAACGTTCCATTCATTGTTAATTTCTAACTTGGTAAATACAGCTTCAATCTCGATACTTTCATGACACACCTTGTATGACGCCATTTGCCCCCCACCCCCCAGTTCATAGGTCTTCACTTAAATTTAAAATTTAGAAACAATTTTTTTTTATCACACCACGTGCTTACGTTTTGGATTTGGGAAAACAATCATACCCATAGAAGGTTGACTCGTCTTATTGAACCTTTATGACCGGGTTAATTTGTGTGTCACATCCTATCGGGGATATATGTCGTCAGCTGCTCCAAGAACATCACAGCTTTTACCATCTTCATCATCACCATTTACGAACAAAAAGTGTACGTAGAAAAGTTTTCCGATTCACTGTTCGCCGGCTGAATCAGATGACGCGGGAGAAAGACATTTTTTCTTTTGCTAACCGTCAGTCGCTCCCCATTGTTTAAATCGCCGGCAACACATGATATTTCTTTACGTCATTAAGAAGAATAGATTCTGTAGAGATAAATGACGAAAGAACGATTCTGCGTCATAGTATTACGTTAATGGACTCAAATGATTATTCCAGAATGTTTATTTAGTTTCTATTCATGTTTAGTGCTTTCTTATGTTCAATGTAGATTAACAAAATAAAATAAAAAAGAACGTGGGGATGGTGGTAGTAATGTGAAATAATTTTCGACACGATCATCACACACACACACACAAACACACACACACACAGACACACCACACATATATAATATTATATATATATATAATATATATATATATATATATATAATATATCTGTGTGTGTGTGTGTGTGTGTGTGTGTGTGTGTGGAAAGTTTTGTAGAAAAAAACAAGATGTTTAAAGTTTTGCTGAGATACGGTCGAAACAGATTTCTGTCAGCAAACTTTAAATCTTGTTGTTTTTTTTACAAAATTTCTACACATATTGTCGGATTCATATCGATTTACCTTTCATACTGTCCACAGAAAAAAACAAAATTGGAATTATTTTAAATTATATCACCGAGGCTCAAATTTCGAATATAATACGGATCCCAACACTACGAATTTGTCATCATTACAGATTCCTGAAATGTTCCAACTTCATCTATTGTACGGTTGAACGTATTATATTTTTTCAACTTTCTTTTGTAACCGGAACATTTTCCTGAACTTTTTGATATCTATATACACCTTTACTGCAAACTCTTTTGAGTTTTTTTAATGATAAAAATGCTTATAATTTAAAAAAATAAAATTTATTTTATTTTTAACATAAAATACGCATTTTTAAAAATTATTTGAAAATTCCGGTACTGAAAGAGAGCGTTCTGTGCCTCGTGATTAATGATATATTTATTTCGTTTTTCCGTTTACAATGTTGCTTTGATAAAGACCGCATACGATCGAAACAGATTTCTGTCAGCAAAACTTTAAACATCTTGTTTTTTCTACAAAACTTTCTACACATATTGTCGGATTCATATCCATTTTACCTTTCATATATATATATATATATATATATATATATATATATATATATATATATATAAGGTGTGTCATAAAAGTATCAAGATTGAAACTGCATTTACCAAGATAACAATGAACTACGAATGGAACGTTAATCTTTTCAGAATACAAGGTGTGTCAAAAAGTACAAAAATCTCGATACTTTTTTTTTCACAACTTTGAGTTCTTACATTCATTGAATGCTATCACGGAAATATTTCAGATAATTCACTTTCCCAAGGTATTAGCGTAATTTGAAAAGCAAATTGTCTCGTTCAGGATTTGAACTCGGGTCGCTATGTCTATATTCTTCAACGATAATCATTGCAGGTCAAGCGTCTCCGTGATGGTTAAAATTAATAAATCTATTCAAAAATATTTTAAATTTGTCTATGTCCTTATCTATCAAAAATTTACTATATATATATATATATATATATATATATATATATATATAGGGCGGTTGTCGGTGCATATGTATGTATATATGTGTGTATGTATGTATTTTGTGTCAGGTCACTTAATGCTCTACTGGTACTATATAATCCAGTACGACCTGTTTCATAGTCGGGTCATCGGCGACTTAACCGGTAACCCACAGATTTTATCTGATGAGGAGGGTGGCTAGACATCCTGCAGGACGAAAACAAAACCTGTTCAAAGGGCGGAGGAAGCTATTAGCTCAACGGCCATCTAGAACATTTTTATTGGGAGTGTTGGACCCCTTATTCCTTGTTTGGTTATCCAACTAGGAGAAGAACAACTCTGATCTAACATCTGCGATTGACATGATTACCAGTTATCTTGCTTAGGCTTGTCACTGTACAATAATCATGAAAATTTAGAGAGTGGTATTCGTATTGTACAAGCGTTTACCACTATAATATCATGATGTACAAATGTTCCCTTCTTTCTTTCATCTATCAGCCTCTCAAAAAGTCCCATGGCGATGGATGTGTGGCAACGTGTGCAGACCTGACCAGTTGGAAGCATGCAGTTACATATCTACACATTGGCGGCAGGAGTCTTATCCTAACATCATTGTTGTGTCTACCCGTGACAGGGACTAACCCCGGCGGAGACTCTTGTGTCTGAGCAGCCCTATTTAGGAGAGCACTGCTAACCCAAACTATTGGGATAGTGCTAGAAAAGGTGCACTAAACATTGCCTGTCACCTCAACACTGGTTAGTTTCCTGCGGCTAACGGTGGTTCATTTCTTGCAGGAAGAAAAGAAATATAAAACAATTTGATCGAATTAAACTTAACATTTTTTGTTGGAATATAAGAACTTCGTTAGACCGTAATTCTTCAGATCGCCCGGAAAAAAGAACAGCACTTGTGACAAAGGAACTTCAGAGATTATAGATTGATATTGTTGCTCTATCGGAAACCCGATTGTCAGATGAGGATCAGTTGATAGAACTATCAACGGGCTATAAACTCTTTTGGGTTGGTAAGCCAAAGTGCGAACGGCGCGAGGATGGTGTTGGTTTTGCCGTGAATACAAGACTGGCAAAGTATTTGGAGCTTCCTTCTAGCATCAGTGATCGCATTATGAAACTGCGTATCCAGCTGCAGTATGGACGGTACGCGACCTTATTTTCTATCTATGCCCCGACCCTTCGAGATAATGAGGAGACTGTCATGACTTTTTACGAAGACCTTCGCACTGCTATTGTCTCTACACCAAAGGAGGATAAGTTAATTATACTCGGGGATTTTAATGCATGCGTTGGCAGGAATTTTGAGATATGGAATGCACTTGGTCATTATGGTATTGGTGGGGTAAATTCGAATGGACTGAAACTACTTGAGTTCTGTTCTGAGCTCAATTTAACCATTTGTAATACTCTTTTCGGTCAGAAACTTATACATAAAATTACTTGGACCCACACAAGATCAAAACATGGCCATATGATTGACTTCATCATAACTCGCCGTCGTGATATTAGTGATGTATGTAATGTGCGTGTTATGCGTAGTGCAGAGTGCGACACAGATCACAGTTTAGTGCGAGGTAAATTTAAACAACGTGTTCGAAAAAAGACTCGCATGCCTGGAGTAAAAACACCAAGGTGCCTAGATTTAAACAAGGTCAAGCAAATGGAAGTGAAAAAAAAAAGACTGATTAAACATCTTGGCAGTCTGGAGTTTAATGGCACATGGGATAACTTCAGAGACCAAGTTTATTCCACTGGTGCAGCTGTTCTTGGTTTCAGAGTCATGAAACATCAAGACTGGTTTGATGACAATGTAGTTGCCATAAGTCAATTACTTAAAAAGAAATGAAATTATTTTATAAGTACACTTCATAGTAATTCATCTCTCCGTCTACCCTGAAGAGATATATTGAGTTTAAGCAGCTATTACAGCGTGAAATAAAGAGGATGAAAAATAAGTGGTGGTCTAATATCTCCTCTGAAATCCAGAAGGCCTTTAATAAAAAGGACCTAAAACTGTTCTATAGCCTCGTGTATACAGTTTTCGGTCCATTAACTTCTTCCATTGCTCCTCTAACGTCAAAGGATCATATCACCTTGATTAAAGAACCCGAAAAAATCCTTCAACTATGGCAACAACACTTCACGGATTTATTTAATAACCCTTCAGTAGTCAGTGGTGATGTTCTGCAGAGTCTTCCTCAACTGGAGACCAAATATGAGATGGACCATTTACCAACTTTTACAGAATTTGAAATGGCTATCAAACAAATTAATTCTGATAGAGCACCCTAACAGGGTCAGAGTGGACCAGGAAGCAATGGTGATGAAGGGGTCTCCACATTCCCCAAACTTCCAAAACTGGAACCTTACCATCAGATGGAGTTTAACGTCATTCCCAGTACATGAAGACCCTCAGCTACCGCCTTCTAGCACCCATAAAATGACTTAATCCTCATTGCTTTGAGAGTTAAGTCCCTTTGTTCTTTTTTCGAGAAGAAGCTTGTAAACAATGACAGTCATATTTGATTCAACATAATTTTCACAGAGAAAACACGACGATTTTCAAATTTATTTTAATGCATGTCTTTAACTCCAAATTATCATAAAACATCTTTTAATTACAATTAAGTTCATTTCAAATGACACGCAAGTACAATTTTATGGTAGGAATTTAGTCACTTAAAGTTCAAGATTACCAATTTCCTTTACTAGAGAGTCAGTGTGTTCCTACTCCATGGACTTTTTTACTTAGACTCGTAGTTCAAACCCTTGTTTGCTCATTTGTAAACATATGTTTTACCAAAACATGTTTATTCATACAAATCACAAATTCTTCTGTAAATTACACATAGTTTGCACTCAGACACCAACAATTTAAAGACCTCCGTTTAAGTCTAGTTTGATTTGCAGCCATTTTGAGTAGCCTCAAAACAAATATTTTTGCAAGATCAAAATAGTTTTTGCTATAAACTAATTCCAAACAATAGTAAGTAAAAAGTGCTTGTCCATTTTTATTTATTCATTTGTAATTAGTTATGATGACATATAATATCATATATAATGTTTTTTTATACTCGTCCAAAAACAATAAAAGCTAAACATCTGTAACAGTCTGAAGTTAGTGGGTGGATCAGAGTTTGATAATCTCTGATTGGTTTCACCTGACGAGGGGAGTATGATGTTGAAAGACCCGAAACTTCCCAGTGACCCATACATACTACGTCATTGACGACACCTACTAGTGCCCCAAATGTAGAGACGTATATTGAAAGTTTATATTTGAATTTTTGCACACCTTATTCCTTTTTTGGTCAGTATAAAAAAGTGGATAGAACATTAAGAAGAATGTGTAGCACTAAATAGTGAGTATTATATCATTGACTTAAGTCAGTAGAAAAATTCACATACCTAGGGAGTAATATCTCATCCACAGAAAGCGATGTTAACACTCGAATAGGAAAGGCATGGTTGGCCACCAACAAATTATCAGTCATATGGAAATCCGATCTCCCCAACAAGCTAAAGAGGCGATTCTTCCAGGCTGTGGTTGTGTCGGTACTTCTGTATGGCTGTACCACTTGGACCCTAACGAAGCGTCTTGAGAATAAGCTAGATGGGAGCTGTACGAGAATGCTACGGGCGGTCCTGGATAGGTCGTGGAAGCAGCACCCCACAAAAGAGCAACTATATGGCCACCTGCCCCCCATCTCACAAACCATACGAGTGAGACGGACTAGACATGCAGGTCACTGCTAGAGAAACAAGGACGAGATCGTAAGCGACGTACTACTGTGGAAGCCAGCGCATGGGCGCGCTAATGTGGGCCGCCCAGCCAGGACCTACATTGACCAACTATGCAGGGATACTGGCTGATGCGCAGAGGAGCTGCCGGAGTCAATGAATGATAGGGAAGGCTGGCGAGAGATCATCATGGATATCCGTGCAAACTGCGCGATATGATGATGATTATATCATTAAGTAAAAAATCGAGCTTAATAGCTGTTGAAGGCTGCCTTTAGGTGAGTGAGATGTTGGAAAATAGCAAGATGAGCAAATAAAGGAATACATTTTTAAAAAATAGAAAAATAAAAACACGATAAAAAAGAAAGAGGTATCAAAAGAAGAAATGCAAGATAAACTATCAACGTTTGTAAAAAAAAAAAAAGGTTTTAGCGAAAGAATAAACAATAAACAATAAAAAAAAAACTCATTAAGAGGATGAAGAGGATGAAGAAGAGAAAGAATGCAATGATACAATGATGAAACAGTGTATTTTGTAAGTCAATGTTCTTTAACTGTCGAGTGTCTAAGAAATTCACAAGTCATTGACATAGTTTAAGTACTGGGTATCTTGCTTGAAACAGGATTAGCGTGGGATAAAGGGTGCGTCTTGTAAAATCTTATCAACACTTACCTAAAAGACATTTGCAATATGAAAAACTGAAAAACTTCATCGATGTCCTTTTGTCTTTCTTTTATCTAGCATAGCAAATATCAGACAGTATTTCTTGTCTTGATTGATTTTATATATATATATATATATATATATAATATATATATATATATATATATATGATGGACTCTCCCGTCGATTTCGACGTATGAGGTTCAGACAACCTTCCCCATCTAATCTCCTGCTTCAATCGCAATATATATATATATATATATATATATATATATATATATATATATATATATATATATGTTAAAAAGCTTAATGAATTTGTTTTCATTTTCATCAATTTGTTTTCATTAGCTCAGTCGGTAGAGCGTTCGGCCAGAAGCCACAAGGTTCCTAGTTCGATAACAGCCCATGCCAACTCAGCGTATGAGTAGCACAGGGATCTGTGCGGCAAAGTAAGGAGCTGATGGTAGGTGTGACGCTCCACCTCAGACGCTAAAAAATTATTTCCTTGGTCTAGCGCTAGTGAAAAGGGGGATATACTCACTCGCTGTCTGGCTGATACCGACATTAGGCCGCCCCGACGACTTTACTTACTTATATATATATATATATATATATATATATATATATATATAGAGAGAGAGAGAGAGAGAGATTGTGTTGTTGTAAGGGTTTCGCCTATGCTTCGCAAATTTGCGTCCTAAAAAGTAAAAACTTTTTGAAGAATTTTATTTTTTTTATAACACACACACACGCGCGCGCTCGCACACACACGCACATACACGCACACAGACACACAGATCCACACACACACAGATACATATATATATACATGTATATATATATATTAGTTGAAGGTTTTTAATCAGCTTCTCTTAATACGAATAACTATTCCCATTTTTTGTTAATACATTTAGTATAAAAGAAAACCGAAAACATAAAGTAATAACTAAACAACTATTATATATATATATATATATATATATATATATATATATATATATATATATATATAATAATATTTATCAGTATATCTTAACGAAATACTGCCCCTCGGGCCTCTTCTTTCATCGTTTATCTATTCAGCATCTATTATTTCTAGTAATGATGTAAGAGGAACTTATACGTTCTGCTGACGTCTTAAACACTTAGGAGCGGCTGATGGGGGCATCACAAGAGAAATAGTTGCATCCTCTCTCTATTCACTCTGCTCGGGAATCGGTTAGTGATCCAGGATATTATTTTTTAGAGGATGATAAAGTGAGTGAAATCAGTGATGTTTCTGGAGCAACTGGCGAGATATTTCTTCGATATGAACTGATTCAACAATATATCGTTCACCATTCTTTTATGGGATCATTTGATATTATACATGTCAGTGTCGTTTATTAATGACCCGGGAGCGGTCCATGATATTGTTTTGGAAAATATATGCAAGAGAGCACCCCTGTTTCACACTATTCATAATGTTACATAATCTATGCGGTGGCATAAGATTATTGTCAATCCCCTGTAATTCTGAGGTGATGACCCTTTTCATACTTATGTAAGGTAGTATAGAGATATGGTGGCGATCAGTGCAGTTGATGGCCCTGAAAGTGAGTGACTACGTTTGACCTCACTCTCACCTTGCCTTCCAGGGATAAATCGCGGGAACCGGAAGGCATAGAAGAACCTGTTCCGGTTTAAGAATAGTAAGGAGCTTTAGTTTAGTTTTGCAGTGGACGTCAGACAGAACAGTCGGCCATGATGCTCTGTCTAAGCTGTAACTCTGCATACGCGCGCTAGGTTATGTCTGTGTTGGGGATTTACCGAATAAAGTAACATTAAAAGAAAATCGAAGTCTTGTGTTTACTAAAAACTAACAATGACACAGGGCTTCTGATAAGGAGAAATCCCTAACAGAAACCAGACTCGAAGTCCCCAAGAAAGTCCAGACCTTAGAGACCAGACCATGATGATAGAAGAACCAAAGCCAGCCAGAAGAATAGATGTCCAAGATATAGAAGCAAGTAAGAAGTAAAGAAAGGGTATACAACAATAACTGAGACATGCTCTGCATCTTTTACTATGTGATACTCCTCATCGAACTCTATCAGAAAATCGTATTAAATTAGAACTTTAATTTTGCACTAAATTTGCCATTTTAACCCACTCTCAGTTATCAGGCCTCAAATCTCACCTAAAACTCTGAATTGGGCACTTTTTTCTCCATCGGTAAATTCAACGCATCAGAATCCATGAGAAAAAAACAATAAAATCGATAACTTAAATTTTCATCAAAATACGTAGACTTATAATGGCTGAAAAATGGCACTTTGGGGGCATCTTTGAAGCCCCATACCTCCCCCAATTCTCAACAGAATTCAACCAAAGCATTCATCTATACATGTATAAAGGACAGTTGGTGTGTATGTATGTCTGGATGAAATTGCGAAAATAAAACAATTAACCACAAAGTAAATATACATACACATTAAATATCACCGGTTCTTGGTTTTTGTGTAAAAATTATGAAGATTTGATTTATATTTGAAGATATTTAGAAATTAAAATATACATAGAAATAGCATTGAAATTCTATTAAATAGTGTCCAGCATTTGTAAATCTCAAAAGTAAACAAATAAACACTTTGTTTTTTTTTCTTCTCTACCCAGGTGATGCTGGGTAACCGCTTCTAGTATGAGCATAAAGAGAACGAATAAGGGCTATAGAATGAAGAAGACAACTCCCCAAGAATTAGGTATAACTGAATGTGCCCTATTGGCGGTAAATGGGGGCGCTTATTGGCTAATGTTTATCGTCTTGGAAAAGTACACAGTGATCCGTGTTCAAATCCTGGATGAGGTTAATTCTATTTCATAAGGTATGAACCCAACTATTTTCACTCCAGTTCTGGCTCTTTAACATTGGTGTGGCAACCAGTCTGGAAGAAGGAAAACTCTGAATTCAATCATGCTAACTACCGCGTAAAAAGAAATTGATCTTATATCGCATCCTGCTCGCGCAGTGGGGTTGGATAAGTACTTATAGTCAGCGTATCATACGCCTCGTCCACATGGTCTGCTGCCCTAAAGTCGACTTACTTAAAACTTAAAGTGTCTTTCGATATTATCTCAACTTAAAATTATCAGTTTACTGGTTCAGTTTTGTTTTACCACAATTTAATCTCTTAAAATATTGTTTTAATTCCATCAAACATTGACTGGAATCTACCCCTGTCATTTTTATCACTGGCAATACAGTAATATATTCATTTAATAAAGTAATAAGTTAAAAGTTAGTAGCATTGTCGATTTCAAAATAGATTTCTCGCATCTTCATGTATATATATTTACCAACACCTCCGCACGAGCAGGATACGACACAAGGTCAATTTCTTAAGCGGAGTTCAACAGGTTTGAATTCAGAGTTTTCCTTCTCCTAGACTGGTTACCTAGCCATGGTTAAAGAGCCCAGTCTGCCCTGCTATTTACCCATAGCTGGAGGGAGAGTAGGATTCATACCTTTCCCAAGGGTATTAGGGCTAAGTGAAATGCAATTATCACGTCCAGGATTTGAACTCGGGGCGACGAGTCCATGACTTTAACCATTGCACCACGCGCTTCTCATCTTCATGTAAAGTTGGTTGGTTGGTTGGTTGGTAGGTTCAATAATTACTGATCCATATTTTCAAAGCTTCACATACCCGCCCACTTTCAAATTCTACGCATTCATAGTCCAGGAGTGTAGTGGCAAAAGTTAGTCGATATATGTCAATGTTATAGCAACTCAAATCCTTTTGTCTTTTTTTTAATTGCTCATTAGTAGAGAAGTGTTGAGGTCCTTATTATAGGACCTTGTCACTTCTCTACTAAAAGACTATTTTCCTATTTGGACATTTCATAGATAGTAGAAAGGAAAATTGTAGACTTACATTTTGAGTATGTTCTTGTGTGTCATGCTGTAGACAGGAGATGCACTGTTTGCTCTCTCAAGGCAAGGTGAAAGAGGCTTTGCTCACTACACCACCTAGCAGAAATTGGAGGAAAATTACCTTTCCTGTCCCCTAGCATAGGAAAAACATGGTAAGTAAGGAATGGTATACTGAATACATGTAACTGGTACTGGATGCTGCACAAGAGGAACTCCTGAGGATAATGAATTATTATCATCCTATTCTATCATTGCTAATTTGCCGAACCACCCAGACAAAAACTGCAGATGTAATATTTTTCTATGTGTTTTTTAAAATTCAAAATCACTAACGCATGCAATATGTAAAAAAGGAAAAATATTCACACCAAACTAGATATAAATCAATGCGAGACAGAATCACCGTCGTCTTTATTTTTAAATAATAAAACACTATGTATTCAAAATAAGGAGATACGCTTGCTTAAATACAAACATTTAAGGGAAAAAAAACACACAAAATAAGTGCACACTTAACATTTTGTTTAGATAAAAAGCTAATTTTCTTCTAAAGCAATTAATAGGTTAGTCGGTTGTTTGCTTGTTTTGTTTTGCGGCATATCAACCCTTTTCTGGTACTTTAATGCCGACTGAAGTCATTTTGATAAAGGACTCAGGTTAATTACAGTACCTTCCGTTGCTTAAGTGGTCACCCAATTAAATATTGAACAGATTCATCGGCAATTATTAGGTATTATTATCATCATATTTTACAGCATTGAAACTCTGTAATCAAAAATAAAATTTCTACACCTCTATAACCTATAGGGATTGGCCCCTATATTTTTACGGCATGTGGAATTGACCAAATTAAAATAATTAAGTTTTCTTAAACAACTAGTTTTACAATGGTATGTCATGAGTTTAGAATTAGTTAATCAAAAGAGAATCGAATGAATATTAGTTTAGAAATATTTTAGAAACAATAGAAACATTCATCCGATAATTTATGTCACCAGAATTCCACGGATACCAAAATCATTCGATATTGCATCATTGCAAGTGGATCAAACACTGCATCTTAAAACAAACACTTTGGAAAGAGGACTTGGCCTTAGCCTAAGACACTTTTCAGCCTGATCATGTTTTTTCACGGCCTCTATTAAAACTTAAATATACATCTGCACTATCACCAATATTGTGCACACTTTATCTATAGCAGACCATAGAAATCATAGAAATTATATATATATATATATATATATATATATATATATATATATATATATATATATATATATATATATTGTATTCTGAAAAAATAACGTTCCATTCATTAATTTTTTTCAGAATACAAAGTGTGTTAAAAAGTACTAAGTTTAAAGCTGTATTTACCAAGATAGAAATGAAGAATGAATTGAACGTTATTATTTATATCAGAATACGAGATGTGTCAAAAAGTACAGAAAATCTCAGTACTTTTTTGACACACCTTGTATATATATCTCTCTCTCTCTTTTTATGTATAATATATATATATATATATATAATATATGTGTGTGTGTGTGTGTGTGTGTGTGTGTGTGTGTGTGTGTGCAGGAAAATGGAATTAGATCTAGTGATATATAAAAACAAATATATGAAAAAAAAAAAAATATTCAAAGTATGTATTTTGTATATATAATATGTCAATGTTTCGTTGTTTTGCTAAAGCATCTTTTCTTTTTTTTCGGATGAAGCATTTCTAACATCTGGTATAATGGTCCTGAATATGGTTTAACAAATAACCTGAATCGTTAGCATATTATCCTATATAGAAATACATCTTCTAAATATTTTTTGTCTTTTTTTTTTCCATTGTATTAATGCGTAAAGTGTTACCAATAAATAAATACAACCCGAACAATAAAGAGTTAATTTTCTTCTAAAACCAAAATGCAAGGATGGTATTATATCTCGTGGAATCTTATACAATCAAAACTGATATTATTATACAATATGTATTATCATGTTCTGCAGCATTGAACCGCTGTAAGCGAAATATAAATATCTTTAATGAAAAAAATAAGTATATATATATATATGTATATATATATATATATATATATGTATATATATATATATATATATATATGAATGGCATTTGCAGGTTATTGCCATAGGGATTGATTTATGAATCATGTTTAATCTACACTGGCTTATTACTCAAACATAAACATAGGAATACTAAAATCCGATTATTATGATTAGGTGCTTTGGTAATTATATCATATCCATGATTATATATAATGCATAAACGTATTAGTTAAGCAATTGTTCGCCTTCTCCCTCAGAATGGACAATTTAAAACAACAGCATGTATTGCTCCCATGAAAACGAGTTGTGAAAGTGCACTATCGCTCACGTTTGGCAATGATTTTTGTCACTGTCCAATTAGCCCAGCATATTCCTGGTACTATCTGTAATATACAATTATTTTCATTTTATTGCAGCCGTGTCACTGGGAGTTATAATATGCAGACTGTATCTCCAGCAAAGGAGTGAGACATGCCTCATAAAAAGGGATAACCTGGATATGACATAGAACTGATAGTTAGGTTGCTCTGGGGTGTGTGGAGTACTCCTTCATTGCTATTACTCCGTAGTGAGAGGAACCTATAAGGGTCCCATCAAATATATCAGTTTAAGAATTATTCGTATTTGATAGGAACATGTGCAAGAAAAAATGTCATGAGAAATACCTACAGAAAAATTGTAGATAAAAATGTACAATATACATGATTCTGTAACGTGATTTAGGCATATCATTAGTCTTATTGTATGATATTTAATAAAACCACATTTAATAAAACAACACTAATTTGGTTGATCTTATTTAAAACACAAGATCCCCAGTCACCTGATACACACTGGACATCACATTTGACCCAGACTCCAAATATCAACTTTTCTTCTAAAGTAAACTGACTGACCCCTTGAAAATAAAAGCACCATGCCCCGCATACCTACCTCTTCCTGACTTTTTCTCACCCCTCAACCATTTACTTTTTCATTATAAAAGCACAATGTACAAGCACTTATGTCAATAAAGTTTCGAAAAAGCTTCATACACTGAGGCGAAATATCAACTGAAGTCAACTGTCTGTGTTGTTATATCCACACTTTCCTCTATTCTCAACCACATTACCTTGTTTAAAACTTGTTTAAAACAAGATGAAAACTGGATGGTAAACCTCTAGAATTACTAAACCAGTCGGACATACCTAGGTGGTAATATCTCATCTTCAGAAAACGATATCAATATACGAATAGGATAAGATATAGTCTGCTTTAGAAAGATTATCGGTTACATGCAAATCTGATTTGATCTAAGATAAAACGAAAATTCTTCGAAGCTGTAGCCGTGTCAGTGCTACTGTATGGCAGCACCACTTGGACGCTAACTAAATGCTTTCAGAAAAGAAGCTAGATGGGAACTTCACAAGAATGCTGTGTGCAGGAAGCAGCACCTCACAAAATGCAGCTGTATGGACACATACCTAATGTCACATATTAATTTTATATATAAACATATATTATTATAATATATAAAATCATTTATATATAAACATATATGATATATATATAATATAATAATATAATATAATAATATAATTTGATATATATAGAATTAAAAATATAATAATTAAAAATATAATAACAAAAAATAGTATATAATTAAAAATATAATAGTAAGTCGTCGGGTGGCCTAAAGTTGGTATCAGCCAGATAGTGAGGGAGTCTATCCCCCTTTCACTAGCGCTAGACCAAGGAGATTATTTTAGCGTCTGGGGTGGAGCGCCACACCTACCACCAGCTCCTTACTTCACCGCACAGCTCTCTGGGCTACTCATACGCTGAGTTGGCGAGGGCCGGTATCGAACCAGGAACCTTGTGATTCCTAGCCGAACGATAATAATACATAATATATAATTTTAAAAAATTGAATATTAACATATAATTAAAAATATAATAATATAATAATATAATATAATAATATAATTTAATATATATAAAATTATTTATATATAAACATATATTAGATATAAATAAGGAGTAAGTTTGACATAAACATATATTTGATATAAACATATATCTTAATGTAAAAATAACAAATGCAGCTGTACGGGCACTTACCTCATGTCACACAAATCATGCAAGTATGACTAACAATGAGTTTGATAAGTATATATGGTTAGTTCTTCAAGTAGTATTAATGAAATGGCCTATTGTCGGTAACAGAATATCGAGGGAATCTATCCTCTTTTCGCTAGGGAGATTGTTTTACTTAAGTGGAGCACCACACATACCCTCAGCTCCCGGATGATTTAACGCACAGATCAGATAGCCCAATGTGGGTTATGCACTAAGCTGGTGGGGGCCGGTATTGAACCCTGTACCTTGCGATTCCTACGTGGATTCTCTACCGACTAAACTAAACTGGGAGATTTAAAGTAAGTATCATTAATTGGTATTAATAATCTTTGAGAAAATGTAGGTAAATTTCTTACGCGCCACTAAAATTTGTAAAGTCGTTTTTACTAATATATATATATATATTTACCGGTTATTTCCTATAACTCAAACATAAACAAAGGGAAACCACTCTTGGCTGATAATTATTTATCTATTTATTGATCTACTAGGAAAAAGAAGACGGGGTTAGGGTTAGGGTCAGGGTTAAGGTTTAGGGTTATGGGTTAGTTTAATGGTAAAATAAATAAAAATTTATCAGTCAACAGTGTTTCCCCTTTGTTTATGTAAGACTTATAGGAAATAACCCATTTACCAACCCGTCCGCACGAGCCGGATGCGACACAATGTCATTTTCTAACGCGGAGTTTAACAGATTTGAATTCAGAGTTTTCCTTCTCCTAGACTGGTTATATAACCAAGGTTAAGAGCCCAGTCTGCTCTGCTATTTACCCATAGCTGGATGGAGATTAGTTGTATGCATGCCTTTCCCATAGGTATTAGCGCTATGTGAAATGCAAACAGCTTCGTTCAGGATTTGAAATCGGTCGACAAGTCCATTCCTACGACTTTAACCCTTAAACCACGTTCTTACTAAACTGGACCAGAACTTCAAGTTTGTTCGTTTAATGTGCTCATTGCTTGACGGTCTGAAATAGAGGCTATGTATATAAAGCATGTGGAAGAAGGTTCAATGTTGTAGAAAGCTGAGAACTCCAGAATAAATAGTTTGAAGGGGAAAACTATTAGTTTGTAGCTTGGGTTTGAAATAGATCTTTTGTGACACCAGTCCTGAGACTTTTCTGATATACCTCGTAAATTGGATCTAAGTCTTGATTACTTAAGGGAAGTGCGGTGATGTACTGGTTAAAGTCACAGGAAATGGACTCGTCGACCGCGAGTTCAATTAATGAACGAAGCCACAGTTCACATAGCGCTGATACCCTTGGAAAGGTATAAAACAAACTATCCCCTCTCCAGCTATGTGTAAATAGTAGGGCAGACTAGGCTCTTCAACCATTGTTAGAACAGTCTGTGAGAAGGAAAACTCTCAATTCAAACCTGGTCACTACTAGTATAGGCTCAGGCCTACTTAGTGAACAATTTCAATTTAAAAAAATACTTACTCGGTCTACTTCAACTAGTTGGGTTAACGTATCTTTGAGAACTTGGTTTTTGAGCTCAAATGATAGAGCTTTGATTTATATTCGGGAAGATGATTAACAAATAAAATTTAAATGATAACAGCATGGATTTTATTTATTTATTTATTTAATATTTAAGATAATAGACATTAACATTTCTTTTCAGAGTAACTGGATCAATGCAAGGTCTATTTCTTTTACATAGGGATTTAAATGGGGCATCCCACGAGGATTCAACGCACGATTCAGTAATAATGGATCTGCGGGACTAATTTAAAAAATCTCCCTCTACACAGGCGACGCCTCAAAGATACGTGGTTCAAAGTTAACTAACTGAAAAAAATGTAAGAGCTTTTAAATAAATAACTGTATCTTGTATTCATTAATATATCAACACTGAAAATTTCATTAAATTCGGTTAATTCCCTGATTTTTTTTCTTTCGGCGGGTGACATACGATGGTGGAATTTAGGTCCGTTAAGTTCGATTTAACGAACTATTTTATTGAATTACTTAAATAATCTCGAATTTTGCTTCCTAATCCAGGAGTTACAATTCAGTAGCTGTTGCTAGTTACGATTTAGCAGGTCAACAAACCTCATGTAGGGTCGTGACATTCTTTTTACACCCACTCTTCTGCTTTCAGCAATTAGAAAGGTTTTTATCATACCTTGACTATTATCGACACACATTCACAGGTTAGTCATACTAATACAGCCTATTTGGATTTATTTTAATGAGACTAAACAGGTTTCTCAAGTAATAGTCATTATCAAGCGATTCTGTTACGAAACGAACCGTAAAAAGTGCGTTTCTGTTAGTTGCGTAATATCGACAAAGCCGATTCGAGGTGAATAACCTCTTGCTGTTGTTATCTTTAAATCTATTTTCTCTCCCCCCTCTCTCTCTCTCTCTCCTCTCTCTCTTTCGTATCGTTGCTATCTCGTTTCGTGAGAATATTTCTTTCTTCATTTACATATTGCACCCTTAGTGATTTTTAATTCTAAAAAACAGCATGCTTAGAAAAAGAAAATGTTTGTCTAGTGGACAGGGAAAATAGCAATGATAAAACACGACGATAAGGTAATAACCAGTTACAAAAAAAATGAACTGATAACCAACATTTTTAAGTTGAGATGTTAACAGTCATAAAAAAGACGCCTCTAGGTCGCATAAAGCTAAAAGAAAGGAACGTAAAAATCGCTCCGACGTGAACGTTTTCATTTACCCATCACTTCTCATGGGCAGAATGAGATGTCATATACACGTTAAACATGGGGTATATATATATATATATATATTATATATATATTATATATATATATATAATCAGATGGAGTTGAAATGATGATGATAATATAAATAGGAAAAATGCATAAAATGTTCCGTACAAAGATTTGCCGACTTCTCAGAGTAGTATTTTATTTTAATTTTTTATTTTTTTTATATATATATATATATATATATATATTATATATATATATATATATATATATCAAAGTATATATTTCATCAGAGTAGTATTTTTATTTTATTTTTTTATTTTTTGTATATATATATAGCATGACCATTTCCTATGACGATAACACACCACTTGTGTACAAACTTGTCTAGTACATCTGGATTACAGGCCCATGGACATATACATGTATATTTATATAGCTGTAACCGTGTAAGTGCTACTGTATGGATGAACCACTGGTACACTACCGAAACGCATAGAAAACAGCTAGATGGGTACTAAAAACAAGATGTTGCATCTGTCTTGAGCAAATCCTGGAAGCAGTACCCCACAAAAATCAGCTATACGGCCACTTACTCTATCACACAAACCATCTAAGTAAGACGAAATAAATAAAGATTAACTCGGATGGCTTGGGTGATATGTGGCAGGTGGCCGTACAGCTGTTTTCTCGTAGGGTGTTGTTTCCACGTCTTGTTCAGGATCACCCACAGCATTCTTGTGCAGCTCCCATCTAGTTTATTCTCTAGTCGCTTAGCTAGGGTTCAGGTGGTGCAGCCATACAGCAGCACTGACACGACAACAGCCTGGAAGAACAGTCTCTTTAACTTGTCTGTGAGATTGGATTTCTATATGACTGATAATTTATTTATAGCGACCCATGCATTTCCTATACGTGCATTAACGTAGTTTTATGTGGAGGAGATGTTACTGCCTAAGTATCTAAATTGTTCTACCGAGTTTAGGAGTTTGCCATCGATGGTGGAGATGTCGCTTTTGTTTTTGAAAGATATGAACTCAGTTTTGTCAGAGTTTACGTATAGGCCGACATTTCGCGCGCTTTTTTCTAGGTTGTGTAGGATTCGGCTTGTGCAGGTGTATTTGCGAGTGTGCTAGGTCATTCTACTAGTCCGCGTCCGTAATAGTATGTGCTGGATCCCAACAATCGGAGTGAACGGACACGACACGCGGACAACTGCTGGAGAAGCAAGGACGAACTCATAAGCGCCGTCCTCCTGTGGAAGCCAACACATGGGCACGCCAGTGTGGGTCGACCAGCAAAAGACGTACATTGATCAGCTCTGTGCGGATACAGGATGCTACATAGAGGACCTCCCGAGAATGATGAGCGGTAGGGACGGATGGAGAGAGATTGTCATGGATATCCGCGCTGACAGCGCGACATGGAAAAAAATATATAAAGATAAAAAATGACGTTTCTCTGTAGACATTACAAATGGACACACCAGTGTAGGTTGGCCGCAAACCCTGTATAAATGATAACTAATACCGTGCGAGAGCTATCAGGAGCAATGCCGATAGGATGGTGGCGAAAGAGAGTCGTGGAAACCTGTGTTGTCAGCACAACCTGATGATGTTACATAATTAATAGTTGTCTAAAATAATGTACAGTAATGAGAAATTAAAAACAACACCATTTCTGAATTATGTAAAAACGTATAACTAATTGACAGAACTTAACTATTTACTAACTTTGTAGTTGGTCTCTGATTGCCAAGCTAAGCGTGAGAACAGAAAGATAGAAAGCTTGTTTTGGCTGGTGTCTGAACAGACAGATTCAAATGGCGTCAGCCTTCCGTAGGATATTTCTACACGCGTGATGTTCTTACTTGGGTTGAATAAAGACGTAAATAAAAAAATCATATCAAGTCTTGTGTTCGTTACAAAAAACAAAAAAAAAACAACGGATACAAAGACGAGAATTCCAAAATCATAAGAAGGAAGATCAAAAGAACAGAGAGAAGCCAGCCAGATGCCAGCAGTCAACCAGCTTAGAAGAATTATAAGAGGTTAAAAAGAGAAGGAAATGGCTATATAACAATGATGAGGCACCTAACTTGGTGTAATGGTTAGCAAGCCTGATTCGCAAACATGTTAGTGATTCTTATTCTCATTGGGCGTCCCATACTTCTGGCCTTGTGCCACATCTAAGCTAAGCTAGTAAATAACTATATAACAATGATGTGATGCTGATGATGCATAAATAAGTGTTTGTTTGTCCGTCTCTAAGGATGGCTAAGCCGTTTGACTATCTAATTTAGCTATCTAATTCAGTATATAACTTTGTAGACTAAAGTTAATATTCTAATGTAACAACACATTGATTCTTTATAAGTGAAATAGGATGTCCCCCTTTTCTCATAGAAATGCGTTAACTACTATCAATTTTTAAAAAAAATTTTAGACACTTACTTTTGAAATAACTTTTGAAAATATTTATGCATATTTTAGCCAATAGTAAAGGTTAAGTTCTATCAATCACTTGAGTGTTTTTCCATGATTCAGAACCGCTGGTTTTCAATTTCTACACTACCGTGCATAACCTAATAGGACAACTTTAATCATTGTAACACTGATTTAAGCTCAGTCGTAGAGCGTTCGCTAGAATCAGAAGGTTTCTGTTCGACACCGGCCCTCGCCAACTCAGCGTATGAGTAGCACAGGGATAATGTGCGGTAAAAGTAAGTAGCTTGATGGTAAGGTGTGGCGCTCCACTTCAGAACGCTAAAGTAATCTCCTTGTCTAGCGCTGTGAAGGGGAATAGACTCCTCGCAGTATGGCTGATACCATATTAGGCCGGCCCTCGTCGACTTTACTTACTTTTAAGCGGCCCCCTCTAGTAAGTGATCTCTATGTACGGACGCCCCAGCTTTGTGATGGTATATATGTTTAATGTAACTATCTTGGTAATTTTTATGTATCATTCTCATGTGCTGTTAATATATATTAAGTTTTGTCTCACAACTGTTCGGAATTGTATGTTCATTAATAACTTGAATCTTACAAATGTTTATTTTACTTGCACTCGTTAATTTTTACAATACTAAATATATTTTCCTTTATCTTTATAGCTTTAACAAATACAGAAAAGTAATTTATTGCACAAAACACGGACATAAATGAGGGTTCAGTTATTTAACGGTAGGAATTTAATGCAGGAAAAAGTTAAGGATTACGCATTTTCAGCCCCGATACTGTATATTCCCAGCAAAGCCATACATCATGAATAGTTTTTGTCAACGATTTGTTTCAGAGATCGTTGCTGAATTTCAGAAGTTTTTTTTGTTTGGTTTGTTGTCTGTTGCCTCTAAACGATGGCCTAGGGCGGTTTGAGAATATCTAATTTAGCTGTTAATTAGTATATACATTTGTTAGATCTCAAGTGAAGTATTAACGCAATGCGTTCAACTATTAGCAGCCTGGAAGAACATAAGCCTATTCATCTCCATCTACCGCATAACGTGTATGAGGAAACTAAACACCGTTATTAATCTGTTTATTAACTATACCAGCACCAAAATTAAACAGAGAGATAAAAGGGATTACTTTAACGAATAAAGATAACGCAGCATGCGACACAGTCTTATCAAACTGGAATAGAACTGAAATTTCCAAACTTAAAAGAAAACGATTGATTTCCGTATAGAGATTACTTGAAAGCTCCTCTGTTCGCTGAGTGCTTGCATGATTTTTGGATGCAATATACATATTTAAATTCCACACCTGAGTATGTACGGGGTGGAAGGCGGCGTGGTAATAATGGTTAGACTCGTAGGAATTGGACTCGTCAACCGAGTTCAAATCTAGCAAGTTGGTTGGCATTTCTCATGGCGCTAATCACCCTTGGGAAAATATATAATCATATATTCTCCCTCCAGCTAGCTCGATAAAATAGTAGGGGGGGAGCTGGGCTCTCTAACCAGTCTAGTAACGCAGTCCCTAGGCAGAAGGAAAACTCTGAATTTTGAAACCTGAAGGCAGTCGTTGATTGGATTTTGTAGCATTCTTGTGGCAACAATTCTTTCGCTATCGACCGTGCAAAGAGTGCGATGATCCAACACAAGCCTTCCACCACTATAAACAGAACACAGTGTAGGTCGTTCATTTGGATGAACCCTCATTGCGTCGAAATCGACCGAGGAGTCAATTTCCATTCCACTTTAATGTACACGTATAGGAGTAGCAAATATATATATATATGTCGTGTGTGTGTGTGTGTGCGGGTGTGTGTGTGTATGCGTGCGTGTGACTAGGCGTATATGTACGGGTGTATGTGGTCAATAGCGTATGTTATGTATGTGGAGACGCGTTGTGTATAATTATCGTCGTAGGAAATGGATTCGCCAACTGAATTCAACTTCTTGTACGAGCTGTTTGCATTTCCATAGTGCTTATACAAATTGGGAAAAAGTATACATCGACTATGTCTCCTACACTCATGGGTAAATAGTAGAGCAGACTTGGTTTTAAACTTGTTTAGGCAACTGGTCAAGGTTGAAGAATAAACTCTGATTTCAACCTTGTTACACCGTACTGTCCGTGGAGGGTAAATATATATGTGTATCTATTAATAGAAGATTTTTATACGGACAATTACCAAAATGCCTAAGCGTTCGTATTGGACGTCCTACTCATTACGCTACCAGACAATTGATGGACAATTTTGAAACGCTCGAATATTAACGCTGAGTGCTTGGGAAGAT
>CM042137.1:101736396-101742673 GCA_023376005.1 Doryteuthis pealeii | reverse complement strand
AAATACAGACCTCAGGAATTTTGAATTCAGAGTTACTCTCTCCTAGACTGGTTACTTACCCAAGGCTGAAGAGCCCAGTCTGCCCTACTATTTAACCATAGCTGGATGGATAATAATATATATGATATATATATATATATATATATTATATTATATATATATTATATATGCACCAAGAATTTAAGCGTTGTTCACTTAAAAAAAGAAATTGAATTGATTAGGGTAAATGTTGTGTTTTGGTCGACAACTAGTAAGAAAAAGCAAAATAATATTAAATATGCAAGTAATTTAAACATCAATTAGTCCCAAAACTTAGCGAAATCCGACGCTATGTTACGGACGTAAAAACATGGGTATTTTTGAAAGTTTACGTATTAAAGACACGGTATTAAAATTAATGATTAAAAGTAAAATAATTATAAAAGTTTCTCTTAGAAGTAAGTAGTAAAAAACATTACATACTACTATTATAATATATATAATATAATATATATATTATATATATATTATGATGTCGTGCAATTTGCACGGATATCCATGACGATCTCTCGCCAACCTTCCCTATCATTCATCGACTCTGGGAGCCTCTCCGCGCAGCATTCAGCATCCTTACATAGTTGATCAATGTAGGTCCTGGCTGGGCAGCCTACATTAGTATGTCCATGTTAGGGTCCAGGTGGTACAGCCATACAGCAGTACCGATATAACCACAGCCTGGAAGAATCGTCTCTTTAGCTTGTCAGGGAGGTCGGATTTCCATACGACTGATAATTTGTTGGTGGCCAACCATGCCTTTCCTATTCGTGTGTTAACATCGCTTCTGTGGATGAGATATTTACTACCTAGGTATGTGAATTTTTCCACTTGTTACGAGGCCTACCGTCAAGTTGGGATGATGTTCCTTGCATTTTGAAGATCCTGAACTCAGTTTTATTCAGACATTCTTTGGCTGCCATCCTCGAGGCTGTGTAGGAGTGCTCAGCCTGTTGTCGTGTATCTGCAAGAAGTGCAAGGTCGTCAGCATAGTCTATATTGTGTGCAGATTGTGGGGGTATCGCCTACACTGAAAGAGGCAAGAAGCAGGCATATATATATATATATATATAATATTATAGATATATATATATATATACAGAGAGAGAGAGAGAGAGAGAGAGAGAGAGAGAGAGAGAGAGAGAGAGAGAGAGAGAGAGAGTATATTATATGTGTATATATATATCCATTAAGGGATGTTCATCATATAGTGAATAACCCACTCATATATGTATTATATATATATATATATATATATATATATATATATATATATATATATATAATATATATATATATTTTTTCAGTGTTGTTAGCAAACCGTGTAATGATAGCCCTGCTGACAAACCGATGAACAGATATTTCTTCATATATATATATATATATATATATATATATATATATGTTTGTGTGTGTGTGTGTGTGTGTGTATGTGTGTGGTGTGTGTGTTTGTATTCATCATCATATCGTGCTCGTAACACTGATATCCATGACAATCTCTCACCAACCGTTCCTATCCTTCATTGCTTTCGGGGGGTCCTCTGTGCACCATCTAGTATCCACGCAGGGCTGTTCAATGTATGTCTTTGTTTGTCGGCCCAATCAATTAGAGAAAAATGGAAATAATTCAGACGATATGTAAATGAAAATATTAAAAACAAAATATAGAAAGGTAAAATATCATATATATATATATATATATATATATATATATATATATATATTATATATATATATATATATATATAATACATCCCTTTAAGGGCTGTTTATCATATACAGAATATACGTCCTTTGAATACACACACACACACACACACACACACACACACACACAACACACACACACACACACACACACACACACACACACACACACATATATATATATATATATATATATATATATATATATATATATATATATATTGACGCTCTTATCGTAACTGTTATCGTCGTTTTAACCTTGCTAAGGCAATCAGTCTAGAAAGAAAATTATGTATTCAACCTCTTCTACACAATTCAAAAAATTATCTTGTGACGCATTCTGCTCGTAGCATACAGGTTGAGTATATATATATATATATATATATATATATATATAGAGAGAGAGAGAGAGAGAGAGAGAGACATGGTTTCAGTAATTTTATTATCTTTTGTGATGCTCAGTTGACACAAAAGGCTTGTCCCTACCAGCATGAGTAAAAAAAATACAGTCTAGGGAGTGAAAACACACCGGCTCTTCGGTAAAGAAAAAAGTTATGGGTGCAGCTGTAAGTACAGAAGGTCATGCTGTCAGTTTTCTGGGATATGAAACGAGCCATCATTATCTTTTCCTTAAAAATGGTTCATCTGCAAACAGAGATAAATATTGCCAACTCTTGTCACCTTATTTATTGAATGACTCTCGTATCTCTCGTTCTCTATCTCGCACTCTCTCTCCCTCTCTCTCTCTCTCTCTCTCTCTCTCTCTCTCTCTCTCTCTATATATATATATATATATATATATATATATATATATATATATATGTTGTGTCATAAAATTATCGAGATTGAAGCTGTATTTAGCAAGATAGAAATGAACAATTAATGGAACGTTATTTTTCAGAAAACAAGGTGTGTCAAAAAATACAAAAAATCACTGATAGTTTTTTAACACACACACACACACACACACACACATATATATATATATACATATATATATATATATATATATATATATAATATTAATCAACAGGGCGCACTGACAACAGGGATTTCCATGATTCTCTCTCTCATTATCCATCCTTATAGGTCAACGCACCTGGCAGGTCTTCTACTCGCCATACAGAGAATCCACAAGGCTACCTGATGTAGGTTTTTGCGCTGATGTGTCCGAGTGTGAGTTTCCACAGGAGAACGCTTCATGTGATTTTGTCCTTCCTTCTCTAGCAGCGTCTATCATATTTTGTATGCATAATCATTGTGATAAGCTGTACAACTGCTTTTTTGGGATGCTGCCTTTTTATGAGGTGCTCCTTCAAAAATGTGTTAAAGACAGAACGCAGCATTCTTGTGCAATTCCCATTTAGCTTTTACTGTAAGCGTCTCGTTATAGTCCCAATGGAACAGTCATACAGTAGCACTGACACGGCTACACCTTGGAAGATTTTCACAGAGATCAGATATATATATATATATATATATATATATATATATATATATATATGATCTCTGATAATAAAAAATGAAGATTCTTCCATGTGTCAAAAAAGTATCGAGATTTTCGGTACTTTTATCGCCACTTTTATTCTGAAAAATTAATGTTCCATTCATTCTTCATTTCTATCTTGGTAAATAAAGCTTAAAAATCTATACTTTTTGACACAATTTGTATGGTGAAAAAAATTAACGTTACATAGGGGCCGGGTTAGCTCAGTCGGCAGAGCGTTCGGCTAGAAACCACAAGGTTCCTAGTTCGATACCGGTCCCCGCGAACTCAGCGTGTGAGTAGCACAGGGATCTGTGCGGTAAAGTAAGGAGCTGATGGAAGGTATGGCGCTCCACCTCAGATGCTAAAAACAATCTCCTTGGTCTAGCGCTATTGAAAAGGGGATAGACTCCCTCGCTGACTTGGTGATACCGACTTTAGGCCGCCACGTCGACTTTACTACTTACTTATCTTGGTAAATGCAGCTTCGATCTCGATACTTTTATGACACACACACACCTTATATATATATATATATATTATATATATATATATATATATATATCTTATTATAATGGAGATTGTGGGTTTGTCTGTCTGTAACCGAAACTATATTACTATACAAGGCACAATTCCTTTAGTTATTTACATCATATTCTCCATGATTTTATTTTTATTTAAACCTCAATTATTAATAAAATTGTTTTACCTTACTTACACTGTTGACCATATCTACATACTAATAACATGCAATTGTATTTATATATACAACAAAATAGAGGTTTACAGTATAAATGGGAAGGCTAATTTGCATATTGATCTTAAAAAATTGATTTTAATAAATATATGCTTAGTATTGTTGATTTCTAATTGTTTGGTTTTATCTTATTGAATATGAGCAAAAATCTCTTCAATAAATCTCAAAAGAAATCCATTAACAAGAAGAAATAACTGTAATATTATTATTTACTTCCTATTTTAACTAAACAGTTTAATTAGGAAAATTTACCAATGAAAGATGGGAGTAACGGAAAATGATGGAAGAGTTAGTTTAAAAGTTGTTCTATTTTTCAATCATACCCCCTCTGTTCAATATCTTTTTATCTGAATTCTTATTCAGTTTCATTAGCCTTTCTAATTTAATATCATATTTTATTATAAAATTTAACTAAAATACTTGCACCTGGAGGGTGCATATATTTGCTAGTATATATATATATATATATATATATATATATGTGATTAAAGTGAACAGACAAAAAAGCATGTATGAGTTTTACAAAAAGAAGTTTTTACATAACATAGGAATGTATTTGCAGCTCTTTTGGCTGTGCCGCCAGTCATTTTCAAGAATATGATAGAATGGGTTCTTATGGAATTTAGACAAGGTTAATTTTCATTGTCTCAAATCATTTAAAGAATTGTGTTATCTGGTTTTTCTAAAAACGTAGTTGGGCTACTGAAATATCAGATGGCATCGTGTAACGCTTGTGGTTCAAAGGAGAACGGTATTAGTCAGTGTGGCGCCGGCCGATTACCACGAGGCAGTATGAGAAGGGTGGGTTCTCAATTGTTCAAAACATATAGAGCCCCTTGTCCATGTCCGAAGATCTTGTTGATAGTTGTTTTTGTTTTTTTAATTTCATTGTTAAAGCCCTAAGCATTCGCACACGCTTGCACACACAAAGAGAGAGAGAGAGAGAGAGAGAGAAGAGAGAGAGAGAGAGAGAGAGAGAGACACACACACACACACACACAAACACACACACATACACACACACACACACACACACCACACACACACACACACACATATATATATATATATATATATATATATATATATATGAGAAGTAAATACACAAACGATGTGTTTATGATATGGCTTTTCATATATATATATATATATATATATATATATATATATATATATATATATATTAATTTGGGAGAATATGTGCTTAATTGAAGTCGTACCTAATTTGAAAGTTAATTAATAATTAATTAATTAATTAGGCGGGCATACCAATTTAAATGTAAGGCTAAACAAATCGAGAAAAATCAATCTCTGTATGTGCATTTCGGCCTATTAGGCCTCATCAGCAGAGCTATAGATCGGAAGACCGTCTCGTGCTCTGCTGATGAATAGGCCGAAATTTACATACAGAGATCGATTTTTCTCACTTTGTTTAGCCTTACATTTAAATAGGTATGCCCGCCTAATTAATTAATTATTGATTAATTAACTTTCAAAATTAAGTACGAGTTCAATTAAGCACATATTCTCCCAAATTAATATATATATATATATATATATATATATATATATATATATAATTTTAAAGAATAAGTTCACTATACAGAAAAACATTCACACAACTTCAATATTCTAAATTCTTTATACAACGAGATTGAACAAAAGCTTTCAAAATTCGCAAACGTAAATATAGCAATATTACCAATAATAATCAATTACACTGATACATTATTTTACCTAATAATTCGACCACAATCATCATTGAAAAAATGATCTAGGATTCAAAACAGAAAGAAACTCTTCAAAAATAATCAGAAACAAGAACCAGTAATAAAAATAATCATACCCATGCAGGCGTATATGCTATCAAATGTTTAAATTTTATAAACAGTACATAGGCGAGGTTTCAAAAATATCAAAAACCGAATCTATGAGCACAAAAGAGACATACAAAATTTCAATTGAATAATTCATTAACGAAACTAATCATTGATTTAATTTCAAAGAGTTCAAAATATTAATATACACAACAAAAAGCTATATATATATATATATATATATATATATATATATATATATATATATATATATATATACTTTGAAATAAAGGAAAAACTCAATAAACCGTCATTCTGTAATAAATTTATTTCGACCAAAACTTAAAAGACTTTTAGAACTTTAAAGAAATTTCTAAAACTTCTTAGTTCAGCCTCATCAGACAGTCACAGATAGAAAAACACCCCCACACCTCCCCCCCATATATATATATATATATATATATATATATATATATA
>CM042137.1:101676396-101731396 GCA_023376005.1 Doryteuthis pealeii | reverse complement strand
AAAAGAAACTACATTAATCAGCTCTATGCAGATTCTTGATGCTGCACAGAGGACCTCCGAGGGTAAAGTCTGGTAGGGATGGTTGGCATAATACATTATTTAGAAGACATTGTTTACGTCGTGTATATATATTTACCAACTCCTCCGCACGAGCAGGATACAACACAAGGTCAATTTTTTAAGCAGAGTTCAACAGGTTTGAATTCAGAGTTTTCCTTCTCCTAGACTGGTTTCCTAGCCATGGTTAAAGAACCCAGTCTGCCCTGCTATTTACCCATAGCTTGTAGGAGAGTAGGATTCATACCTTTCCCTAGGGTATTAGCAAGTGAAATGCAATTACCACGTCCAGGATTTGAACTCGGGGTGACGAGTCCATTTCCCATGACTTTAACCATTACACCACGTGTGTCGTGTATATGAATATCGTTTTAACTGTATCGCAGAGTTCCACTTAATTGATATATTACTTCTTTCAAGAACTTTAGTATCCTTATAACAGCATCATTACAAAAGTCCTATCGGGATATATGACCGAAGGGAACGTTTGGCGAGGGAAAGTCATGGGACCCGTGTGAACATGTTACATAATCTATGCAGTTGCATAAGATTATTGTCAACTCCCTGTATTTCTGAAGGGATGGCCCCTTTTCATATCACGGGCGGGACTTTCCATGGAATACTACAGAGAGCCCGCGAAATACGTGAAGTCACGTGGGACCTGGTTGGGTCCTCAGTTTCAGTTTGGACGTCAGGCAGAGAAGATGTACTGCCTTAACTGGAGCTCACTGCATACGCGCGTTATGTTAGTTACATGAAATGTTTAGTTAAGTAAATAAAAGCTTTCGAAAATAACAGGGTTTTGTGGTTGATGAATGTCTTGGCAACAAGACTGATCTAGAAGAAGAAATGCATTAAGTGCGACCGACCACCAAGACGAAGTCCAGACGCTAGAAGAGACGTTAGAAGAGACGCTAGCAGAAGAACGTAAGATACTAAAGATGAACAGAAGAAAAATAGAAGTAAGAAAGTTAAAAGAAGAGTATACAACAGGGCAACGTTATGATGATGATGGTGATGATGATGATGATATGCAAGATTAGTGATTGACGGGTGTCATCTCTCTTCCATAACGTAAAGAAAAGCTACAAGATGGTAACTCCTAGTGGAGCCGCAACCTCACTCCATCACTGATGTTTTTTGTTTTATACCCCACCTATAAACATTAATGGGTTTTTGTCCCAATCCTCATAAATACGGGAGTATTAACCTGACTGTGTAGTCAGATACCACTAGCAGGGATTTATCTTTCTTCATGCTGGCAAGTATTGTATGTTGTTAACGTTATAAAGATTCCATTTCATTTCCAACCTCCGTTTTGGTTATTTCTCATTTAGTGACCTTTGTTAGGTTACAACAGTTTTGTGGTTTCAATCGCAAGTACGTTTTTTTGGGTGGATTTGCTAGCCCCATAACCAGCTGGTTTTCCCCAAAAAATATATAAAAAGTAACTAAAAATAGATAAATTAATTCAAAAAAGAAGAAAAAACTAAGTCATTAATAAGGAGTGTTATATTCGTGTAAATGAACTGAGGAAATTCGTCTCTCCTCTATAATTGAAAGTACTACAGCATAACGACTCCTTGTGATGGTTTTGTGGTTTCAGTGGCAAATACGTTTGGAGGGGCTAGAATTGCTTGTCGAACACCCACTTGGTTTGTCGCCCTGTCTGCTAGGGCTGTATAATACGGCGGCTGCACCTCTCCAGAGGGGTAAAATACCCCTGAAGAATAATTAAAGTTCCAATTACCGTCGAACTGGGAAGACAAGGCAACAAACGATTGTAACTACAAATACAAACTCGAATGCTACAAAGTCCACTTCAAAATGACAAAGTATATATAAGACTACACAATGTCATTCAAATCAAGCAGTCAAGCAGAACTCAAGGAGTGGAATCACCCAAATCACCCAGATTCATGAATGGATCATTCTTGATTCCTATTTATACCAGCTGTCTTGGACACTGCTTGAGTTGTACTTAATTAGCTGCTGTTATTAAAACCAACAGTAGACTAACTGACTTCACTAACCCCCAATGTGACTCTCTGTTGGCCGTGGGTGTTGACCCATCATGTTTATGATCGGAATCCTGGTCGCTGAGCAGTCCATGATATGCAACACTCCACTTTGACACTTACTTAATCTAGACGGTCGGTCGTAGAGGCCCCTTCCGAGCTGATCACATCATCCCTAGTATCTATATAATTGTCCCAACAGTATTGTCCTTATAGCCAACCTCAACCCTTTTTATCATATATGTGCTAGAAGGCGATGGCTGAGGGTCTTATTGTCCTGGGTATGAAGTTTAACTGCATCGTGGTTAAGGTCCAATTCTTGATCTCTTGGGAGTGTGGAGTACCACTCTATCGCCAATACTCACTGCTCCACGCTAACCCGGAGTCATAGTACTTGTTAGAGTTCACCTTCTGTGGGCACATACGCCTTGCACAGTAATTAGACCGACAGTGTCGTTCCATCACATTATAATCTCTCTGGCTTTTCAAACCCAGTGTTAAGTGACGCATATCTGTGTGACAGACTTAGCCAACCTCATGATCCAATGCGTTTTTAAAGTAAAAATCATTATCCAATGCATTTGTATAGTAAAAATTATTTCCAATGCATTTGTATAGTAAAAATCCTTATTCAATGTATTTGTATAGTAAACATCATTTCCAATACATTTTCATAGTAAAAATCATTATTCAATGCATTTTTATAGTAAAATCATTGTCCAATGTATTTTTATAGTAAAAATCATTTCAAATGCTTTTTCATGGTACAATTATTTTCAGTTCAAATTTAAAGTAAAAATCATTGTCCAATGCATTTTTTTTTAGATGTAAAGAATAGAGCTATTAGATTATGGTCTATTCATTGACAAACTGGTTCTGTTGCATGCTACTAAGATGGCTGTATCATTGACTATATTGAATTTATTTGCTACAGATACCATTTTGTAAATTTCTGTTAGTTTTGCTGATGTACACTACCACCCTAAAATTTGGGACCACCATAATTGTTTCTCATAAGTCTTAATAAAGGCTAATTTTGCATGGCAAGTTCGGAAAATCGGTAGACCTATTCACGTACCAGGGTAGTAATATCTCACCCACAGAAAGATATGTTAATGCACGCATAGGAAAGGCATGGACTGCTATAGACAGACTATTAATCATATAGAAGTCTTTTCTCACTGACAGGTTAAAGTGGCAATTATTCCATGCCGTAGTTGTATCAGTGTTACTGTACGGCTGCACCACTTGAACCCTATCAAAGCGCCTAGAGAATAAGATGTGAGTTGCACAAGAATTCTGTGTGTTGCCTTAAACAAACCGTTGAAACAATTCCCCACACAAAAGCACCTTTACGTACAATTAACCCCTATCCCACAAACCATCCATAAGACGGGCAAGACATGCTGGACACTGATGGAGAAGCGAAGTGGTGTATTGGTTAGAGTCGTAGGAAATGGACTCGTAGACCCGAATTCAATTTCTGGACGAAGCCATAGTTCACATAGCGCTAATATTTTCCCTCAAACTATGGGTAAATAGTAGGGCAGACTAGGCACTTTAACCTTGGTAAGGCAACCAGTGTAGGAGAAGGAAAACTCTGGATTGAAACCTCTTAAATCTCCGCTTGGGGTGGACACTACTAGAAGAAGCTCAGGCCTAGTTAGTAATCTATTTCAATAAAAAAAATAAAAAAAAAATAAAAAAAGAAGCAAGGACGAACTCATAAGTAACGTTCTCCGGTAGAAACCTGCACAAGGACGCGTCAGTATGAGCCGTCCAGCAAGGACCTACATAGATCAACTCTGTGCGGATTCTGGATGCTGCACAGATGACCACCCGAAAGCAATGACCTATTGGGACGGTTGGTATAATAACTATTTAGAAGACTTTGTTTATGCCGTGTATAGTCAAGAGAGCATAAATATCATTTTAATGCAAAGCTAGTATCGTGGATTTCCACTTAATTGATATATTACTTCTTTCAAGAACTTTAGCATTCTTATGACAACATAATTACAAAAGTCCCAGCAGAATTACATAGATTATGAAAAATACTTTTTAATTCGTACTTCCCAGGCGTATTCACTACTTGATCATTTGGTAACCCTAAACGCACACATGTAATTCTCGCATACCTATCCCACTCCAAGAGCTAACACTGAAAGAATAACGACCCTCAAGTATGGCTGTACTCTATTTACAAGATAAACGTTTTCACATATCTTTATGTACTGAAATACATTGCAAAAGCATGTAAAAACGCAGATATATTTAATTTGTATTATATATATATATATATATTATATATATATATATATATATATATATATATATATATATATAGATAGATAGATAGATAGATAGATAGATAGAATATATTTAAAAATTTGTTGGGATGAAAAAAGAAATCACAGTGCTCAACCATAAATTTGTAGGAGCTTTGTTTATTTGTTGACTTTTTTAAATATAAAAGTTTTTCATAAGCAACTACCCAGGTTTCAGGTTATTTCACCATCGTCAGGCTACTAAATCTCCTGGTGTTTATTTGAAGACATTTTGTGCTGCTTAACAGCACAAAACAAATAAACACCGGGAGATTTAGCAGCCTGACGATGGTGAAATAACCTGAAACCTGGGTAGTTGCTTATGAAAAACTTTTATATTTAAAAAATTCAACATATATATATATATATATATATATATATATATATATATGTCTGAAGTCACCATGGCGCAACACCATGAAGCTAGGAGATTCAGAAGGAAGCAGTGGCAACAAAGCACCGGTACATCAACATCTTCAGGAACAGCCTTCGCATGCGACATCTGTGGTCGAGAATGTTTTTCTATCATTGGAATTTACAGTCATAGGAGGCACTGTAACTTTAGGGGCACAAAAACTATATCATAGTCTTACGAGACTGAAATACCAATAATATATATATATATATATATATATATATATATATATATATATAAGAAGTAAACAAACAGACGATGTTTGTGATATGGCTATTTTCAGCCGACAATATTTGGGAGAATATGTGCTTAATTGAAGTCGAACCTAATTTTTGAAAGTTAATTCATTAATAATTAATTAGGCGGGATTACCTATTTAAATGTAAGCCTAAACATTACCTATTTAAATGTAAGGCTTACTTCTCGTAAGTTCGTGTAGAGGTCACTTAAGAGGAATATAAATACCTACTACTTAACAAAACGAAGAAATCTTGCTAAGTCCGTTTCGTGTGGAGGTAAGACGCTTGCCTGTTTTGACAGACAGGTTTCGAATCACACACGGGGCGTCTTCGTATCTATAGCTCTGCTGATGAGGCCTAATAGGCCGAAATGTACATACAGAGATTGATTTTTCTCGATTTGTTTAGCCTTACATTTAAATAGGTAATCCCGCCTAATTAATTATTAATGAATTAACATTTCAAAAATTAGGTTCGACTTCAATTAAGCACATATTCTCCCAAATATATATATATATATACCAACCAATATTTCTTAAGCGGAGTTTGACAGGTTTGAATTGAGAGTTTTCCTTCTCCTAGACTGGTTGTCTAACCAAGGCAAAAGAGCTCAGTCTGTCCTACTACGTACCTATAGCTGGAAGGAGAACAGTTGGATGCAAGTCTTTCCCAAAGATATTAAGTGCTATGTGGAATGCAGCTGGCTTCGTTCAGGATTTGAACTTCTGTCGACGGGTCCATTTCCTACGACGATAACCATTACACAACGCGCCTCCAAATACGCATCTATAGTATATTCATTTCCGTCTTTTTTAAAATTTTGGATTGGTTTCCTTTGTTTATGGGATAGGGGTTAGCTCAGTCGGTAGAGCGTTCGGCTAGAAACCACGAGGTTCCTAGTTCGATATTGGCCCTCGCCAACTCAGCGTATGAGTAGCACAGACTTCTGTGCGGTAAAGTAAGGAGCTGATGGAAGGTGTGGCGCTCCCCCTCAGACGCTAAAATGATCTCCTTGGTCTAGCGCTAGTGAAAAGGGGATAGACTCCCTTGCTGTATGGCTCATACCGACATTAGGACGCCCCCCCCCGACGACATTTTTATGTGATATCAACCTTCGTAGGTAATTTAATGACAAAACCATCCTTGTAGAAAAACAGTAGTGGTAGTCTTTAACCTATAGCTGGTGTATAAGAGGATTCATACCTTTCCCATGGGTATTAGACCAAAGGTGAACGTTATAGCGCTACTGGTATTCGAACTCGCTTACTACGATGTCGCAGTCCAGTACGTTAGTTAATACGTCATGAGGACTCCCTTGCGGGATTGTATGGAAGTCTAGCAATTGTCCATGAAGAAAGTCCTCCCTCTGTTGTTGCCCATAAATATGAACATCCTACCGTTCTAAAATCTAATCCACCCTACTATTTATCCATAGCAGGAGAAAATGGTGTATTTATGCCTTTCTCAAGATCATTTGTGTGAACTGAAACACAAACAGCGTCGTCTAGCATTTGAACCCGAGTCGCCAATTCTATTCCTATAACGATAGCCGTTACGCAAAGCGTGCTTCATGTCGGACAAAACGTGAAAATTAATTGATTAAAAAGAATACGAACAGTGAAAATTTCCCTGGTGCTAAGTCACAGTGTTCACAAGACTTGGGGCTTGGGAGGGAATTTAAGTGAGGGAATTAGGGTGTCATTCTTGTCTTCTGTTTTTCGATCTGAATGTTCCCTTTGGCTACATTGCCTTTCTCCCATCTTCTCGTTCTCTTCTCAGCCCTTTCGGCATGGTTCAGAACCTCTCCTTTACCATCACCAAGTTGTAACAGTCAAAGTTTCACCGCTCTTCACGACTAGATACTTTTAAACTTGAACGTATAACCGTAGTATAATCTACTAAATCATGAAAAAATTACATTGTATCGGAATTTTGTGCTATTATTGTAATATTCTTTATATTTTTCTCGCTGTAAACTATGAATAAAAATTAAGTATAGCGCGAAAGTCGTACTTGACCGGGGTGTCAGAAATCCGGGGATCAACTCTGCTGTATGTAATTACTCAACATTTCCAACACGAGCAGGGTGTGACACAAGGTCATTTTTAAAATGAGTAGAGTTGGTTTGATTTCAGAGTTTTTTTTCTTCTACACTGGTTGCCTAACTAAGACAAAAGAACTTAGTCTGTCTAACTATTTACACATAGCTAGGGAGGGATTCGATTGATTCATGCCTTTTACAAGAGCAATAGTGCAAAATAAAACGCGTCGTCCAGGAATTGAACTCGGGTCGTCAATTCCATTTCCTACGACAATGACATTCACGATAAATGTGCTTCCATAAAGGTATGTATTTACACAACCATTTCACCACCAGCAGGGTCTGACGCAAGGTCAATTTATCAAGTAGAGCAGAGCTAGTTCGTTTTCAGAGCTTTTCCTTCAATAGACCTAGTGGTGAACGAACGGACTTACCTCCGGCGAACGCATCTGCTTGGCTTGTCAGGTTTAGCCTGAACTAAACCAAAGAAACATGGCCGCCATTGATGTGGTCGTATTCTGTCTTGTTCGTGACGTGAGTTGGGCAACAGCTCAGTCGGTAGAGCGTTAGGCTAGAAACCACAAGGTTCCTTGTTCGATACCGGCCCTCGCTAACTCAGCGTATGAGTAGCACAGGGATCTGTGCGGTAAAGTAAGGAGCTGATGGTAGGTGTGGCGCTCCACCTCAGACGCCAAAACAATCTCCTTGGTCTAGCGCTAGTGAAAAGGGGATAGACTCTGATTGGCTGATACCGACTTGAGGCCACCCCGACAGCGTTACTTTACTTATGCAAATTATGCACACGGATAACCAGAGTGTGTCATTTAGGCAGTGGCAATTTCGGTTCGAAGAAAGACTGCAAGTGTAACGTGCACAACAGGCAAAGAGAATTGGTATTACTACAAACAATTACCCGCCCTGTCGGCTGGGGAGTTAGAATGCACCAACTGCACCTCTGCAGAGGGGTAAGACTCCTCCAATGGGGCCACCTGTTGGCCGTGGGTGGCGACCCGTGATGCTTAAGGATAGAGCCCAGGTGGATGAGCAGTTCATGACATGCAATACTCCACTTTGGCCCTATTTTGGGCTAGACGGGCGGTCGGAGAGGCCCCCTCCTATCAATCGGCTGTTCACGTCGAGCCCTAGCACCTATATGACTTTCCCAACCCTATTGCCCTTATGGCAAGCTCCAACATCCTTTTTATCATATGGGTGCTAGAAGGCGGTGGCTGAGGGTCTACATGTCCTGGGAATGACGTTAAACTCTATCTGATGGTGAGGTTCCAGTTTTGGAGGTTTGGGGAATGTGGGGCACCCCTTCATCACCATTGCTCCCTGGTTCACTCTGACCCGGAGTGGTAATACCTGTTAGGGTCCCATCTATGGGTTAAATAGAAAACAGGAGTTGATAAACAAAATTGTATTATCCATTAAGAATTGGTTTATTTCAAAACTTTATCGGCATTAAATGACCCACTGAGGTTGATATGCCGTAAAACAAAACAAACCAAACCATACAAACAATTACAGACTGGTTGCCTAACCCTAGGTAAAATAACCCTGTCTGTCATACTATTCACCCATAGCTGCGAGGAGAGGATAGGATATGGACTCATGCCTTTTCACAAGAGAATTAGTTCGAAATGAAATGAAAACTGCCTAACCCAGGATTTGAACTCTGTTCACCGATTCCATTTCTTATAACAACAAGCGTCACGCAAAGCATGCTTCTTCTACGTGCCGTTACAGAATATTTCTCATACCGAGTTTGGCAAGCTGAAATTCTTCGAGTAGTTTCTGTGGCAAAGTTTGAAATATATATGTTTTTTTGCTTGTCCGTATACGAAGTACACGAACACTCTATTAATGGGACATGACATTGCGTTAGGTCATGGTATCTCTGTGTCAAATCAGTTTTTTTTTTCGCAGGGCACAGCAAAAAATGCAAGCATTACTCGGGCCATCAGTGGGCAGAAGTTATGTGCAAAATTTACAGTGCTATGGAGTAGGAATTTTTAAAAACGTAATTCAAAGGAAAGAGAGGGAAAGCTGGCACTAAGAATAGAAAATGAAACAAAATGAAATAAGAAATTTTGCGCAAACTATTTCTGCATTTGAATATAAATTTTGTGAGCTGTCACATATCTGCACGCACGTTTTTTTTATGCAGTTTTGGTTAAGGTACAAGTCAACAGTTAGAGTAACGGAACAGCTGCCGAGAGGCTTAATGTCGTACACCGTTTTCGCTTCATTTGAACAGAACTGAACTTCAATTTAAAAAAAAGTTGAACTCTAATTTGATTAAACTAAACTATAAATAACAAATGTTGAAATCAAGTAACATCGAGAGAATGTCAACTACATCATGAACATTTATTCTGATTGTTTTAAAAAATACTCTTACAGTTTAAAATAAAATAATCAGTTCATCATGAAAAAATAATGTAATAATGTTTAGTTTGTTGTCGATTGATGGGCAATATCTAAAGGAATTATTTTAGAAAATCAAAATAAATTTTTAGAGAAATAACATATACAGGAATATTTAAGGGAATCTTATATTAACATTAAGAGGCTAGGGGAGTAAACTCCAAAAAACAAATCAGGAGCAGGAGTCCCTAAAGTAGTGTGATGCTAAAATCCAGTATTACCCATCAACTCCTGTGACACTACCGTTGCCAAACCGCATTGGTACCTTACCTTCCCTTTCCTTTGGATCACAATGGCAGTGTGGGGAGGGAGAATTTGCTGCATGGGCAACAGTTAATCCTCCATATGAATCTGCCCAGGCTATGTAATTCGAATTAGAAAAATAAATAAATGAAACAAAACTTTGACACTACTCCATCGTCTCTCGTAGATGAAAGGTGGCCAACCAACCAAATAACAAAGAATGTTGAACTTCAATTCAAAACTGGAAAATTTATACTAAAAGGCCGTGCTTCTGAAAGTGGCCAATATTGTACAAAAGAGAGGTTATTGCTGTAGGAAAAGGAATCGGCTACACAAGTACAAATCCTGTACGAGGATGTTGTGGTACTATAAGTTGGCACGTACCACACGTGTGATATTATGTTGGCCACGGTACCAAATGTGATACGTGTCACATACACACAGTGTCATCGCTAATTGGTGTGTGTGAGAGTGAGCATTCTTCGATAAAAAAAGTTCTTCAGGGAAAGAGAGATATTGGAGAGATCGTAGTGAGATATTAGACTTACTTTGTGATAAGATCTTATTTCTTCTTTCGTTTCTACGTTTCATGATTCCTTTGGCCACCATCTTGTTGCTTAGTGGGGTTGACTTTTAACTACTCGAGCTCTTCTAAAAGCTGTTTCTTCTGACTAAGGGCTGTGCTTGTTTAAATTTTTAAAAATCACAAAGACATCTTTTGGGTACTTGATCAAGTAGTTTTTATTCTATCTTTATGATCACCGCATGGGGGATACCAGGCATCAGCGTGTCGTCCCTTCGGCGGCCAGACTCAACCTCCCTTCTTAATCTTTTAACTATCACCTCTCACTCTTCCTTTCTTCCCTTCGCCACGTCATCATTCATTGTCAAATCAAAACTATCCACGTGTCCAAGCTGACTCACCATTCAAACTTTTCCGTTAGTCATAAACTTTTCCCTAACTAATCACTCAAACCACCACAATGGTTACACGTCATAACCATAGTGTCACATTCTTCCCTTTCTATTAAACCAAAATTCACGGCTATACTTAAGTTTGGACATTCATTTTAACTGAATGCCTAACCCGCTATTTTTTTCAACTAATTCGAGTCATCATCTGAAATTCTTTGCGCCCCACAGAATAGGCAAACATCACACCGTTAATTCTAACTCCCTTCTTATTTTAATTTCATTTTTCGTGGTTTTCTTTCCTTGGCTACAAAATATAATTTTCCGCTAAAGCAATAGTTGGGCCTTCTGACGACACCCATAATTCCGGCTTATACGTTCATTTGTTCTCAACTGTGAGAGATAATTTTCCATATTAGTTTTCAAAGTATTTCCAAGTTTCCAATCTATATCAAATTTCCAGATTAATATCAAATTTTCAATTCATTTCAAGTTTCCTAATCCATTTCAAATTTCAATTTATTTCAAGTTTTCCAATCCATTTCCTCACCTGTTGCTAACTAGCACGTTTTTTTTTTCACTTAGCCTTAATGTGGGGAGTTGCATTAAATTACAGACAACTAATCCGAATACTATAATTTTACTTCATAAAGAGTTACTACGTTGCAATTTCATTCATAAAATTTTTATTTACTATTAAACATTCCAATGTTACTGACCGCAGCATTTGTTTACAATTTGATTGACATATTTTTCAAACAATGTCTTCAGCTATTTGCATAATAACGTTCGCGTGTCATCATTCAGCATACTCATTTTTCTACTCTCTCTCTCTCCCTCTCTCTCTCTCGTTCTCTCTTCTCTTCTTATTATATCTATTTCTTTCTCCCTTTTTTTCTTATTATATCTATTTCTCTCTCTTCCCCTATTTTGATGCATGCTTCAGAATTCATTCTAGCAGTTAACATATACGATTCTCCGGCAAATTATACATACATTGTAGATTACCTATTTTCTGCTGCTTCTGTTTACCTCCAAGCACAATTCACTCCATTCAAGAATCGAAATAACTTAATTGAAACAAAAATAAGTAAAAGAAAAAGCACATAAAAAACAACAATTACAATTATCTGGATAAAGCATCAAACGAGTCCACATTTCAATGTTCATATCTTGTGCTTCTTCCCTGGAACTTTCTGGGACTCGGGAACCTTCTTGTCGTAATCGGGAGCCATCACGTAACTTGGAATCTAACCCTTTATTCAGTCTACGGGGTTATCCTGTTCTCATTCCACTAACTATAGCTGGGGTACAATGAAGATGAAGACACTAGTCCGAATAATCCAAATAATACTAATTATCAAGCCTCATCTCAAAAATTCCGAGAAATACTATTTTATCATATTCATTTTTCTGTTTTTTTTTTTTTATTTTCTTGATGAAGCTTGATAATTATTATTACTATTTGGATTATTCGAACTATTGTCCTAATCTTTATTGTTATCTGTACAAGGTTTCAAAGTTCCGTGATGGCTCCTGATTACGACAAAAAGTTTCTCGAGTTCGAAAAGAGGGTTCCTGAGTTCCAGAAGGCTCTCGAAACCCGACGAGAAATACATGAAGAAGGCCGAAGCGTTGTACAGATATCAATAAAGATGAAGACAATAGTCCAAATAATCCAATAATAATACTATTTTTTATCAAACATGTTCTTTTAATATTTTTGCACATAATTTTTGTATCATTTTTTGTATCCCTCTATCTCAGCCGACAGGGTTGATATGCCGTAAAACCAACCAACCAACCAACCAACAACTTCACAACGTAAATAGTACTTCATTTTCTGCTCATGTTGTTACTGATCAGTTTGAATGGAAAGTTTCAATTTTCGCGTCCTCGATTGTTACTCTAATTATCATACGATTTGTGCATAGGTAATTAGGCGATTTAATAATTAACGAATCAAAATTTAGATCCGATTTATGATCTAAATTGAGCAGAATAATCCATTCATTTTTTTTTTTTTCAAAGAAAGGCTCTTGATCATACGTGGCTAATCAGAAAGAATCTGGAGTTTTTTTTTCTTTCTTTTTTTCTTGTTTCACTTCAAATATTTTGTTCAAAGATTATTCGGAAGGGAATTAAATCGAACTTAACGGACCTAAATTCCACCATCGTATGTTACCCCGCCGAAAGACCCCTCCCCCCGCAAAAATCAGGTAATTAACCGAATTTAATAAAATTTTCAGTGTTGATATATAAAGAATAAAATATATCAACACCAGTTATTTTATTTAAAATTTTTTAAATTTTTTTTCAGGTCAGTTAACTTTGTATCGCGTATCTTTGATGCGTAACACAGATTCTCAAAGATACTTGGTTCAAAATTAACTGGCCTGAAAAAATGTAAAATAATTTAAATAGAATAACTAGTGCATTATATCTTTTATTAATTAATATATCAACACTAAATATTTCATTAATTTCGGTTAATTCCCTGATTTTTTGGTATTTTTTTCTTTCGGCGGGGTGATATACAATGGTGGAATTTAGGTTCGTTAAGTTCGATTTAACCCGGAAGGGTTTCATAATGATTTACCTCACTTGATGCTTCATACTTGCAACCTTGTGTCACATCCTAACCGTAGCGAACGGGTTGGGTAAATACCTATCTACTCACAGGACTTGTGGATATACCACGGTATGATAATTTAAATATTAAAATGTTTGATATCTATAGTTATTGAAAAATAGTTCAATATGTAAGTAAAAAAGTAAAATTGGCAGATTTGCCTATTGTCGGTATCAACCGGATAGCGAGGGAGTCTATCCCCTTTTCACTAGCGCTGGACCAAGGAGATTGCTTTTGCGTCGGAGGTGGAGCGCTGCAACTACCGTCAGCTCCCACTTTACCACACAGATCAAAGCGGTGATACTCATTAACTGAGTTAGTCAGTACCGGTATCGAACCCGGGAATTTGTACTTCCTAAGCGGATGTTCAACCAACTACATCGGATCTCTCTTTCTTTCTTTCCTTTCTCATTTCTTCCCTCTTTCCAGTCAATTTCATTAAAACGCATTAGCGTTATCGCTTCCACGTTCTAACCCCTATCTCTATCTATTCCTCTACCTCTCTTTAATCTTTTTTTTTTCCTGACATGTTCTTTCTATTGCCCTTTTTCTTCCGAATCAAAGAGAATTGTCCATTATTTATCTGAGGAGTTGATTGAGCGTGACACACGGAGGTACAGGCGTTTTAATATATAGATACTTAATGTAGTCTTAGATCCGATATGGGTTGACTACCAGGGCAAATTTTAGGGTTTATGTGCATAGTACGTACATCTAGGACCAGAAAGTGTCTGTTATAAAACCATCGCAGCTGAACCGCTTACATAATCCCGAGGAAGGCAGGGGAGTAAACCCCGAAAACAAATCAGGAGCCGGAGTCCCTAAGGTGGAATAACGCTGAATTTCAGTGCTACACAGCAACTCATCCGACACTGCTGTTGCCAAACATAGGTTCTTAACTTTCCTTTGGACCACAGCGGCAGTGCTGAGAGAGGGGTCTGCTGCTTGGCAACACCACATCCTTCAAAACAACCCACTCAGGCTACGTAGTAAAAAAAACAAAACAAAACAAATAAAATACGCCACCGTCTTTCGCTGACGGAAGGATTCCAAACAACCAATGTAGTCTGAGTAATAAAAAGTAAAATAAAATCGTCGGGGCGGCCTAAAGTCGGTATCAGCCAGTCAGTCTATCCCCTTTTCAATAGCGCTAGACCAAGGAGATTGTTTTGGCGTCTGAGATGGAGCGCTACATCTACCATCAGCTCCTTACTTTACCGCAAGATCCCTGTGCTACTCATACGCTGAATTGGCGAGGACCGGTATCGAACTAGGAACCTTGTGGTTTCTAGCCGAATGCTGTACCGACTGAGCTAACCCGCCCCCTCTAGAAAAAGGTAAGCTAATCTAAATATTACTAAGTTTCAATGTTTTTATGAAAGTAAAAATCTTTATTATGTTCATCAAAATATAAATTACTTTTAGCCTCAATGTAAAAAAAAGAAAAAAAAAAAGGCAGAGTGGCCTATTGCCAGTATCAGCCGGACAGCAAAGTAGTCTATCTATCTCCTTTTCACTAGTGCTAGACCAGGTGTAACGTAGCGGCGTCGTCACGGTACTAAATTGCAATAGTTTTATCTTCGTTGTAAGGGATGACAATAACACCAAAGTTATCCTCCAGAAGTTTATTGAAATGAATTCAAGCTTCTTAACTTCGAGAGAAAGGGTCAGCTTAATTAATATATTCAGTCTTTAGACTTTCGGTCCTTCGATTACATTTCTGGGTGACAAGCTTTTTCAGTTGGTAAATATTAAGGCTAGCTTTTCCAACACCAACTACACGAGATCCCGCTCGGCCAACTAACTCGCATCGACTCTCCCGATTACTGACCCGATCACCTCACTCTTTCTCCGGCTGACTGCTCCGGGGCTGACTGACGACTCCCTGTCTCTAGCCCTCAGATCTTTTTTATTCACAGCTACTCCTACGCATTTTTATCTCTTGATCTGATAACGAGCATTTGTTATATTTCTTTGTTTAATAAAACCTGAAATTCATATTTCCGTTTGTACAATATATAACACTGGCAGGTTGTTTTTGTTGTAGCTTCCAATTTACTGCACAGATTCAAAATGTGCTACCCATGCGCCATGTTGACAAAGGCTGGTATTGAACCCAGAACCTTTTGGTTCAAAGGTGGATGTTCTACTGACTGAGCTAAACAGGCCTCTATCATAAAACATGGAGCAAAAATGAAAAAGTGATTTACTGCATTTATAAATTCTAGTTAACCAGTAAGATTACTAGCTATTTTCTTTAAAAAAAAAAAAAAAAAAAGTTTCCTTTATTTTTGAAGGTCCTGTCAACGGGATTAGAATACACCGACTGTATTCGTTGCTGAGATGTAAAACACACCAAAGAAGGAGTGTCTTGGGTATGACTGTAAACTGATTCTAGAACTTATGGGAGAGTCAAGTCCCCTTTCGTGGCAATTAATCACAAGTCCAACCAGAACCGGAGTGGCAGTATCCGTTAGGATCCCACTTACTAGTCAACTAGATATGTTAAAAATTATTTGTATTTGATAGGGATATTCGATGCTATATAACTGTAAATTGTTATGTAATAATGCTTGAACCCCAGCCACTGCCTTCTAGCTCATATATGATAAAAAGGTTTGGAGGCTTGCCATAAGGTTGGGACAATCATATAGGTGCTAGGAATTGACGTGGCCAGTCGATTGATCGGAGGCCACCAGATATGTTTAAACAAATATTCGTGTTTGATAGGGATATTCGATTCTATATAACTGTAAATTGTTATATAATAATGCTTGAACCCCAGCCACTGCCTTCTAGCTCATATATGATAAAAAGGGTTGGTGGTTGCAATAAGGTTGGGACAATCATATAGGTGCTAGGAATTGACGTGGCCGGTCGATTGATCGGAGGCCACAAGATATGTTTAAACAAATATTCGTGTTTGATAGGGATATTCGATTCTATATAACTGTAAACTATTTGCATTAAGAATAGATGCTTGAAGCTATAATAGATTAGTAAGGATTATAATAATTAGCTACTTGAAGCCGTGTAACTGTTGGTAAACAAATGTCTATTATTAAACAGAAATAGTTACTTAAAAACATATAGCTTTGTGCAATTATATGTATTGGGTAGGAATTCTAGATATCATATAACTGTAAGTTATTTATATTAAGAACAGTTATTTGAAGCTTGAATTGATAACTAAGAATTATTATTATTATTATTATTATTATTATTATTATTATTATTATTATTATTATCACGTTAGCTGATCGAATTTCACTGGAGTCTAATTGACAACAAGTCTCCTCAGGTCTTCAGGATTCTTCTGAGTATTCTAGCCGATTGCAGCAACACAGTAGTCTGGATGGTCTTAATTCTTCCTCTGGTTTCCAGATCCTCCGGTCTTTTTTCCAGCTCTTTGGGACCGTTCCAAGTGCACCTACTACACTAGGTATCACTTTGACTCTCATATTCCACAGCTTTTTCAATTCTCTGACATGGTCCAGGTATTTGTCATCTTTTAGCTTTCCTAAATGTTCACCCTGTGATCTGCTGGAACCGTAAAGTCCACAAGTTGACAAGTTCTCTTCTTTTTGTTAATCAATTATTATTATTATTTACTCCTTTTGAGTTTTCACATCAGTTAGCTGATGGTCTTTCACTGGAGTCTGAGTGACAGCAAGTCTCCTCAGATCTCCAGGACTCTTCTGAGTATTCTGCAGATTTCAGCAGTGCAGTGTTCTGAATGGTTTCAATCCTTCCTCTGATTTCCAAACTTTCCAGACCCTTTTCCAATCCTTTTGGGACTGTTCCAAGTGCACCAACTACAATTGGTATCGCTTTCACTTTCATATTCCACAACTTTTTCAGTTCTCTGGCAAGATCCAGATATTTGTCTAATTTTTCATTTTCCTTTAACTTCACCCTGTGATCTGCTGGCACTGCAAAATCCACCAGTTGACAAGTTCTTTCTTTTTTGTTTATCAACACCCTAGTGTTCTTGCTGGGATAAGGTGATCCGTTTTTATCTCAAAGTCCCAGAGATTCTGGTTTATGCATATACCATTTTGTTGTGTGGTCAAAATTTAATTTTTTGCATAATTTCCAGTGGATCACCTTCCCAACCCAGTCGTGTCTAGTTTTGTATTCTCGTTGTGCTAGTTTGCTACATTCGCAGAGTATATGGTTAACAGTCTCATCTCTATTACCGCAAAGTCTACATTTACTATTTTGTTGGGTCTTATCAATTTTCGCTTTGATGTAGTTTGTCCTTATGACATTATTTTGTGCAGAAATTATAAGTGATTCTGTTTCTCTTTTGAGGTTTCCCTTTCTTAACCCTTCTTCTTCTTCTTCTTCTTCTTCTTCTTCTTCTTCTTATTATTATTATTATTATTATTATTATTATTATTATTTGGCAAAAATAGCTATTATTAAACAGGAATAATTACTTGAAAGCAAATAACTGCAATTCTTTGTATTATGTATTTATCAACGTATGAGCATGTGTGTGACACAAGGTCAATTTTTAAGCAGAGTTTACAGTCAGAGATTTTTCTTAAAGACCCATTGACATACCAAGGCTAAAAAGATTACTTTCCCTACTATATTACATATAGCAGGAGAGTGGTAAATAGTTGGATTCATACATATCCCAATGGTATTAACGCAGTGTGAAATGCAATCAGCTCCGCCCAGGTTTTGAACCAGTATCGCCCTGCCCATTTTCTACGATGATAGCCATTACACAACGGGTGCCTCCAAAATTATTTTATTGTTAGGGATATTTGATATCATATAAGTATGTACAACATCTATATCTATCGAATATGTAGACCCGCCCAACGGGGTGGGGGTCCAGTAGCTTCGGCCCTGGATCTTTACAAGTTAATAGCGTCGATCCCAGGGAGCTATCCCCCCAGGCAATACCTGCCCCCTCGATTTAAAGGGGCAGGGATAGGTTTATTGCCCAGCGCCTGAGGCGCCCCCCCCTTGAGGGGGAATGCCAACGGGATCGACGCAATTTTTCACCTGCCACCCATGAGCTTCGGTTTGTGGGTGGTCCCACGTTAATAGGGTCTTGTGCCTAATCCGTACAAGTGGGGTAAGAGGTAAATACAATGTACAACATCTATATAGAAGGTGTGTCAAAAACGTATCGAGATATTTTGTACTTTTTGACACACTTTGTATTCTGAAAAAGAAATTGATTGTTCATTTCTATCTTTGTAAATACAGCTTCAAACTTGGCACTTTTTGACATACCTTCTATTCTGAAAAAAAATCAACGGTCCATTCATTATTCATTTCTGTCTTGATAAATACAGCTTCAATCTCGATACTCTTATGACAGACCTTGTATTCTGAAAGAAATTACCGTTCCATTCATTATTCATTTCTGTCTTGGTAAATACAGCTTCAAACTCGGCACTTTTATGACACACCTTGTATTCTGAAAAAGATTAACGTTCCATTCATTGTTAATTTCTATCTTGGTAAATACAGCTTCAAACTTGGCACTTTTTGACATACCTTCTATTCTGAAAAAAAAAATTAACGTTCCATTCATTGTTAATTTCTAACTTGGTAAATACAGCTTCAATCTCGATACTTTCATGACACACCTTGTATGACGCCATTTGCTCCCCAGTTCATAGGTCTTCACCTAAATTTAAAATTTAGAAACAATTTTTTTTAATCACACCACGTGCTTACATTTTGGATTTGGAAAACAATCATACCCATAGAAGGTTGACTCGTCTTGAACCTTTATGACCGGGTTAATTTGTGTGTCATATCCTATCGGGGATATATGTCGTCAGCTGCTCCAAGAACATCACAGCTTTTACCATCTTCATCATCACCATTTACGAACAAAAAGTGTACGTAGAAAAGTTTTCCGATTCACTGTTCGCCGGCTGAATCAGATGACACGGGAGAAAGACATTTTTCTTTTGCTAACCCGTCAGTCGCTCCCCATTGTTTAAATCGCCGGCAAAACACATGATATTTCTTTACGTCATTAAGAAGAATAGATTCTGTAGAGATAAATGACGAAAGTACGATTCTGCGTCATAGTATTACGTTAATGGACTCAAATGATTATTTCGAGAATGTTTATTTAGTTTCTATTCATGTTTAGTGCTTTCTTATGTTCAATGTAGATTAACAAAAAAAAAAAAAATGAAATAAAAAAGAACGTGGGGATAGTGAGTAGTAATGTGAAATAATTTTCGACACGATCATCACACACACACACCACACACACACACAGACACACACACACACACACACACACACACATAATATATATATATATATATATATATATATATATATCTGTGTGTGTGTGTGTGTGTGTGTGTGTGGAAAGTTTTGTAGAAAGAACAAGATGTTTAAAGTTTTGCTGAGATACGGTCGAAACAGATTTCTGTCAGCAAAACTTTAAACATCTTGTTGTTTTTTTACAAAACTTTCTACACATATTGTCGGATTCATATCGATTTTACCTTTCATACTGTCCACAGAAAAAAACAAAATTGGAATTATTTAAATTATATCACCGGAGGCTCAAATTTCGAATATAATACGGATCCCAACACTACGAATTTGTCATCATTACAGATTCCTGAAATGTTCCAACTTCATCTATTGTACGGTTGAACGTATTATATTTTTTCAACTTGCTTTTGTAACCGGAACATTTTCCTGAACTTTTTGATATCTTTATACACCTTTACTGCAAACTCTTTTGAGTTTTTTTAATGATAAAAATGCTTATAATTTTAAAAAATAAAATTTATTTTATTTTTAACATAAAATACGCATTTTTAAAAATTATTTGAAAATTCCGGTACTGAAAGAGAGCGTTCTGTGCCTCGTGATTAATGATATATTTATTTCGTTTTTCCGTTTACAATGTTGCTTTGATAAAGACCGCATACGATCGAAACAGATTTCTGTCAGCAAAACTTTAAACATCTTGTTTTTTCTACAAAACTTTCTACACATATTGTCGGATTCATATCCATTTTACCTTTCATATATATATATATATATATATATATATATATATATATATATATAAGCTGTGTCATAAAAGTATCAAGATTGAAACTGCATTTACCAAGATAACAATGAACTACGAATGGAACGTTAATCTTTTCAGAATACAAGGTGTGTCAAAAAGTACAAAAATCTCGATACTTTTTTTTACACAACTTTGAGTTCTTACATTCATTGAATGCTATCACGGAAATATTTCAGATAATTCACTTTCCCAAGGTATTAGCGTAATTTGAAAAGCAAATTGTCTCGTTCAGGATTTGAACTCGGGTCGCTATGTCTATATTCTTCAACGATAATCATTGCAGGTCAAGCGTCTCCGTGATGGTTAAAATTAACAAATCTATTCAAAAATATTTTAAATTTGTCTATGTCCTTATCTATCAAAAATTTACTATATATATATATATATATATATATATATATATATATATATATAGGGCAGTTGTCGGTGCATATGTATGTATATATGTGTGTATGTATGTATTTTGTGTCAGGTCACTTAATGCTCTACTGGTACTATATAATCCAGTACGACCTGTTTCATAGTCGGGTCATCGGCGACTAAACCGGTAACCCCACAGATTTTATCTGATGAGGAGGGTGGCTAGACATCCTGCAGGACGAAAAACAAGACCTGTTCAAAGGGCGGAGGAAGCTATTAGCTCAACGGCCATCTAGAACATTTTTATTGGGAGTGTTGGACCCCTTATTCCTTGTTTGGTTATCCAACTAGGAGGAGAACAACTCTGATCTAACATCTGCGATTGACATGATTACCAGTTATCTTGCTTAGGCTTGTCCCTGGACAACAATCATGAAAATTTAGAGAGTAGTATTCGTGTTGTACAATCGTTTACCACTATAATATCATGATGTACAAATGTTCCCTTCTTTCTCTCATCTATCAGCCTCTCAAAAAGTCCCATGGCGATGGATGTGTGGCAACGTGTGCAGACCTGACCAGTTGGAAGCATGCAGTTACATATCTACACATTGGCGGCAGGAGTCTTATCCTAACATCGTCGTTGTATCTACCCGTGACAGGGACTAACCCCGGTGGAGACTCTTGTGTCTGAGCAGCCCTATTTAGGAGAGCACTGCTCACCCAAACTATTGGGATAGTGCTAGAAAAGGTGCACTAAACATTGCCTGTCACCTCAACACTGGTTAGTTTCCTGCGGCTAATGGTTCATTTCTTGCAGGAAGAAAAGAAATATAAAACAATTTGACCGAATTAAACTTAACATTTTTTGTTGGAATGTAAGAACTTTGTTTGACCATAATTCTTCAGATCGACCGGAAAGAAGAACAGCACTTGTGACAAAGAAACTTCACAGATTATAGATTGATATTGCTGCTCTATCGGAAACCCAATTGTCAGATGAGGATCAGTTGACAGAACTATCAACGGGCTATAAGCTCTTTTGGGTTGGTAAGCCAAAGGGCGAACGGCGCGAGGGTGGTGTTGGTTTTGCCGTGAATACAAGACTGGCAAATTATTTGGAGCTTCCTTCTAGCATCAGTGATCGCATTATGAAACTGCGTATCCAGCTGCAGTATGGACGGTACGCGACCTTATTTTCTATTTATGCCCCGACCCTTCGAGCTAATGAGGAGACTGTCATGACTTTTTATGAAGACCTTCGCACTGCTATTGTCACTACACCAAAGGAGGATAAGTTGATTATACTCGGAGATTTTAATACACGCGTTGGCAGGAATTTTGAGATATGAAATGCACTTGGTCATTATGGTATTGGTGGGGTAAATTCAAATGGACTGAAACTACTTGAGTTCTGTTCTGAGCTCAATTTAACCATTTGTAATACTCTTTTCCGTCAAAAACTTTTCTATAAAATTACTTGGACCCACCCAAGATCAAAGCATGGCCATATGATTGACTTCACCATAACTCGCCGCCGTGATATTAGTGATGTATGTAATGTGCGTGTTATGCGTAGTGCAAAGTGCGACACAGATCACAGTTTAGTGCGAGGTAAATTTAAACTCCGCGTTCGAACAAAGACTCGCATGCCTGGAGTAAAAACACAAAGGTGCCTAGATTTAAACAAGGTCAATCAAATGGAAGTGAAAAAAAAAGACTGATTAAACATCTTGGCAGTCTGGAGTTTAATGGCACATGGGATAACTTTAGAGACCAAGTTTATTCCACTGGTGCAGCTGTTCTTGGTTTCCAGTCAGGAAACATCAAGACTGGTTTCATAACAATGTAGTTGCCATAAGTCAATTACTTAAAAAGAAAAGAGTATAAGTACACTTCATAGTAAGTCATCTCTCAGACCGACTACCGTAAAGAGATATATTGAGTTTAAGCAGCTATTACAGCGTGAAATAAGAAGGATGAAAAATTAGTGGTGGTCTAATATCTCCTCTGAAATCCAGAAGGCCTTTAATAAAAAGGACCTAAAATTGTTCTATAGCCTCGTGTGTACAGTTTTCGGCCCATTTACTTCTTCCATTGCTCCTCTAAGGTCAAAGGACAACATCACCTTGATTAAAGAACCCGAAAAAATCCTTCAACTATGACAACAACACTTCACGGATTTATTTAATAACCCTTCAGTAGTCAGTGCTGATGTTCTGCAGAGTCTTCCTCAAGTGGAGACTAAATATGAGATGGACCATTTACCAACTTTTACAGAATTTGAAATGGCTATCAAACAAATTAATTCTGGTAGGGAACCAGGTTTGGATGGGCTTCCAGTGGAACTGTTGAAAGTAAAAAGTTTTAATGTCAATCTTGCTCTGTTTGATCTCTTAACTCAATGTTGGAACGGTTCTGCCTTACATAATGAATGGATTGATGGTGCTTTGGTGTGTTTATATAAGGGAAAAGGAGATAAAGGTAGTTGTGATAACTACCGTGGAATCACAATTCTGGGTGCTGTTAGCAAGGTTCTCTCAAGAATCTTGTTGAATCGATTGCTTTTTTACGGTAGTCATTCCTGAATCACAAAGTGGTTTTAGGCCTGGCAGAGGAACAAACGACATGATATTTTATTTATTTTATTTAGGCAAGTACAAGAGAAGTGTATTGAGCAACGGGTCCCCCTGTATCAGGTTTTTGTCGATTTGACGAAAGCTTTTGATACAGTCAACAGGGATGCACTTTGGGCGATGTTGGGTAAATTTGGGTGCCCACCAGTATTTGTGAATATACTCAAGCGGTTGCACAATGGCATAAAAGCTATAATTGTCATGAGTGGTAGATTGTCGGATGAAATACCAACAGATAACGGGGTTAAGCAGTGAGATGTCTTGGCCTTAACACTATTCTCAATATTCTTTGCTGTAATATTATCTCATGCATTTCAACATTGTGAGAAAGGCGTCCTCTTGGAATTTAGAACCACAGGAATAATTTTTTCACTTGAGAAGATTTAACTTCAAATCAAAGACATCCTATACACTTATCAGAGAGTTCCTTTATTCCGATGATGTTGACTTTCTGGCTCACACTGAGGAGGATATTCAAGATATTGTGAACCTTTTTGCTGCCTCGTGCTCTGCTTTTGGATTAAAAATAAGTTTGTCAAAGACAAAGGTAATGTTCACCCCCGTAAAAGGTGAACCATATATCAAACCAACAATAACCATTCATGTTACTTGTCTGGATGTTGTTGAGTCTTTCACATACTTGGGAAGTTACTAACTTGTGATGGATCTTTGGATGTTGAGATTCACCGGCACATCCAGAAGGCATCTGTGGCCTATGGAACGCTCGAAAAACGGTTATGGTCTAGTACCGGCATTACCCATAAAACAAAATTGAATGTTTCTAGGTCCTGCGTGTTGAGTGTTTTATTGTACTCCTCGGAAACATGGACATTGTTTAGAAGACATTTGAAAATTCTTGAACACTTTCATCAGAAATGTTTGAGACACATTCTAAACATCAAGTGGAACTCCAACACACCTAACACAGAAGTCCTTGCGAGAGCAGGATGCTCAAGCATTGAAACTCTTATCATAACGGCTCAAAGGCGTTGGGCAGGTCATGTTGTGCGTATGAGTGATGCTAGATTGCCAAAGCAACACTTTTACGGTCAGCCTAGGAAGAGGTATAAGGATAGCTTAAAAAAACAACCTTATAAAAATGAAAATAAATCCTGACAACTGGGAAAAGCTGGCACTGAAGAGAACTGACTGGAGAGTTCATGTGGATGATGGTTGTACCAGTTTTGAGAGTGAAAGAACCGTGCATGAAAACCTAAAGCGTCAACTTCGAAAGGGTTACACCTGTCATATTTGAGAGAACATGGAGGGTTGGAAATGTCAGACATGTGGTCGAATCTTTCTTTTTAAGGCTGGATATGTCAATCATAGGAAATCTCACCAGGATCAATCCATGCAAATTCCAGGAACAAACAATGTGTCTTGTGCTATCTGTGGCAAGGTCTGTAAGTCGGCTTCTGGTCTTAAGAGACATATGGTGGTGCATAAGCATAACATTTTACCAGCTGGTTCATCTGATTCATCTGAATCATCTTATTCAACGGGAAGGAAGTCCTTTGAATGTCATATTTGCATCAAACTTTGTGGATCTGCAGCAGGTTTGATGAGTCATTTGAAGGCTCATACAAGGATGGTTCTGGTGGTGGAGTTATAGGATTGTGAGGGAAGGCAATGATCTGTAAAGATTATGCTATTGCTATGTATGGCTGAAACTACTAAAGTACAAGGACAATTAACGACAAACTAAATACATATACACATTCACTGTCATGGAAACTAGTTTTTGTGCAAAATTGTGAAGATTTTATCTATATTCGCGAAGAAATTAAAATTTACATAATAACAACATTGAATTCTAACTTTGCCATGATCGGGTTTGTCTCTCAAAAACGTAAACAAATCAATTATAGATGTCCAAAACAATCAATTTATTTTTTTCATATTTGCCACCGTTTATAAAATAATAGCTTTAATTTAGTGTTTTAATTATTGCGTTTCTTTTTTAATGTTGAAATACAAATATATAATTATTAAATCTTTAAAAAACTATATTGATGTGTTAATTGTTTTTTATATTGAAAACTAACGCAAGAAATTAGTAACAATTTAAAAGATAAAATTTCAATAATCAAGTTTTAATCAAATCCAAGTTTTTAACTGATTCAAAGTTATAGTAAATATTTAATTGAACAATTGGTTTTTATTTCATTATATATTTCATTATATATTTTTATTATATATTTTAAATATTTTATCTCATTATATAGCTTTTATTTCATTATATACTTTTAGAAAAAATATTCACAAAAAAAAAAATACTTTTTCGATATATTTTAAATATTTTATATATTTTCATTATATATTTCATTATATATTTTCATTATATATTTTAAAATATTTTATTTCATTATATACACTAGCAAATATATGCACCCTCCGGGTGCAAGTATTTAAGTTTTAATGTAATGAAATATCGTATTAAATTAGAAAGTCTAATAAGAATGCAGATAAAAAGATTTGAAAAAGAGTGGGGTTATAATAGAAAAATAGAAATGAAACTTAATCTTCCATCACTGCCGTCTTTCATTGCTGAATTTTACTTATTTAACTATTTAGTTAAATTAGGAATAAAAGAATAAAATTACACTTATTTTTTCTTGTTAATGGATTTCATTTAAGATTCATTGGAGAGATTTTTGCTTATATTCATTAAAATAAAACCAAACAGAAATCAATAATACTAAGCACATATTTAATAAAATCACATTTTTAATATCAATATGCAAATAGCCTTCCCGTTCACACTGCAAACCGCTATTTTTTGTATTTATAAATACAATAACATATTATTAGTATATAGATATGGACAACACTAATAAAAAGGTGAAGCAATTTTATTAATAATTGAGGTTTAAATATAAATAAAATCATGAAGAATGTGATGAAAATAACTATGTTAATTGTGACTCGATTAGTAATATAGTTTCGGTTACAGACAGAAAAACACACAATCTCCATTATAATAAGATTTCATTATATACTTTTTATTTCATTATATACTTTTTATGGACGGTTTAAGAATTAATCACTTTGAACATGAATGCCGTAATTTTATATTCAACTTTTAAACAAATTCTAAAAAAAAAAATAAAAAAAATAGGTTTAGATTTTTTTTTTTGCCTTTAGTATTTTAAATAGATGCATTCTTCTTTTCAAAGTAGTTCAATATCTGTCCTTTTTTTTTATTTAAAAGTTAATATACTATAATAATTTAAAATAATCGGTCGTCTTGAATTAAAGTTTTCTCATAATCATTTATGAGATTTTACATAATACAAAAAAAAAATATTTTAAGTTTAAATGCGCTCGTTTAATTGTAATTCAGTTACATTTTTTAATTTTTTGGTATGATTTTTTAGCTTTGAAATATAATATTAATTGAACAATTTACATCTTAATTTTTAAAATTAAAAATCATTAAATTAAAACTTCTTACTATATTATTTTTTGCGATGTATTATTATATGCGCCGAAAAATAAAATTATTTTTCCTGACCTCCCACCAGACCGGATTAGCCCAAGGTCTTTTTTACGCGGGAATTTTTATGGGGCTTCCAGCGAGGATCCAACTCGCTATTCAGTAGTAATGCATCTTCGAGACTAGCTTGCTTAGCATTGCACAACATTTTTTTCTTTTTCTCTTCTACCCAGGTGACGCCAGGTAGCCGCTTCTTGTAATTTTCATATATGATAGTTGTCCATTTTTTGTTTCTGTAGTGTACTTGTAAATATGCTTGAGATAGCATAATTTGTGCCTGCATATATGGAAAGAAAAAGCTTATACTCATGAATATATGTACGTGTTAGTATTAATAGGATTATTCAGACTAATGTCCTCATCTTTATTGTTATCAGTACAACTTTTCGGCCGATGTGCCCTCCGGCCTTCTTCGGGTATTTCTTGTCGGACTCGGGAGCCTTCTGAAACTCGGGAACCTTCTTTTCGAACTTGGGAACCTTCTTTTTGAATTCAGGAATTTCTTGTCGTAATCGGGAGCTATCACAGAACTTTGAACCCAACCCTTTATTCAATCCACGGGGGTATCCTGTTCTCATTCCGCTAACCATAGCTGGATACAGGTGTTAAGCTGTGTTGATTATTATTCTATTTTACTGTTACCTTTGACTAGGACTGAACCTTCAGCCTAGAGATAACTGTCACTTAGAACTGACTTAACCTTACCTCATCAAGCCTCATCTAAAAAATTCAGAGAAATGTGCGTGTTTGTCCTACACAGGAGTATATCTATATGTTGGTTAATCGGTTTGGATACATTTCTGTTCGGTTTCTTTATTCAATGGCATATCAACCTTTGTCAGTTATTTATTGCCAAAGCCATCCTTGAAGAAGAAGTGATACTATTTAACACATAGCTGTGGGATGAAAGGATTCATAGTTTTTCAAAGAGTATTAGCCCGAAAAAGAACGTAAGTAGCGCAACTTGAGTTCGAACTCTATTAACTACGATGTCGCTGTCAAGCAATTTATCCACTACGCCATGGGCACTCCCCCAATCCATTTTTTGTTTAAAACTGATGACGTAGAATTTCTAAAGCAATCACACTCCTCACATGTGTTTTTAAAAATGTTACTTAAGAAAACTTGTTAAATTATGCAAGTATTTGAATACACTGATGTAGTTTGGTTTGGTTTGATTTGTTTTACGGCATATCAACCTCAGTGGGTCATTTGATGCCTGCAAAGTTTTGAAATAAATTCATTCTTAATGGATACTCAATGTTTTTATGAATTCATGTTTTTTCTATTTAACCCATAGATGGGACCCTAACAGGGTCAGAGTGGACCAGGAAGCAATAGTGATGAAGGGGTGCTCTACATTCTCCAAACCTCCAAAACTAGAACCTTACCATCAGATGGAGTTTAAAATCATTCCCAGTACATGAAGATCCTCACCCACCGCTTTCTAGCATCCATAAAATGACTTAATCCTCATTGCTTTGAGAGTTAAGTCCATTTGTTCTTTTTCCGAGAAGAAGCTTGTAAACAATGACAGTCATCTTTGATTCAACATAATTTTCACGGAGAAAACACGATGACTTTCAAATTTATTTGAATGCATGTCTTTAACTCCAAATTATCATAAAACGTCTTTTAATAACAATTAAGTTCATTTCAAATAACACGCAAGTACAATTTTATGGTAGGGATTTAGTCACTTAAAGTTCAAGATTACCAATTTCCTTTACTAGAGAGTCAGTGTGTTTCTACTCCATGGACCTTTTGACTTAGACTCGTAGTTCAAACCCTTGTTAGTTCATTTGTAAACATGTTTTACCAAAACATGTATATTCATACAAATCACAAATTCTTCTGTAAATTTCACATAGTTTGCACTCAGACACCAACAATTTAATATAAGACCTCCGTTTAAATCTAGTTTGATTTGCAGCCATTTTGAGTAGCCTCAAAACAAATATTTTTGCAAGATCAAAATAGTTTTTGCTATAAACTAATTCCAAACAATAATAATTAAAAAGTGCTTGTCCATTTTTATTTATTCATTTGTAATTAGTTATGATAACATATAATATCATATATAATGTTTTTTTTATACTCGTCCAAAACAATAAAAGCTAAACATCTGTAACAGTCTGAAGTTAGTGGGTGGATCAGAGTTTGATAATCTTTGATTGGTTTCACCTGACGAGGGGAGTATGATGTTGAAAGACCCGAAACTCCCTTGTGACCCATACATATTACGTCATTGACGACACCTACCAGCGCCCCAAATGTAGGGACGTATATTGAAAGTTTATATTTGAATTTTTGCACACCTTATTCCTTTTTTGGTCAGTATACAAAAGTGGATAGAACATTAAGAAGAATGTGTAGCACTAAATAGTGACTATTTAAAGTAAAGTATTATATCATTGACTTAAGTCAGTAGAAAAATTCACATACCTAGGGAGTAATATCTCATCCACAGAAAGCGATGTTAACACTCGAATAGGAAAGGCATGGTTGGCCACCAACAAATTATCAGTCATATGGAAATCCGATCTCCCCAACAAGCTAAAGAGGCGATTCTTCCAGGCTGTGGTTGTGTCGGTACTTCTGTATGGCTGTACCACTTGGACCCTAACGAAGCGTCTTGAGAATAAGCTAGATGGGAGCTGTACGAGAATGCTACGGACGGTCCTGGATAGGTCGTGGAAGCAGCACCCCACAAAAGAGCAACTATATGGCCACCTGCCCCCCATCTCACAAACCATACGAGTGAGACGGACTAGACATGCAGGTCACTGCTGGAGAAACAAGGACGAGATCGTAAGCGACGTACTACTGTGGAAGCCAGCGCATGGGCGCGCTAATGTGGGCCGCCCACCAGGACCTACATTACCAACTATGCAGGATACTGGCTGATGCGCAGAGGAGCTGCCGGAGTCAATGAATGATAGGGAAGGCTGGCGAGAGATCATCATGGATATCCGTGCAAACTGCGCGACATGATGATGATTATATCATTAAGTAAAAATCGAGCTTAATAGCTGTGAAGGCTGCCTTTAGGTGAGTGAGATGTTGGAAATAGCAAGATGAGCAAATAAAGGAATACATTTTTTTTTAAATAGAAAAATAAAAACACGATAAAAAAAGAAAGAGGTATCAAAAGAAGAAATGCAAGATAAACTATCAACGTTTGTAAAAAAAAATAAAGGTTTTAGCGAAAGAATAAACAATAAACAATAAAAAAAACTCATTAAGAGGATGAAGAGGATGAAGAAGAGAAAGAATGCAATGATACAATGATGAAACAGTGTATTTTGTAAGTCAATGTTCTTTAACTGTCGAGTGTCTAAGAAATTCACAAGTCATTGACATAGTTTAAGTACTGGGTATCTTGCTTGAAACAGGATTAGCGTGGATAAAGGGTGCGTCTTGTAAAATCTTATCAACACTTACCTAAAAGACATTTGCAATATGAAAAACTGAAAAAACTTCATCGATGTCCTTTTGTCTTTCTTTTATCTAGCATAGCAAATATCAGACAGTATTTCTTGTCTTGATTGATTTTATATATATATATATATATATATATATATATATTATATATATATATATATATATATATATATATATATATGATGGACTTTCCCGTCGATTTCGACGTATGAGGTTCAGACAACCTTCCCCATCTAATCTCGTGGTTCAATCGCAATATATAATATATATATATATTATATATATATATAATATATATATATATATATATTATAAGTTTTAATCTGGTCAAAAAGATTAATGAATTTGTTTTCATTTTCATCAATTTGTTTTCATTAGCTCAGTCGGTAGAGCGTTCGGCCAGAAGCCACAAGGTTCCTAGTTCGAAAACAGCCCATGCCAACACAGCGTATGAATAGCAAAGGGATCTGTGCAGTAAAGTAAGGAGCTGATGGTAGGTGTGACGCTCCACCTCAGACGCGAAAAAATTATTTCCTTGGTCTAGCGCTAGTGAAAAGGGGGGGGGTTATACTCACTTGTTGTCTGGCTGATACCGACATTAGGCCGCCCCGACTACTTTACTTACTTTACTTATATATATATATATATTATATATATATATTATATATAGAGAGAGAGAGAGAGAGAGAGAGAGAGATTGTGTTGTAAGGGTTTCGCGTATGCTTCGCAAATTTGCGTCATAAAAAGTAAAAACAAAAACTTTGTGTTTTTTTGTAAGAATTTTATTTTTTATAACACAAACACACACACGCGCGTGCGCCCATGCACACACGCACATACAGCCACACAGACACACAGATCTACACACACACAGACACACACACACACACACACACACACACACACACATATATATATATATATATATATATATATTATATATGTAAAAGTTTTTAATCAGCTTCTTTTAATACGAATAACTATTCCCATTTTTTGTTAATACATTTAGTATAAAAGAAAACCGAAGACATAAAGTAATAACTAAACAACTATTATATATATATATATATATATATATATATATATATATATATAATATTTATCAGTATATCTTAACGAAATACAGCCCCTCGGGCCTCTTCTTTCATCGTTTATCTATTCAGCATCTATTATTTCTAGTAATGATGTAAGAGGAACTTATACGTTCTGCTGACGTCTTAAGCACTTAGGAGCGGCTGATGGGGGCATCAGAAGAGAAATAGTTGCATCCTCTCTCTATTCACTCTGCTCGGGAATCGGTTAGTGATCCAGGATATTATTTTTTAGAGGATGATAAAGTGAGTGAAATCAATGGTGTTTCTGGAGCAACTGGCGAGATATTTCTTCGATATGAACTGATTCAACAATATATCGTTCACCATTCTTTTATGGGATCATTTGATATTATACATGTCAGTGTCGTTTATTAATGACCCGTGAGCGGTCCATGATATTGTTTTGGAAAATATATGCAAGAGAGCAGCCCTGTTTCACACCATTCATAATGTTACATAATCTATGCGGTGGCATAAGATTATTGTCAATCCCCTGTAATTCTGAGGTGATGACCCTTTTCATACTTATGTAAGGTAGTATAGAGATATGGTGGCGATCAGTGCAGTTGATGGCCCTGAAAGTGAGTGACGGCGTTTGACCTCACTCACACCTTGCCTTCCAGGGATAAATCGCGGGAACCGGAAGGCATAGAAGAACCTGTTCCGGTTTAAGAATAGTAAGGAGCTTTAGTTTAGTTTTGCAGTGGACGTCAGACAGAACAGTCGGCCATGATGCTCTGTCTAAGCTGTAACTCTGCATACGCGCGCTAGGTTATGTCTGTGTTGGGGATTTACCGAATAAAGTAACATTAAAAGAAAATCGAAGTCTTGTGTTTACTAAAAACTAACAATGACACAGGGCTTCTGATAAGCAGAAATCCCTAACAGAAACCAGACTCGAAGTCCCCAGACCAAGATGATAGAAGAACCAAAGCCGGCCAGAAGAATAGATGTCCAAGATATAGAAGCAAGTAAGAAGTAAAGAAAGGGTATACAACAATAACTGAGACAGGCTCTGCATCTTTTACTATGTCATACTCCTCATCGAACTCTATCAGAAAATCGTATTAAATTAGAACTTTAATTTTGCACTAAATTTGCCATTTTCACCCACTCTCAGTTATCAGGCCTCAAATCTCACCTAAAACTCCGAATTGAGCACTTTTTTCTCCATCTGTAAATTCAACGCATCAGAATCCATGAGAAAAAAACAATAAAATCGATAACTTAGATTTTCATCAAAATACGTAGACTTAAATAACATAATACATACCTCCCCCAATTCTCAACAGAATTCAACCAAAGCGTTCATCTATACATGTATAAAGGACAGTTGGTGTGTATGTATGTCTGGATGAAATTGCGAAAATAAAACAATTAACCACAAAGTAAATATACATACACATTAAATATCACCGGTTCTTGGTTTTTGTGTAAAAATTATGAAGATTTGATTTATATTTGAAGATATTTAGAAATTAAAATATACATAGAAATAGCATTGAAATTCTGTTAAATAGTGTTCAGCATTTGTAAATCTCAAAAGTAAACAAATAAACACTTTGTTTTTTTTCTTCTCTACCCAGGTGATGCTGGGTAACCGCTTCTAGCATGAGCATAAAGAGAACGAATAAGGGCTATAGAATGAAGAGGACAACTCCCCAAGAATTAGGTGTAACTGAATGTGCCCTATTGGCGGTGAATGGAGGCGCTTATTGGCTAATGTTTATCGTCTTTGGAAAAGTACACGGTGATCCGGGTTCAAATCCTGGATGAGGTTAATTGTATTTCATAAGGTATGAATCCAACTATTTTCACTCCAGCTCTGGCCCTTTAACATTGGTGTGGCAACCAGTCTAGAAGAAGGAAATCTCTGAATTCAATCATGCTAACTACCGCGTAAAAAGAAATTGATCTGATATCGCATCCTGCTCGTACGGAGGGGTTGGGTAAGTACTTATCCCTCTGTAGGCGATAGTCAGCGTATCATAAGCCTCATCCACATGGTCTGCTGCCTAAAGTCGACTTACTTAAAACTTAAAGTGTCTTTCGATATTATCTCAACTTAAAATTATCAGTTTACTGGTTCAGTTTTGTTTTACCACAATTTAATCTCTTAAAATATTGTTTTAATTCCATCAAACATTGACTGGAATCTACCCCTGTCATTTTTATCACTGGCAATACAGTAATATATTCATTTAATAAAGTAATAAGTTAAAAGTTAGTAGCATTGTCGATTTCAAAATAGATTTCTCGCATCTTCATGTATATATATTTACCAACACCTCCGCACGAGCAGGATACGACACAAGGTCAATTTCTTAAGCGGAGTTCAACAGGTTTGAATTCAGAGTTTTCCTTCTCCTAGACTGGTTACCTAGCAATGGTTAAAGAACCCAGTCTGCCCTGCTATTTACCCATAGCTGGAGGGAGAGTAGGATTCATACCTTTCCCAAGGGTATTAGCGCTAAGTGAAATGCAATTACCACGTCCAGGATTTGAACTCGGGGCGACGAGTCCATTTCCCATGACTTTAACCATTGCACCACGCGCTTCTCATCTTCATGTAAAGTTGGTTAATTGGTTGGTTGGTAGGTTCAATAATTACTGATCCATATTTTCAAAGCTTCACATACCCGCCCACTTTCAAATTCTACACATTCATAGTCCAGGAGTGTAGTGGCAAAAGTTAGTCAATATATGTCAATGTTATAGCAACTCAAATCCTTTTGTCTTTTTTTTTAATTGCTTATTACCTTATCATCCTATTCTATCATTTCTAATTTGCCGAACCACCCAGACAAAAACTGCAGATGTAATATTTTTCTATGTGTTTTTTAAAATTCAAAATCACTAACGCATGCAATATGTAAAAAAGGAAAAATATTCACACCAAACTAGATATAAATCAATGCGAGACAGAATCACCGTCGTCTTTATTTTTAAATAATAAAACACTATGTATTCAAAATAAGGAGATACGCTTGCTTAAATATAAACATTTACGAGAAAAAAAAACACACAAAATAAGTGCACACTTAATATTTTGTTTAGATAAAAAGCTAATTTTCTTCTAAAGCAATTAATAGGTTAGTCGGTTGTTTGCTTGTTTTGTTTTGCGGCATATCAACCCTTTTCTGGTACTTTAATGCCGAATGAAGTCATTTTGATAAACGACTCAGGTTTCTTACAGTACCTACTGTTGCTTAAGTGGTCACCCAATTAAATATTGAACAGATTCATCGGCAATTATTAGGTATTATTATCATCATATTTTACAGCATTGAAACTCTGTAATCAAAAATAAAATTTCTACACCTCTATAACCTATAGGGATTGGCCCCTATATTTTTACGGCATGTGGAATTGACCAAATTAAAATAATTAAGTTTTCTTAAACAACTAGTTTTACAATGGTATGTCATGAGTTTAGAATTAGTTAAACAAAAGAGAATCGAATTAATATTAGTTTAGAAATATTTTAGAAACAATAGAAACATTCATCCGATAATTTATGTCACCAGAATTCCACGGATACCAAAATCATTCGATATTGCATCATTGCAAATCACCTGATATTTGAGGAATATTTTAGCTTAATCATCACGTAGACAATGACAATAGGAAAATTATAAAAAGACCCTTTTAGCTGAAAGACCAGGGAGACAATGGGAGAGACTGTGGGGAGCTTTCGCTCTTCCTGACTCGACAGAGTTGGAGCGGATGCTCCTAACTCAACAGTGGGAACGTCCGAAAACGTCAAATACGACTCAACAGGTCCGTCTATTTTTTCGTCTCCTATTTCTCTCTCTCTCTCTCTCTCTCGCTCAACAACAACAAATTTCAACTTTCAATCACAAGTTCCAATCACAGACAAAACAGCTACAATGTTGACATAACATCGCACAAATATAAACAATACATGTCACACTTGTCACACACATCTACGTACAGACACATACAGTCTGCAACAACAGCTGAAAGAACAAAACTATATCAATTGTAAATTGATGTATATAAAGTTTGTTGTCTTTATCAATTTTGTCTTCTTCTTTTGTTACCTATGGAAACTACATTTCCGTAGTCCTTATACATATAAATTGTGGGGGTCCCATAACTTGGATCTTCAACACCTCAACTAAACAATCCCAAACAACAACGACCCTATAAACCAAAGATACAATTGCATAAATATATCTAAGTGGTGTATCTAATTCTGGACTGTTGCATATTTATATTTCTTGTTGCAGTGTTTCAATGTTGTGGAGTTCGTTGTTAGATAATACCGAATAGTATATTGTTTTGACATTATCCTGACCACTCTCATGTGGCTTCTTGGAACTGCTGTAGATCCACATACTTTATCACAGAAATGACACGCATTAATAGTGGACTGGACTCTCTCTCTCTCTCTCTCTCTCTCTCTCTCTCTCTCTCTCTCTCTCTCTCTCTCTCTCTCAATATATATATTATATTATATATATATATATATATATATGTAAACAACTTTTAGCTATTTTCAGCCGACAGTAATATTTGGGAGAATATGTGCTTTTTAATTTTAGTCAGACCTAATTTTTTGAAAGTTAATTCATTTATGTTTAATTAGGCGGGATTTAAACTACTTAAATGTGAGGCTAAACAAATCGAGAAAAATCAACCTCTGAATATATATTTCGACCTATTAACTTTCAAAATTAATATATATTTCGACCTATTAACTTTCAAAATTAATATATATTTCGACCTATTAACTTTCAAAATTAGGTCTGACTAAAATTAAAAAGCATATATTCTCCCAAATATATATATATATATATATATATATATATATATATATATCACATACACACACACTATCTCGCTGTCTCTGTCTTTGTCTTCAATTTCGCCGCATGAGGGTTCCTCCAGTGAACAATCTACACTGTTTTGTTTATAGTGGTGAGGGCTTGTATTGGACGATCTGCACTTTTTGGCACAGTCGATAGGAAAGAATTAGTGCACAAGGAATGACACAAACCCAACCAACGACTGACCTCAGGTTTTCCATCAAGATTGGTTACCTATCCAGCGTTAAAGAGTCCAATCTGCCCTACTATTTTACCCATAGCTGGAGAGAGAATATATGGATTCATACCTTTTCCAAGGGTATTAGCGCTATGTGAAATGCAAACAGACTCGTCTAGGATTTGAACTGGGGTTGACGAGTCCATTTCCTACGACTCTAACCATTATGTCACGCACCTCCAATTAACTGTAGATTGTTGCGGAAGGACCTGTGTACAGTCTGTTAGCGATTGTTTGCTGCCATGACATCTCACGTGACTGGGATTTCTATGGTCTGCTATAGATAAAGAGTGAACAATATTGGTGATAGTGCAGATGTATATTTAAGTTTTAATAGAGGTCGTGAACAAACAGGATCAGGCTGAAAAGTGTCCTGGGCTATGGCCAAGTCCTCTTTCCAAAGTGCTTGTTTTAAGAAGCAGTATTTGATCAACAGTTCTTACAACTATCGTAGGTTCCCTTCTCCCTACATTTTTTAAAAAATCGATCGTTCTTCTGTCAACTGCGCTCAGTCTCTTAAAACCCTAAGGTTGTTTTTTACGACATTCTTAAAAAGTGTCTTTGTTTTATTTCTTGGACATATCTATTATCTCTCTCTCTCTCTCTCTCTCTCTCTCTCTCTCTATATATATATATATATATATATATATATATATATATATATATATATATATATATCAAGGGCCGGTTAGCTGTCGGTAGAGCATTCGGCTAGAAATCACAAGGTTCCTAGTTCGATACCAGTCCTCGCCAACTCAGTGTATGAGTAGCACAGGGATCTGTGCGGTAAAGTAAGGAGCTGATGGTAGGTGTGGCGCTCTAACTCAGATACTAAAAACAATCTCCTTGGTCTAGCGCTATTGAAAAGGGGATAGACTCCCCCGCTGATTGGCTGATACAGACTTTAGGCCACCCCGTCGACTAAGGCGTGTCAAAGTATCGAGATTTTTTGTAATTTTTGCCACACCTTGTATTCTGAAAAAAAATAACGTTCCATTCATTAATTTTTTTTTCAGAATACAAAGTGTGTCAAAAAGTACCAAGTTTAAAGCTGTATTTACCAAGATAGAAATGAAGAATAAAGAGAACGTTATTAATATATATCAGAATACAAGGTGTGTCAAAAAGTACAAAAAATCTCGGTACTTTTTTGACACACCTTGTATCTTTCTCTCTCTCTCTCTCTCTCTCTCTCTCTCTCTCTCTATATATATATATATATATATATATATATATATATTATATATATATATATATGCAGGAAAATGGAGTTAGATCCAGTGATATATAAAAACAAATATATGAAGAAAAAAAATGCAAAGTATTTATTTTGTATATATAATATGCCAATGTTTCGTTGTTTTGCTAAAGCATCTTTTCTTTTTTTCGGATGAAGCATTTCTAACATCTGGTATAAATGGTCCTCAATATGGTTTAACAAATAACCCGAATCATTGGCATATTATCCTATATACAAATACATCTTCTAAATAGTTTGTGTCTTTTTTTTCTCCATAGTATTAATGCGTAAAGTGTTACCCATAAATATATACAACCCGAACAATAAAGAGTTAATTTTCTTCTAAAACCAAAATGCAAGGATGGTATTATATCTCGTGGAATCTTATACAATCAAAACTGATATTATTATACAATATGTATTATCATGTTCTGCAGCATTGAACCACTGTAAGCAAAATATAAATATCTTTTAATGAAAAAAAAAGTATATATATATATATATATATATATATATATATATATATATATGAATGGCATTTGAAGGTTATTGCCATATGGATTGATTTATGAATCATGTTTAATCTACACTGGCTTATTACTCAAACATAAATATAGGAATACTAAAATCCGATTATTATGATTAGGTGCTTTGGTAATTATATCATATCCATGATTATATGTTATGCATAAACGTATTAGTTAAGCAATTGTTCGCCTTCTCCCTCAGAATGGACAATTTAAAACAACGGCTTGTATTGCTCCCATGAAAACCAGTTGTGACAGTGCACTGTCGCTCACGTTTGGCAATGATTTTTGTCACTGTCCAATTAGTCCAGCATATTCCTGGTACTATCTAATATACAATTATTTTCATTTTATTGCAGCCCTGTCACTGGGAGTTATAATATGCGGACTGTATCTCCAGCAAAGGAGTGAGACATGCATCATAAAAAGGGATGATCTGGATATGACATTAGACCTGTTCAAAAATGAACTTTTTCCTTTTTTCATACCCTCCTGCACGGTTTCCCATGTTTTTTGACATGGAAAAGCGGAAAATCACAATTATTTTGAGGTAAAATGTCAGGAACCTTTGCCTCATTGGACCGCAAGATATTAAGCCCGCGATAATAGAAAAGTGCCAAATTTTGCCTTCTGCCAGACAGTTTTTCACCTGTAACTTTTGTTACAATTTGGATAGAACAACAAACTGGGTATCAAATTGCAGCATTTGTAATACTCATTCTGGACAAACAATCCAAGTAAACATATAAGAAAAAAAAGACACATCATATTCTGAAAAATATCAAAATTTCATAAATATTACAATCTTGACATCAGAAAATGTGACAAAGACCCTAAAAATTATTTTCAAGTGGCAGAAAAGTCTATTGTCCATGACCGAAGGACACATCATAGTCATATGTTCAGAGTTTGCTTCTTGAAGCTATCAAATCGCTCATGGTTGTATTCTACAGCTTGAAGAAGATACTCTCTTTGCTGAGAATCTGTGGTAATGATGTTTGCAAAATCACTCATCATCTTGACTCCCCGCTCAGCGATGTCATTTACTACTTTTACATTGCTGATATATTCCAGGGCATTTCTGTAGTCATCACTCCTTAGACATGTTGCTACAGGTTACAGAAGCCAGTTAGACTCAATGCCAAGGGTTTCAAGCAGAAGATGACACTCTGGACCAACCAGATCAGCCAGAGTCGTCTTGGCTGTAACCTGAGGGAACACAGGTTTCCTTGTCTGAAGCTATTTGGCTTCTCAGTGGCATGCATCTTGGCAGCAATGTCTTGCTTCTCTTTGTCACTGAGTCTGCTACCGAAGAGAGCGAACGGTACAACCTCCTGTGTCAGGTACCTGTGGTTTTCAGGTTTTTGTAGCACTGCCTGAGCAATCTCTGGATCTGTTTTCTTGTATTTCATCATGTCCTTCAGTCCAATAAATCAGTTTAAGAATTATTCGTATTTGATAGGAACATGTGCAAGAAAAAATGTCATGAAAAATACCTACAGAAAAATTATAGATATAAATGTACAATATACATGATTCCGTAACGTGATTTAGGCATATCATTAGTCTTATTGCATAATATTTAATAAAACCACATTTAATAAAACAACACTAATTTTGTTGATCTTATTTAAAACACAAGATCCCCAGTACCCTGATACACACTGGACATCACATTTGACCCAGACTCCAAATATCAACTTTTCTTCTAAAGTAAACTGACTGACCCCATGAAAATAAAAGCACCATGCCCTGCATACCTACCTCTTCCTGACTTTTTCTCACACCTCACATATTTACTTTTTCACTATAAAAGCACAATGTACAAGCACTTATGTCAATAAAGTTTCGAAAAAGCTTCATACACTGAGGCGAAATATCAACTGAAGTCAACTGTCTGTGTTGTTATATCCACACTTTCCTCAATTCTCAACCACATTACCTTGTTTAAAACTTGTTTAAAACAAGATGGAAACTGGATGGTAAATCTCTAGAATTACTAAACTAGTCGGATATTCCTAGGTGGTAATATCTCATCTTCAGAAAACTATATCAAAATACGCATAGGATAAGATATGGTCTGCTTTAGACAGATTATCGGTTATATGGATATCTGATTTGATCTAAGATAAAACGAAAATTCTTCCAAGCTGTAGCCGTGTCAGTGCTACTGTATGGCAGCACCACTTGAACGCTAACTAAATGCTTTCAGAAAAGAAGCTAGATGGAAACTACACAAGAATGCTGTGTGTAGGAAGCAGCACCTCACAAAATGCAGCTGTATGGACACATACCTAATGTCACATATTAATTTTATATATAAACATATATTATTATAATATATAAAATCATTTATATATAAACATATATTTATATATGATATATATATATATATATATATATATATATGTGTGTGTGTGTGTGTGTGTATATGATATAATAATATAATATAATTATATAATTTGATATATATAAATTAAAAATATAATAATTAAAAATATAATACTTAAAAAATAGTATATAATTAAAAATATAATAATACATAATATATAATTAAAACAAATTGAATATTGATATATAATTACAAATATAATAATATGATAATCTAATATAATAATATAATTTATTATATATAAAATTATTTATATATAAACATATATATGATATAAATAAAGAGTAAGTTTCACATAAACATATATTTGATATAAACATATGTTTTAATGTAAAAATAACAAATGCAGCTGTACTGGCACTTACCTCATGTCACACAAATCATGCAAGTATGACTAACAATGAGTTTGATAAGTATATATGGTTAGTTTTTCAAGTAGTATTAATGAAATGGCCTATTGTCGGTAACAGAATATCGAGGGAATCTATCCTCTTTTCGCTAGGGAGATTGTTTTACTTAAGTGGAGCACCACACATACCGTCAGCTCCCGGATGATTTAACGCACAGATCAGATAGCCCAATGTGGGTTATGCACTGAGTTGGTGGGGGCCGGTATTGAACCCTGTACCTTGCGATTCCTACGTGGATTCTCTACCGACTAAACTAAACTGGAAAATTTAAAGTAAGTATCATTAATTGGTATTAATAATCTTTGAGAAAATGTAGGTAAATTTCTTACGCGCCACTAAAATTTGTAAAGTCGTTTTTACTAATATAAATATATATTTACCGGTTATTTCCTATAAATTATTTATTTATTTATTGATCTACTAGGAAAAAAGGTTAGGGTTAGGGTTAGTTTAATGGTAAAATAAATAAATAATTTATCAGTCAAGAGTGTTTCCCCTTTGTTTATGTAAGATTTATAGGAAATAACCAATTTACCAACCCTTCCGCACGAGCAGGATGCGACACAATGTAATTTTCTTACGCGGAGTTAAACAGATTTGAATTCAGAGTTTTCCTTCTCCTATACTGGTTACATAACCAAGGTTAAGAGCCCAGTCTGCTCTGCTATATACCCATAGCTGGATGGAGAGTAGTTGTATGCATACCTTTCCCATGGGTATTAGCGCTATGTGAAATACAAACAGCTTCGTTCAGGATTTGAAATCGGGTCGACAAGTCCATTTCCTACGACTCTTAAACCACGCGCTTACTAAACTGGACCAGAAACTTCAAGTTTGTTCGTTGTTCTCTGCTCATTGCTTGACGGTCTGAAATAGAGGCTATGTATATAAAAGCATGTGGAAGAAAGTTCAATGGTTGTAGAAAGCTGAGAACTCCAGAATAAATAGTTTAAAGGGGAAAACTAGTAGTTTGTAGCTTGGGTTTGAAATAGATCTTTTGTGACACCAGTCCTGAGACTTTTCTGACATACCTCGTAAATTGAGATCTAAGTCTTGATTACTTAAGGGAAGCGCGGTGATAAACTGGTTAGAGTCACAGGAAATGGACTCGTCGACCCGAGTTCACATAGCGCTGATACCCTTGGAAAAGGTATAAAACAAACTATCCCCTCTCCAGCTATGTGTAAATAGTAGGGCAGACTAGGCTCTTCAACCATTGTTAGAAACAGTCTGTGAGAAGGAAAACTCTCAATTCAAACCTGGTCACTACTAGTATAGGCTCAGGCCTACTTAGTGAACTATTTCAATTAAAAAAATATTTACTCGGTGTACTTCAACTAGTTGGGTTAACGTATCTTTGAGAATCTTGGTTTTTTAGCTCAAATAATAGAGCTTTGGTTTATATTCGGGAAGATAATTAAAAAATAAAATTTAAATGATAACAGCATGGATTTTATTTATTTATTTATTTAATATTTAAGATATTAGACATTAACATTTCTTTTCAGAGTAACTGGATCAATGCAAGGTCTATTTTTTTTACATAGGGATTTAAATGGGGCATCCCACGAGGATTCAATTCACGATTCAGTAATAATGGATCTGCGGTAGTAACTTAAAAATCTCCCTCTACAAAGACGACGCCTCAAAGATATGTGGTTCAAAGTTAAATGACCTGAAAAAATGTAAAAGCTTTTAAATAAAAATAACTGTATCTTGTATTCATTAATATATCAACACTGAAAATTTCATTAAATTCGGTTAATTCCCTGATTTTTTTTTCTTTCGGCGGGGTGACATACGATGGTGGAATTTAGGTCCGTTAAGTTCGATTTAACGAACTATTTTATTGAATTACTTAAATAATCTCGAATTTTGCTTCCTAATCCAGGAGTTACAATTCAGTAGCTGTTGCTAGTTACGATTTAGCAGGTCAACAAACCTCTTGTAGGGTCGTGACATTCTTTTTACACCCACTCTTCTACTTTCAGCAATTAGAAAGGTTTTATCATACCTTGACTATTATCGACACACATTCACAGGTTAGTCATACTAATACAGCCTATTTGGATTTATTTTAATGAGACTAAACAGGTTTCTCAAGTAATAGTCATTATCAAGCGATTCTGTTACGAAACGAACCGTAAAAAGTGCGTTTCTGTTAGTTGCGTAATATCGACAAAGCCGATTCGAGGGTGAATAACCTCTTGCTGTTGTTATCTTTAAATCTATTTTCTCCCCCCCCCTCTCTCTCTCTCTCTCTCTCTCTCTTTCGTATCGTTGCTATCTCGTTTCGTGAGAATATTTCTTTCTTTCATTTACATATTGCACGCCTTAGTGATTTTTAATTCTAAAAAACAGCATGCTTAGAAAAAGAAAATGTTTGTCTAGGTGGACAGGGAAAATAGCAATGATAAAACACGACGATAAGGTAATAACCAGTTACAAAAAAAAAAATGAACTGATAAACCAACATTTTTAAGTTGAGATGTTAACAGTCATAAAAAAGACGCCTCTAGGTCGCATAAAGCTAAAAGAAAGGAACGTAAAAAATCGCCTCCGCCGTGAACGTTTTAATTTACCCATCACCTTCTCACGGGCAGAATGAGATGTTATATACACGTTAAACATGGGATATATATATATATATATATATATATATATATATATATATATATATATATATGCAAAAAATAAAAATAAAAATACTACTCTGATGAAGGTCGGCAAAATCTGTGTACGGAACATTTTATGTATTTTTCCTATTATTATTATCATCATCATTTCAACTCCATCTGATTATTTTAATAATAATAATAACGTAAATCCGTATACATTTTGATAAACAGACCGAAGTGATATCGATTAAAAGTGATATCGATAAAATTCATTTTTATCCATCTACATTTCTTTTCTTTACTCATTTTTTTCCTCATATATATATATATTTACTAACCCCTCCACACGAGCAGGATGTCACACAAGGTCAATTTCTTAAGCAGAGTTCAACAGGTTTGAATCCAGAGTTTTCCTTCTTCTAGACCGGTTGCCTAACTAAAGTTAAAGAGCCCAGTCTGCCCTACTATTTATGCATAGCTGGAGGGAGAGTAGGATTCATACCTTTCCCAAGGGTATTAACGCTAAGTGAAATGCAATTATCACATCCAGGATTTGAACTTGGGGTGACGAGTCCATTTCCCATGACTTTAACCATCGCACCATAGGGTATATACGGAGAGAGAGGCAGACAGGCATACAGACAGAGAAAGAGAGTCAGGTAGATGAGAAATGGTTTTAACTCTGCTTCACTGGTTCCTGCTTTTGGGATTATCTTTCCTTTGCCTGGAAGAGTTATCTTCCCGCTGGGGTTTCCGTGCCGACTCCCCAGGAGGCCTGGTATTTAAGCGCGGGTTTTAAAGCTCCCTGTCTCTTTTCTACCTCTTCTCGTAGGTAGCCACATGGGTTAGACACATTGTCACACTCTTCTCGGTGGGGGCTTCTGCCTCCAACGCTATGAAACTCTCCTGGGGGCTTCGGCCCCTCATCACTATTAAGTGATTTTTAATGTATGGACTCTCCAGTCCTTTAATCTCAACTGTTGTATGTTCATGTACATGTATTTCATTGTTACTGTATCTTGTCTTATAAATGTGCTGTTCATCATATAAAATGTTGTCCAACACTACGTGTCGGAGTGTGTTTCGTTTCAACAAGTTATAACATTGTTATAACCTTGAACCTTACAAGTGGTGACTACCCGACGTGATAAACACGCTTTTTGAAGGCTTTATTTTTTGAGCGGATGTTTTTAAAGTCGGTGGGGTGGTCTATTTTCAGTATCAGCCGGACAGTGAGGGAGTCTCTCACCTTTTCACTAACGCCAGACCAGGGAGATTATTCTTGCATAAAGTTACATTAACCATTTCAGTATGAACATTGGATGCTGTCTAGAGGACTAACCTTGAGCGATACCAGATAGAGACAGATGGGTATATATATATATATATATATATATATATATATATATATATATATATATATATATATAAATTCCCTCCAGCTATGGGTTAAATAGTAGGGCAGACTTGGCCCTTCAGCCTTGCGTAGGTAACCAGTCTAGGAGAGGGATAACTCTGAATTCAAAATTCCTGAGGTCGGTCGTTGATTGGGTTTGTGGCAACACTTGATGCACCAATTCTTTCCTATAGACTGTGCGAAAAAGTGTGGATGGTCCAACACAAGCCTTCACCACTATACACAAATCACTGTGTGGATGTTCATTGTATGAACACTCATGCGTCGATCGACGGGAGAGTCCATCATATATATATATATATATATATATATATATATATATATATATATATTATATATATATATTATAAAAAAGGAAGGTCCGCAAAATGTATTTTGTTCTCAGAAAAAAATTTTAAATTCTTTTTTTTTACATATGCAACACGTGTTTTCAGATCTTCTGGTATCTTCTTCAGGCTTTGATTGATAATCATATTTCATATTATCAATCAAAGCCTGAAGAAGATATCAGAAGATCTGAAACACGTGTTGCATATGTAAAACAAAAAGAATTAACAAAATTTTTCTGAGAACAAAATACATTTTGCGGACCTTCCCTTTTTATAAAATATTGAATTTTCTCCCGTTGGAACCAGAACAACATTTATATATATATATATATATATATATATATATATATAATATATATATATATATATGTGTGTGTGTGTGTGTGTGTGTGTGTGTGTATATATATATATATATATATATATAGAGAGAGAGAGAGAGAGAATCTGTATCATAGAAAAGATCTGATGATGATGATGATGATGATGATGTATTTATCTAACTCCATCCGCCATGACGAAGAAGGGGCACATGGTTAATTTTAAAGCAGGGTTCTATTAGTTTGAATTCAGAGTTTTCCTTCTCCGATGTTGATTGCCATAACAAAACTAGAGAGTCAGTCTACTGTATGATTTACCCATAGCTGGGGAGAGAACAGATGAGTTGATACCTTTTCCAAGAGCATTAGCCCGAAAGAGAAATGCAAACGGATTCGTACAATATTTGAACTCGGGTCAGCATGACCATTTCCTATGACGATAACACAACACTTGTCTAGTACATCTGGAATACAGGCCCCTGGACATATACATGTATATCTATATAGCTGTAACCGTGTAAGTGCTACTGTATGGATGAACCACTTGGACACTACCGAAACGCATAGAGAAAAAGCTAGATGGGTACTACATAAAGATGTTGCATGCTGTCTTTAGCAAATCCTGGAAGCAGTACCCCACAAAAATCAGCTATACTGCCACTTACCTCCTATCACACAATCCATCTAAGTAAGACGAACATATATAAATACAGCTATATAAAGATAAAAAATGACGTTCTCCTGTAGACAATTACACATGGACACACCAGTGTAGGTTGGCGGCAAAACCCTGTCTAAATGATACTAAATACCGTGCGGAAGAGCTACCAGGAGCAATGCCCGATAGGGATGGGAGGCGAAAGAGAGTCATGGAAACCTGTGTTGTCAAGCACAACCTGATGATATTACATAATTAATAGGTTACCTAAAATAATGTACAGTAGTGTAGAAATTAAAAACAACACAATTTCTGAATTATGTAAAAACGTATATGTAATTGACAGAACTTAACCATTTACTAACTTTGTAGTTGGTCTCTGATTGGCCAGAGCTAAGCGTGAGAACAGAAAGATAGAAAGCTTGTTTTGTCTGGGTGTCTGAACAGAACAGATTCAAATGGCGTCTGCCTTCCGTTGGACATTTCTACACGCGTGATGTTCTTACTTGGGTTGAATAAAGACGTATAAAAAATCAATATCAAGTCTTGTGTTCGTTACAAAAAACAGCGACGGATACAAAGATGAGAATACCCAAGAAATCATAAGAAGGAAGATCAAAAGAACAGAGAGAAGCCAGAACAGATGCCCAGGTAGCAGATAGACAACCCGCAGTCAACCAGCTTAGAAGAAGATACGTATTATAAGAGGTTAAAAAGAGAAGAAAAGGGCTATATAACAATGATGATGATGATGATGATGATGATGATGATACATAAATAGGTGTTTGTTTGTCCGTCCTCTAAAGATGGCTAGGGCGTTTGAGATATCTAATTTAGCTGTTAATTCAATATATGCACTTTGTAGACTCAAGTGAAGTATTAACCAAGCGTTCAACTATTAGCAGCCTGGAAGTACAGAAGCCTGTTCATCTCCATCTACCCGCATAACGTGTATGAGGAAACTAAAAACTGTTATTAACTGTTATTAACTATACCAGCACCAAATAAACAAAGAGAAAAAAGGTTACTTTAACAATAAAGTATAACCAGCATGCTACAAGTCTTATCAAACTGAATAGAACTGAAATTTCCAAACTTAAAAGAAAACGATTGATTTCGTATAGAGATACTTGAAGCTCCTCTGTTCCTGAGTGCTCATATTTTGGTGCAATAATACATATGTAAATGCACACCTGAATATGTACGGGGTGGAGGCGCGTGGTATAATGGTTAGACTCGTAGGAAATGGACTCATCAACCCGAGTTCAAATCCTAGACAAGGTTGGTTGCATTTCACACGGCGCTAATACCATTGGGAAAGATATTAATCCATATATTCTCCCTCCAGCTATTGGTAAAAAAGTAGGGCAGACTGGGCTCTCTAACCTTGGATAGGTAACCAGTCTAGGAGAAGGAAAACTCTGAATTTTGAAACCTGAGGTCAGTCGTTGATTGGATTTATAGCATTTCTTGTGCACCAATTCTTCCGTGCCAAAAAGTGCGGATGGTCCAACACAAGCCTTCACCACTATAAAGAAAACACAGTGTAGGTCGTTCATTGGATGAACCCTCATGCGTCGAAAATCGACAAGAGAGTCAATTTCCACTCCACTTTATGTACACGTATAGGAGTAGCATATATATATATATATATATATATATATATGTGTGTGTGTGTGTGTGTGTGTGTGCGTGCGTGTGTGTGTGTGTGTGTGAATAAGCGTATCTGTACGGGTGTATGTGGTCATAGCGTATGTGTACGTATGTGGAGACGCGTTGTGTAATAATTATCGTCGTAGGAAATGGATTCGCCAACCTGAATTCAAATCCTGTACGAGGCTGTTTGCATTTCACATAGTGCTTATACAATTGGGAAAAGTATACATCCGACTATTCTTCCTACAGCTATGGGTAAATAGTAGAGCAGACTTGGTTAAACTTGGTTAGGCAACTGGTCAAGTTGAAGAAAAACTCTTATTTCAAACCTGTTACACCCTACTCGTCCAGTTGAGGGTAAATATATATGTGTATCTATATAAAGAAGATTTTATACGGACAATTACCAAATGCTAAGCGTTCTATTGGACGTCCTCTCTTACGCTACGAAGACAAATTCAAGGACAATTTGAAACGCCTCGATATTGACCTGAGTGCTTGGGAAGATCTACCATCGGATCGGAAGGAATGGCGTAAGACATGTTTTGCTAAACTAAAGAGCTTTGAACAAAATAGACTGAAGCATAGAGATCGGCTAACTTTAAAACAAAAAACATTTAACTCCTGCCTTGGAGCATTTGTCAGTGTGGCTTCATGGCTCGCAGCGGGGCTGGACTGCTGTCACACTCGAGGAAACACAAAATGTCTTCTTGACAGTATGCACAACATGGGAGGAATCAAATCACTCACTGCTGACCCTCATCTATCGTTCACGATAGGAGAGTCCACCATGTATATACATATACGTGTGTGTATAGTAGTATCAAAATTATAGCTAAAGGTGTTAGGGAGATCGGCAGATTTTGATAGGAGATAAAATAGAAAGATAGGTATTTCTCAATGAGGATGAAAGGATTACTTTTTTTTCACAAGTCTTCGACGCTAGTTCGGTTGGAGGTTAGTAAAGAAGGATATCATTTTTTTTAAATACTTTAATTTTTGGGTGGTCCCCCCGGAATCTTTTCTTTGGGTAGCCCAGATCGCCTATATCCAAGGAAGCATACAGGAGATAAGCATATAAGTTGCAAGACAGATGTGTTGCGGCTCAGGGCAGTAGCTGCCGTGTCGAACCGAGAGCATTCACCCATTCACTATAGTTGAGCACAAAAACGTAGACATCAGAGTTGGGATCCGGCGGTTAAACATAAGGGACGTAGAACTGACGTAAAACTGTCTGCTATCCATATCACGATAATGAAAGGCGTGCTCTGCAATGGTTAGCCTCACAGGAAATGAACTCCGCTACCCGAGTTCGAATGCTGGACGGGGCTTTTTGCATTTCCCATAGCGCTATTACCATTGAAGAAAGGAATCTATCCAACTATTCTTTCCCCAGCTGTGAACTCCAGAACTCTTTAAAGTTGGTTAGTCAACCAGTCTAGAAGAAGAAAAACTCAGAATTGACCCTGATGACCTTGTGTCGCACCCTACTCGTGCGGGGAGTTTAGGTAAGTATATATATATATATATATATATATATATATGGACTAAAATGTACAGTTGATGGAGTGGTCTATTGTGGCTATCAGCCGAGCGCTATATTTTTGAGGAGGTTGAGCTTCACACCTACCGTCAGCTCCTCACTTTACCGCGAAGATCAGATTACCCAATTTTTGCTACTCATGCGCACAGTTGGCGGGGACCGGTATCAAGCCAGGAAACTTACAATTCATAGGCAGTTGCGCTACCGAATGATCTATTTCAGTGGGACCATCACGCAGACTAGGATTAACCAACTGGATTCTGTGAACGTTAGATCCATTGAACACCTTGGACCTTATACCTATTAGAAGGAATCCTCAGACTAGGATTAAACAACTGGATTCTGTGAACGTTAGATCCATTGAACACCTTGGACTTATACCTATTATAAGGAATCCTCAGACTAGGATTAAACAACTGGAATCTGTGAACGTTAGATCCATTGAACACCTTGGACTTATACCTATTATAAGGAATCCTCACACTAGGATTAAACAACTGGATTCTGTGAACGTTAGCTCCATTGAACACATTGGACTTATACTTATTAGAAGGAATCCTAAGACTAAGATTAACCAACTGGATTATGTGAACAACAGAACAACTGAACCGCATACACTGATGACTAGCATTTTAACACTGATTCAGCTTTTCTTTTCGTTAGGGTCCAGTATTACTGATACGGCTACAGCTTGGAAGAATTCCCATTTTACTTTATTGGACCTTAGTAACAAGTTAATCATCCTAATAGTATAAAGCTTTTGTTTGACTAAACAGGTTTCTGTTACGATTTTTGTGACCATTTTTAGGCTGCAGGTGAGAGCACTTTACAGTGGAGATCCCTTGTGTTCCTTAGTTTAGGCAGAATCCTTGGATGTTCCTTCGTGAAGTATCCTTGGTTGTTCTTCAGTGAATAATACTTGTGTTAAGCTGAGTTCTTGGTTGCTGATCCGTTGGACCGTGTCGAATACGAGCAGATGAACGGCTTTCAAGATCGGGGATTAAATGCTAAACACGTATTCGAGCATGTCGATTGGCTGGCTTTAACCCACGCGCCCACACAGAGTCTATAAGTTTAATGGGTGGCCTACAGCACACCTTATGTAATAAAATATTCCAACAGTTTCTCAAGTGATAGTTACTTCTAAAAGCCAATATGTTACAAGACAAACTGAAAAAAGTACGTTTTTTTTTATCAGTTAATATCATCTTGCTAGTTTCTTGTCTTCTTAAACGACTGCCGTTTTCACAAAACATTAGCTGCGTTCATTTAAATCAGACGTATAAATGAATACAACACAATTCTAAGTATCAAATGCATACATACATTTCACTTCACTTATAAAAATTAATGGTTAACGACATGGGAAGCAGAAGAGAAGAGGCGGATATGACATTAAGGAACGAGAGTACAACGAAATCAAAATGCAACAGGTTTAATATGTAAATGCACATAAAAAGGTACAACAAGAGAAGAAGAAAGTGTTCAGGCTTAGTTCGGACAAGCTTCGCGAGGTTTAATAACTTCTTTTAGAAGCTAGCGGCACCTCCTCGTTTAGGTATAAGCCGTAATGTTATTATGGGTGTGTTTAAGGTATTTCAAGGGTGTTTAAGGTAGTTTAAGGGGTTTAAGGTTGCAAAAGTTTATTCTGCTAGCAGCCTATTGACTGCAAAGGTATCAAAGTGTGAAGCTTGTCCGTTGTTGCAAATTAGTTCGTCGGCTCCCTCAGTTGTTATCATGGTGATATTGGTAATTGGCTGTCAGTCGTCATGGGTCAAAGACAGCTATCTCTCTTTAGAAGCCGGGTTTGGTAACATGGTAGTAACATGGTAGAACTCCGTCATGGGTTTTTCTATCAGAACCTAGTTCGTATGGAGAGATAGAGCAAAGCTCTTACCTGTATTAGTAGTCAGAAGGATTCAACCAAAGGGTGAGGGACGCGTGAGTGCCGGTCCCCGAACTGACCCTCAGAAGGGTTACAACTAGAAAGAGGAAGAATTACTAATGGTCAGGGCTATTTATAGAGATCACCCCTGACGGTGATGATGATGGCTGCTGCTGCTACTGTGACAGTCCCCTAAGGCCTAAGTCCGGTGTAGACCGTAGTATTAATATAAAATTTCAATACACTTACTAGTCCTATAACCTGGTTTGGTCGTGGAGGGTCCTACTCAAGTAGGGTATCTTGGATAGGAATAATCTGCCGGTGTCAGTCCCGTGTCCAAGTCAAAATTTGGTTTGATTTCCTCCACAAATTAAAACTGGATAAGAAGAACTACAGTATAAAACTTCTTTTGAATTGATGGTATCCTTTGACGAGAAAAACCTAAGAAAAGATACTCTGAAATAAAAACCTGCAGTTTTCATGGTCACCAGTTATGCTATGCTTGTCATTCGGTTGTGTCGTCTCAGAAAGTGGAATAAGAGTCGTACAAGCGTATGTCACTATAATCCAACGACGTACAGATGGCTTAATACCTTATCATCTTACGTGTCTTGTATATTTTTTTACAGGCTGAATTAGTTATTAATCCTGACGTTTGAAAAGACGGGTATCATATTTTAAAATGTGGTAGTCATCATATATATATATATATATATATATATATATATATATATATATGTGTGTGTGTGTCGTCGGAGAGAAGAGTGGGTTTATTATCCTTGGTAGGCAACAAGTTTAGGAGAAAGATAAATCTGAATACAGAATCTTGTTATATATATTTACCAATTCCTCCGCACGAACAGGATGTGACACTAGGTTAATTTCTTAAGCGGAGTTTAACAGATTTGAATCCAGAGTTTCCTTCTCCTAGACTGGTTACCTAGCCATGGTTAAAGAACCCAATCTGTCCTGCTATTTACCCATAGCTGGAAGGAGAATTGTATTCATACATTTCCCAAGGGTATTAGCGCCATGTGAAATGCCAACAGGTTCGTCCAGAAATGAACTTGGGTCGACGAGTCCATTTCCTACGACTGTAACCATTAGCCCACGCGCCTCCAATAATCTTGTTATCGAAACTCCTGGATGACACTTGTAACAAGCTGCATGTACTTATCTCCCCACCCTTGTCACGAGCAAAATGTGACACAAGGCAAATTTCTAAGCAGAGTAAAAAGTTTTCCGAATAAAAAAACATACATACATATGTAAAGGGTAATTGCCGTTCACACTGGTGAGTTATTTTCTTTATTCAGCCTGCTTTTATTCAGGTATAGGAGTGTGGGTTCGGTGTTCTGAGAACCCCAATAATCGGAGCAAGTTTGGTTTATTTGATTAAAGACTTATCAACTCCTTATAGGTTATTTAATGCCGACAAATTATTAGTTTCTAAATCTATGATTAAAATCATAACGATATTTCCGCATTGTTCATATTTAACTACCCTCCGCATGAGTAGGATAAGACACAAGTTCAATTATTTCGGCGGACTTTAACAGGTTTGAATTCAGTTTTCCTTCTCTCAGACTGGTTGACTAACCAAGGTTAAAGAGCCTAGTCAGCCCTGCTATTTACCCATATTTGGAGGGAGAGCAGGTGGATGCATACCTTTCCTAAGGTTATTAGCGCTATGTGAAATGTAGACAGCCTCGTCTAGGATTTGAACTCGGGTCATCGATTCCATTTCCGATGACTCTAGCCATTACATCACGCGCCTCCATTTCCACATTGTTATATAGTTTCAAATATTCCTATGTAATACTAATAATTTGTTCATAATTAAATGGTTTCAATTAACAATTAATAATCCTTAGTAATCACTAACTTTTAACAATGCAAAATTAATGTACTATTTACTTTCATCTGTCTTGATTTGATTTCGAAACTGTGAAAACAAAGGACATAAATGTAGGGACGTGTGTAAGATCTGATACTTTGGTTGGGATATCCAAAATGTAACCATAACATGGCTCCCGGTAGCACAATCGTCTCGAAACTAAAATTCATTTTCATCGCCCGCCAAATCTAGGGATAACTTGTCATAGAAATGTCTATGCTAAAAAGTTAGCCCAATATTTCGCCAACAAACAAACAGACGCAGATATTTAATATAATAAATGGCAGGTGTCTGCTTATCAACGGGTGATATCTATACGAATTAACCGAAGCGTTTTGGTCACGTGTGGTTAGCATGAATTAACATTTGCAAAGTAACATTCTTTTAGGTCACTTAACTCGAAAAATCAAGTGAAACTAGTGTTTGTCCCGGGCCAATTAGAAGAAGAAGAAGAAGAAGAAGAAGAAGAAGAAGAAGAAGAAGAAGAAGAAGAAGAAGCTTTCACATATTGAAAACATTCTATGTGCAAATGTGTTTATTTGAGTTTCTGGTATGAACACCAAAGCCAAGGATCCGATGAAACCCAGTGTGAATAAACAAAAAGATGAAAGAAAGAAAGAATGAAAGAGAGAGAGGGGGAGAAAGAAGAGACAGACAGAGATAGAGAGAGAGAGAAAAAAAGAGAGAGAGAAAGAGGAGAGAGAGAGAGAGATAGCGAGGGGGAAAGACGTATAAAGAAAAAATTTAAAAGAAAATAAATTAAACAACCTTCGCTCACGAAAGTACTTGAATATCATGTGTCATGGTATGTTGTTTTTGCTACACGGTATGTCATTGACCTGTCATAACAGCTGTGAGTCTAACACAAAATATTTGCATAAATGTAGATGCATGCATGTAGCATGTGTATATGAGCAGAAAAAACTGATAGAGCAGCCCACTGTCCGGTCTTCATATAATATATATATATATATATATATATATATATATATATATATATATATATATATATTAATATATTGAATTCCACTTCTTCTGCTTTTATTGAATTATTAAAATCATACAAGTGTTTTATAGAACACTTGTATGATCCTAATAATTCAATAAAAGCAGAAGCTGAATTCAATATTCCAGCGAAATATACTACACATTTTTGTCTGAGTTTTGTTCTTTCATTCCTTATTTTATCTTATATATATATATATATATATATATATATATATATATATATATATTAATAATGCCTTAAGTACAAAAGCCTTTTTATTCACAAATAAATTTGCCTGTTTATAAAAATTAAGCTTTTAGCTCTCATACGGAAAATGAACTCTACAACAAACTACCGGTAGAGAATAGGACCAGCCTAGAATAACCTTTGTACCAAGAAACTTGGTACCCCAACAAAGTATATATATATATATATATATATATATATATATATATATATATATAGTCATCCACAGACACGTATTTCGACTTATTAAGTCTCTTCAGTGTGGCTACACATTTGTAAGCTACCTACAGCCGGGATTGAAATCCGATCGGTTCAGCATCAGTTAGACACCTTAACCGCTAGGCTATAGTCACCTACAGAATGCGACAGGGGATTATAACTG
>CM042137.1:101648896-101673896 GCA_023376005.1 Doryteuthis pealeii | reverse complement strand
GAAACGTTATCGGCCCAGAAAAAAAAAATGAAAAAAAAAAAATGACCTTTTTATTTTTTATTATTAATTTCATTTTTAAATACTCGGAGAAAAAAACAGATGGAAACTGTACAAGAACGATCTGCCCTGTTTTTTTTAACAAATCCTCGAAGTAGAATCCTACAAAACTGCAGCTGTACAACCACTTACCTCTCATCTCACAAACCTGTTACAATTTTGTCGACATTTTTAGGCTGCAGGTGAGAGCACTTCACAGTGGAGATACCTTATGTTATACAGAGGCTGATCCTTAGTGAAGAATCCTTTGGTTGTCCTTCAGTGTTGGGTAGAATCCTTTGGTTGAGCAGAGTCTCTTGGTTGCAGATCCGTTCATCCGGGTCAAATACGTGCAAATGAACGGCTTTCAACATCGGCGATTGAATAGTTAACTAACCACGTATTTAAACTATTGATTGGCTGGTTTTAATCCACGCGCCCACGCATAGTTTATAAGTTTAAGTGGTGGACTTCAGCACACCTTATAACTCAAAATAATCCAACAAAACCATCCAAGAAAGGCGAGCAAGACACGCTTGTCAATTCTGAAGAAGTTAGGACACCCTCTTAAGTGACGTTTTTCATACGGACTCCTTCACATGGACACACCTGTGTTGATTGACAAATACAAACATTCAACAGCATTATACGGACCCAGAAAGCCGACTAGAAGAGTTGCCAAGCGCGATTACTGATAGGGACGGATGGTGAGAAAGAGTAAAAGGAATCCGTGCTCTTGTCACGCTTTGATGATAAAATATCAATAATAGCTAAGGTTTTCCATTGTCACTTGTGCAATGTTCGATGATATCAGTGTGTTACATTACGTCAAGTGTGTATGGTTCGGCGATGGTACTACGTGGTGATTTGCATAAAGAAAATTTAAAAAGTACGACTCGGTCAACCGAACATTTTTAATGCGGGTTAATAAGTAAATAAATGCCACGCATAAGTGGAGTTAATTGCCGACCAACAATACTTACATTTATCAGATCTGTGCGGACACTGGATATCGTCTAGAAGACATGTCTTATAGCGATGACTGATAAGGACGGATGATGATGATGATGATGATTATGATGATGATGATGATGTACTGGAAATAATATGAGAATCGCTGATCTGTTAACTGAGGATAAATTAATAATAATAATAAAGTAAAATATAAACATTGAATAGAAAAAGAAAAACAGTAAAATACTATGGTATATCCACAAGTCCTGCTAGTATATATATATATATATATATATATATATATATATATATATATATATATATATATATATGGCCACTGTATGAATTAAACAGATAAACTCTTTAAAATGTTTATTTTTACCGGTGATTAAACTTGTATAAAAACAATATTTTTATGAAACAATTCAGCGCACCTGCGCATTCATTTAGCAAAACCCTTTCCAATGAGTTCCTATATTAAAACCATTTTTAAAGCATTCCTATAAGAAACTCCTTTCGAATGCATTCATACATCAAAACCTTTTCCAATGCATTCCTATATTAAAAGGCTTTCCGAAACGTTTCCCTATCACAACACTTTCTAATACATTCCTACAGTAAAACGCTTCCCAAAGCATTCTTATATTAAAACCCATTTCAATGCATTTCTATAGTAAAACCATTTCTAATGAATTACTATAATAAAACACTTTCGAAAGCATTCATATATAAACCCTTTCCAATGCTTTACTATATTAAAACTCTTTCCGATACATTCCTATATCAAAACACTTTCCAATACATTTCTACAATAAACCCCTTTTTAATGCACTCCTATAGTAAAACCATTTCTAATGCATTCCTGTAATAAAACCCTTTCCAATTCATCCATATATTAAAAGCCTTTCCAATGCATTCCTGTATCAAAAGACTTTCCGATACATTCTTCTTTCAAAACACACTCCAATACATTCTTATATAAAAAAAATTCCAATACATTCGTAGAGTAAAACCCTTTCCATTGCATTCCTATATCGAATCTGTTTCTAACGCATTCTTAAAATAAAACTCTTTTCAATGCATTCCTATATCAAAACCATTCCGATACATTCTTATATCAAAATACTTTACAATGCATTCCTATTTCAAAACACATTCCCCGCCCTGTCGACTGGGAGATAGAATACACCGACTGCACCTCTGTAGAGGGGTAAGACTTCCACAACGGGGCCATCTGTTAGCCGTGACTGGCGACCCGTGATGCTTAAGGATGGAACCCAGGTGGCTGAGCAGTCCATAACATGCAACATTCCACTTAGGCTCTTACTTGGGCTAGACGGGCTGTCGGAGAGGCCCCATCCGATCAATCGGCTGTTCATGTCAAGCCCTAGCACCTATATGATTGCCACAACTCTATTACCCTTGAGGCAAGCCCTAACCCATTATATCATATGGGTGCTAGAAGGTGGTGGCTGAGGGTCTTCATGTCCTGGGAATGACATTAAACTCTATCTGATGGTGAGGTTTCAGTTCAGGAGATTTGGGGAATGTGGTGCCCCTTCATAACCATTGCTCCCTGGTCCACTCTGACCCGGAGTGGTAGTACGTATTTTGGTCCCATCTATGGGTTAAATAGAAAAATATGGTTCATAAAAAAATTGAGTATCCATTAAGAATGAATTTATTTCAAAACTTTTTCGGCATTAAATGACCCACTGAGGTTGATTTGTCATAAAACAAAACAAATCAAACCAAATATATTTCAATGCATTCCTATAGTAAAACACATTTCTATAAAAACCCTTTCCAGTGCATTCATATACCAAAATCCTTTCCAATACATTCCTATAATAAATCCATTTCTAATGAATTCCTATAATAAAACTTTTTCGAATTCATTCACATATAAACCTTTTCCAATGCTTTTCTATATCAAACCCCGTTCGGATAAATTCCTATTTCAAAACACTTTCCACTACATTCCTACAGTAAACCCTTTCCAATGAATTCCTTTCCAATATTCCTATAGTAAAATTTCCAATGCATTCCTATAGTATAAACCATTTCCAATGCATTCATTTATCAAAACCCTTTCTAGTGCATTCCTATAATAAACAGTGCTTCCTATTGCCAACTGCTTAGGCAAAATTCATCTTATCTATTGTATTTTTTCCATTGAACAGTTATAGATATGCGGACACTGGAGATCTAGACGAATTAACAAAAACAATGGCCGATAGGGAGGGATGGTGAGAGAGAATCAATGAGATTCTTGCTGTCAGCACTCCTTCATGATACTGATGATGATTATTATGATGACAATTTTGCTGGAAGTAATATGAGAAACTCAAGTGTCAATTGTGTTGAAATGTGGAATGAATATGTGGAATAGTATGTCCTTGCTTTAGGTCATTCACCTCTTAGTCGGGATGTGAATATTTACTTCTCGATCTCGTATACATAACACAATTCCTATAAAATGTATGTATTTGTATGTTGTTATAGGAAGTATTAAGGCTTAACATTTGGTAAGTGTTATGGTGCAGGGAAGAGGTTTGCAAAATGAAAAATGAATTTTTGATATGTAGTGTGCAAAAAATAAATTAAATATAAAACTGGGTTGCACTGAGATGTGTTATGGCTTGTAAGGGCAGGAGATGTTGTAATGTTAGGAGGGTGTGTTTTTTCATTCTTTTTTTCTAAGATTATTAAATTTTGTAAAATCAACTAGCTCGTTTAGAAAAGGAATTTCTTAGCTGTTTCTTTTCTTTTAAGGGAGGCTTCAGTTAACTAGGGATGAATTAAGTCATACATTGAAATATAAACACGGAAAAGAGAAAATATCAGTACATTTACATATTAAAACCATTTCCAATAAATTCATATAGTAAAACTCTTAACAATGCATCCCTATAGTAAAGTCATTTACAATGAATTAACCTATATTAAAACCATTCCCGATGATTTCTTATATTAAACCCCTTTCCAATGCATTCCAATATTAAACCTCTTTCCAATGCATTCCTATATTAAACCAATTTCCAATGCATTCATATATTAAAACCATTTCCAATGCATTCATATAGTAAAACTCTTAACAATGCATCCCTATAGTAACGTCGTTTACAATGAATTTCCTATATTAAAACCATTCCCAATGCATTCCTATATTAAACCCCTTTCCAATGCATTCCAATAGTAAAACCATTTCCAATACATTCCTGTAGTAAATTTATATGCAATGCATTCCTATAGTAAAATTCTTTCTATTGCATTCGTATATTAAAACAATTTCCAATGCATTCCTATAGTAAAACTATTTCCAATGCATTCATATAGTAAAACTCTAAACAATTCATCCCTATAGTAACATCATTTACAATGAATTTTCTATATTAAAACCATTCCCAATGCTTTCTTATATTAAACCCCTTTCCAATGCATTCCATTAGTAAAACCATTTCCAATACATTTCTATAGTAATTTCATATCCAATGCATTCCTATAGTAAAACAATTTCCAATGCATTTCTATAGTAAACAGTTTACTATTGCCAACTCATTAGGCAAAATTCCCCTTATTGATTGAATGATTCGTATTTTTCCATTGAGCAGTAACAGACGAATTGTGTAACAGAGATCCTCAAAAGTAGTGATCCAAGGGATCCCCTTTATGATCAAAGCAACTAATCGAAATTCTATCAATGAATGTCTCTTTTGCGCATGAAGGAATTTAATGCCACAACTGTGCTTTCATTTCAAACACATCTTGCTGGATTGCCGCTTACATGCAATCAAAACATGACCTGTGACCAATAAAGACCTGCACATCAAATGTCTGTCTCATGGCTTAGAATACGTAGGCGGTATCACCACAAAAAAAAAGCCGTCGAGATTTGTGTAAACCTATCAGTATTCAACTGTTGAAAGTTTGATAAGTTTCTGAGAATCCAGACTTGGTAAGTGGTTTGAATAGCAGCTTGGGCTATTCTAATTTGTGAAATGGGCAAGTCTATTTCCAGCATTTTGATTGGCTGGTGTTTTTTAGTGTATATATTAATATCTATATATACTGGACACTTGATCATGTCCTCTCAGTTTTTACAGAGTGTATTTGGTTACTCTCTGTCTTTTTTTTGTCTGGTGACTGGACACTAGTCACAGCCTTCCCATGAAGGTGAGTATGATGTTCATTCTACAAAAATTAAAAAATCAGGCGTCTCCCGGGTATAACACTAAATTGCAACTAATGGTGAGGCTCTAGTCCTGGAGATCTAAGAGGCGTGGCACATCCCTTTCATTGCCATTTCTCACAGGTTTACTCTGAACAGTAGTAATTTTATTTTATTAGCCTAAAGTTTGACACAGAATCTGATCATTATTCTTCCAAAAGACTCCCCCCCAAAAAAAAGAAGTACATTATAGGCGGGTAGATTCAACCTCTACTGCCATAGCACCAGCATATTTTTTAAGGGAGCTTATAAAGGGAACCATCTATGGGTCCTGTTTAAGAATATTTTTATTCTAATATAGGACCGTGTGCACCCTTCAAAAGAACTGTTAAGAAACAACTACACAAGAAATGTAAATATGAACGTACACTAAACACAATTCTCTAACCTTTAGGCATAAAAGAACCCTAGACGGATTGACATGCCGTTAAAATCAATCGATCCTAGAATTTTATTTTATTAACCTAAAGTTTGACACAGAATCTGATCTTGTATTCTTCCAAAAGACCCCCCCCCCAAAAAAAAATGAGGTACATTATAGGCGGGTAGATTCAACCTCTACTGCCATAGCACCAGCATATCCCGCTGAAGTGGTGGTACATAAAAAAATAGGAGGTGTCACAGTCTTACGTACGTGTAAGTAGGTTCTTGTTCCTTGCTGGTTAAAATACATCAGCAATTGCAATAATTATTTGGAAAATACTCTTTTCTAACTGAAATATGATATTCATCTACCAATAAAAAATATCAAAAGAAAACACAGTTGATGTTAACTGTTTATGTAACTTCCAGTATGAGTGGTAGGATTTAAACAAATACGTCTAATCTTTTATTTTCTCTAATGTGTACATATTTACTGGAGAAACACATAGAATTTACTGGAGGACACATGAGTTTAATAAATTAATACATCAAAATTAACTCTTTGCCTACCAAATTTCCCACACGACAGTAACAAATTTTCTTGGTATTTTTTCCCTGTATGATGGCATATTTCAAAGTTCACTATCTATTCACCTCAGAAGACATTCTGTTCAAATAAAGTCCTATTATTAATGTAATCTGAGTCCTTCTGCTCAATTATAATGAACTAACCATCAGTTTTTGTACTTAGTTTGGGAGAGCCACTGGAAGTGGTTTAAAGTAAGCAAAGAAATAACATCTACTCACTCTAATGCTTACTAATCTAACTAGGATTTATTAATAAATACATCAAGTCTTTCATTTCATCATTAAATCATTTGACTGGAAGAAATATATGAAAGTTGTTAGTGGTTAGTCTACCGAGGTTCATTATATTAATGCAGTATTTCCCCCAGGGAACTGCTCTTGATCCTCCTCATTTTCTGGTCAACATCAAAGACCCCCGGAAAGTGTTCTAAAATCCACCATCAACATAATACTGATGAAAAAAAAAACACTTTATGGTCACACCTCCAAAAGCCTCATTCATATAGACTTGTTTGCATTTACACACATGTGCATTATTGCACCATAATATTTGCACCCAGTGACAAAAGAGAGTAAAACACTTAATGTAAACATTAAACTTAATGAAATTTCTCATTATTTTGTAGTGAGACAAGGTTGATAAGAATTACTTATTTTACTTACCTCCCCACACTGTCCACTGGGGCAGTGAATATACGCCGACTGCCCTCTACAGAAGGGTAAGACCTCCACCACAGGTCATATCAAAACCTAGAACCTATATGATTGTCCCGACACTATTGCCCTTATAGCAAACCTCTATGTGGTAATTGCATTTCACTTAGCGCTAATACCCTTGGGAAAGGTATGAATCTTACTCTCCCTCCAGCTATGAATAAATAACCTTGGTTAGGCAACCGGTCTAGGAGAAGGAAAACTCTGAATTCAAACCTGTTGAACTCCGCTTAAGAAATTGACCTTGTGTCACATCCTGCTCGTGCGGAGGGGTTGGTAAATATATATAGCAAACCTCTAACCCTTTTTACCATATATGCTAAAAGGCTGTGGCTGAGTGTCTTAGTGTTAAAGTGGTGCAGCCATAAAGTTGCACTGATATGACACCGGCTTTGTTGGAAATTTCGCTAAGCCTTATCCGGAGATCAGATTTCTGCAACCCTCAAAAAACACAGTTGTACGACTGTGGTATATTGGTTAATAAGAAACGGAAGCACCGTTTCGGCCATCTTTAGAGTTGTAATAATAAAAAGGCGGAAGTGATTACTTTCGCAGCTAACGTCAACTGGACTACTTGTGTTCTTTATATCGATAAGCAAGCTGTAACAACGACCACATAAACTATCAGTGACGAATCTGGTCAATCTGTCTGAGTTCTTCTTTTGTCCATTTTAAGAATGGCCTAGAGTATCTTATAATGGGGACAGCCCATGTATTAATTCTTTGATGAGATTTCTGCTGTTGAGTTTGGTTTCTAGGAGTTTTTAAAAAAAAAACTTTTCCTTTCATTTCTGCTTGCTTGATATTGTCTGCTTTCAAATTTCTAAGTATTTGTAACTTTCATTTTCATCAAGTGATTTTAAAGTGTCCTGATTTGGCAGTTGTATTCCGTCCATTACTTATCTTTCATCCCGTTTTATTACCTTTTTCGATTCCGAATTCCATCGCTATATCTTGGCTATATATTCTAATGGTTTTTTCTAGGTTTTTTAATTCTTTTTCCTTTTTTGCAAAAAAAAAGGTGGTTTATTTTTTCTTGTGAGTTATTATTATTATTATTATTATTATTATTATTATTATTATTATTATTAATAATAATTACTCCTTTTGAGTTTTCACATCAGTGTTAGCTGATGGTCTTTCACTGGAGTCTGAATGACAGCAAGTCTCCTCAGGTCTCCAGAACTCTTCTGAGTATTATAGCAGATTGCAGCAGTGCAGTGTTCTGATTGGTTTCAATTCTTCCTCTGATTTCCAAACTTTCCAAACCCTTTTCCAATCCTTTTGGGACTGTTCCAAGTGCACCAACTACAATTGGTATAACTTTCACTTTCATATTCCATAACTTTTTCAGTTCTCTGGCAAGGTCCAGATATTTGTCCATTTTTTCATTTTCCTTTATCTTTACCCTGTGATCTGCTGGAACTGCAAAATTATTATTATAATTATTATTATTATTATTATTATTATTATTATTATTATTATTATTATTATTATTATTATTATTATTAATTACTTGAAACCAGATAATTGCTTGGAAAAAGACAGAGCTAAATATCAAGTATTAAATAACCCAACAACAGTTGTCATGCCGTAAAACCAAGCAAATTAAACCAAATATCCATCACTGTTTTTTTAACCCGTAACTCGACGGTAGTCCTCAGGATAGACATGTGATAAAATTTTGTCACACAGTAAATTGATGTTAAGAACGTTTAAAAAGATATTTATATGTTACGAATAACAATTTGAATATGCGTATTTCTCTGCAAGTAGCGATATTACGAGTTAGGAAACCTTAGTTAATATATATATATATATATATATATATATATATATATATATATATATATGTGTGTGTGTGTGTGTGTGTGTGTGTGTGTGTGTGTGTTCTAGGTAATGTATATGTGTACACAGTAAATATCAATTTCTGTACCAATATTTTGTCTCATAACATCAGAAATTGAGAGTTTTATTACTAACAATTTCTCAAATTTCGCAGGATAAACAATTCATATATATGTTTTTATCTAATTATATATATATATATATATATATATATATATATATATATATATATAATATATATATATCAGAATGTCCGCAATAGAATGGAAATGGAAACATCTATCTGGATATCAAACTTATGTAATTATTTGAATTTATTTGTCACATTTAGGCGACCAGCAGGGATACCAGACGTTGCTCAGGAAAAAGGTTTAAAATTATCAATATGGAAACATCTGGTCTTATTTATATGTAAGTAACCAGGATATTCGGTATTGCTCAGGAGAAAATTTTAAAAATACAAATATATATATAAACAATTGAAAAATGTGCTCTTTAAAATGTATCTTCTTATACAAGAAAATAATTCCCGTTTTATCTTATCAGAATGATCAGATTTCCACAATCCCCGGTAATTTATGAGGAAGTGCGTCCCGGTCTCCTGCCTCAAAAATTGCTACCCGGTGACTATCAAAATAACGACCCCAGCTCGTCGTAATTTTGTTTATTTATTGTAATTTGTCGTAATTCTTGTTTAGATATTAAGATGGATATATAGTTTGGAATAGACTGAGATAGATAGATAAACAAACAAAATAATATAGATAGATATGAACAAATGGAGATAGATATTTTCGACAAGTAAATGTATTTGGGGGGGTCGCTTCTTTTTTGTCGTAATTCTTGTTTATTTAAACTAAAACAAGACATTAAACAAACATGAATAAAAGAAAATCTTAGTATTTAAAGTAATATAGATAAATATGAACAACTTGAGATAGATAGATAGATAGATATGAAGATGGATAGTTTTGAATAGACTGAGCTGGGTCCTTAATTCATTAGTCACCGGATAGCAATTTTTGAGGCAGGAGACCGGGACGCACTTCCTCATAAATTACCCAATCCCCGTATCAGTATCACTTTACGGCTGCCCCCCTTGGAAAAAAAGCTAGGTGGGAAATCACACAAAGATTCTGCGTATTGTCTTAAACAAATCCTAGAAGTAAAAGAAAATGTAAAAAGCATACGTATGAATATCACACTTTATCACACAAACCATCCAAGTAAGACGAACAATACATACTGTACGATAGAGTAGGTTGATTTTTAACTTTTTAAAAATAAAAATTTTCCAGGGAAGCAAAAGTTGTGTGATAGTATGAGATCGTCTACTAAAATGCACCAAAAAATCCTCGTTTTCGCAAAATCTAGCCTAGAAATTGGTTAGAAAATATAGCAATTTCAATGTTTAAAACAGAAAAAGTTGTCATTTTAAACGAAACGAACAAAATATTATAAATAAGATTCAAATTGAAAATAAGCCGTAAAATCCAGCCAGCCAGGCAACCAACTAATGAATATTCATCATCACTATCACCATCATCAAGAGGGTCATATAACATAGATTCCCTTCTCTCTCTGTCTCTGTCTCTGTCTCTCTCTTTCTATCTATATGTCTGTTATCTATCTATGTAAGTATGTTCCTTTTACCTATGTATATGTATTTCACTCTACTCATACCTGTCTTCCGCCCTATCGGCTGGACCTCTGCGGAGGGGTAAGACCCCTCAATTGGGGCTATCTGTTGGCTGTAGGTGCCAACCCATGATCCCTAATGACGAGATCCTGGTAGCTGAGCAGTCCACGACATGCAACACTCCATTTTGGCTCTTACTTTGTCTAGACAGAAGGTCGGAGAGTCCCTCCCTGATCAATCGGCTGGTTTCATCAAGCCCAAGCAGCGATATGATTATCCCCGTCCCTTATGGCATACTATCTTTATCTGTTTGTCCCTCCCCCCTCTCTCTCTCTCTCTCTCTCTCTCTCTCTCTTGCACGCGATATTAATCCCTATCAGACTTCAAATGAGACATCAAGAATGGCAGTATTATTAAAATTCGAAAGGACTTTTCATAAAAAAATGAATGTATTAAAATGTGCATAACATTTCAGTGCTACTTTTAGCTAACCGAACATAACGTGTCAACACATGATTAATCTGTATTATTTTTCAGTAACCACGTAAAAAAACAACAACAAAAAAAACCAAAAAAAAAAAACCGAAAAAACAACCCCCAAAACAAAAAACAAAAAAAAACAAAACAAAACATTAACGATAACCAATAGGGGAAAACGTGTTTAGAATGAAATCCAAGAGATATTATGTTCTGCATTAAATATAACGGCTGAAATCAAAACCATACAGTTTATTTGTAGTTTTTTTATTGTTTTTTTTTCCTTTTTTTTCTTTAACTTCTCAGCTCTGCATCATATGACGTTTCCCATTTTTCAGAAAAAATTGAAATCATGCAAATATTGATCGTAATAAAATAGTTAAAGTATTTCCCATGCGAATGTTTCTCGGAAACATATGGTAATTCATTTACGACCCTCGTTTCTATACCCGGCATCTGTTATCACGAGTAACCAAACTTTCAACCGACCTATTGAAATATGAGTCATATTAAAATCGGCGGAGTGGCCTATTATCGGTATCAGCCGGACAGAGGAGTCTATTCCCCTTTCACTACTTTTAGATCAAGGAGATTGTTGTTGTTTTTGTGCATCTAAGATGGAGCACCACACCTACCATCAGCTCTCAATTTTATCGCACAGATCCAAGCTGTGCTATTCATATGTTGAGTTGGATAGGGTCGGTATCAAATCGGGAACCTTTTGGTTCCTAGGTGGATGTTCTACCAACTGAGCTATATCTAACGTTATAAGATTTAAACGTGTGGTTCTTATTATACGTTAGAAGGTATATATATATATATATATATTATATATATATATATATATATATATATATACTCACCTTGGCTAGGTAACCAGTCTAGGAGAGGGATAACTCTGAATTCAAAATTCCTCAGGTCGGTCGGTCATTGATTGGGTTTGTGGCAACCTTGATGCACCAATTCTTTCCTATCGACTGTGCCAAAAAGTGTGGATGGTCCAACACAAGCCTTCACCACTATAAACAAATCCTGTGTGGGTGTTCATAGTGGGTATGAACCCTCATACGTCGAAAATCGACGGGAGAGTCCATAATATATATATATATATATATATATATATATATATATATATATATATGAAAACAAAGAAGTACAACATAATAACAATACAGACTTTATTGTCTGAGCACGTGGAGTTTGACATACATGACATTATACAAAAGAGAAAGGACGAAAAGTCATTTGGAAAAAAAAAAGAGTTCTGAAAAATATGTGAGTCACTTACTGATAGTTGGGGGGGGGGCGAACCCTCCACTTAATGGACAGACACCACGCCTCTAGTCCATCTTTAGCGAGAGAGAGAGAAAGAGAGAGAGAGAGAGAGAGAGAGAGAAATTCCCGGGCTGCTGTTTAAATACCCAGCTAGTAGTGTCACCTAGTGGCGAAATCCTAGCGGCAAGAGAAGATAACCCTTTGGACACATGTTTATTTAAACAGGAGAAAACAATTGCTACAACGTGGTTTCAATTTTGGAATTTGTTTATTTTTCTATTTATTTCGTTGTATGAATTCGCTACACGTGTGCCGGGTATCTTATGACTCTTCAAGCATGTCATTTTACAGGCATTTCCCTCTACATTAATAGGGTCACGAGAAACTCAAAACACGTGTAGCGAATTTATACATCGAAATAAATGAATAAATAAACAAATATCAAAAGTAAAACCACTAGCAAATATATGCACCCTCCGGTTGCAAATATTTAATGTAATAAAATATCTTATTAAATTAAGAAGGCTAAACTAAATAAGAATGCAGATAAAAAGATTTGAAACAGATGGAGCTATAATAGAAAAAATAGAACAACTGAAACTACTCTTCCATCACTCCCGTCTTTTATTGCTAAATTTTCCTAATTTAACAATTTCGTTAAAATAGGAAGTAAAGAATAAAATTGCAGTTATGTTCTTGTTAAGAATTTAAGATTCATCCCAAGATATTCATTAAGATAAAACCAAACAATTAGAAATCAATAATACTAAGTACATATTCATTAAAATCAAATGTTTAATATCAATTGCAAATTAGCCTTCCTGTTCACTCTAGGAAACTGCTATTTTGTTTGTGTAGGTCGTTTTTGGTCGGAGAACGCCACTTATGAGTTCCCCCTTACTTATCCAGCAGTGTCTAGCATGTTTTGTTCGTCTCACTCGGATGGTTTGTGTAATAGGAGGCAGGTGGCCGTACAAATGTTTTCTTGTGTGAAGCTGCATCCAGGATTTGTTCAGGGCTGCGTTCAGCATCTTTTTATAGCTCACATCTAGCGTTTTCTCCAAACATTTTGTTAGGGTCCAAGTGGTAAAGCCCTACAGTAGCATTAATGCATTATTATCTCGAAAAAAGAACTTACGAGACTGGATCCATCTACAAATTTGAAGGTGCGTATCTTGAAGATAACTCTCTCCCTCTCTCTCTCTTTCTCAATCTCCCCCTCTCTCACTCTCTCTCTCTCTCTCTCTCTCTCTCTCTCCTCTATATATATATATATATATATATATATATGGATCGGAACCATGTGGTTCCGGGTTCAATACCAGACCTCACCAACTCAGTGTATGTAGCACAGGGATCTGTGCGCTAAAGTGGGGAACTGATGGTCGGCGTGGCGCTCCAACTCAGACGCCAAAAACACTCTCCCTGGACTAGCGCTAGTGAAAAGGGGATAGACTCACTCGTTGTCTCAACACATTAAAAACCCGTCCTTCGGGACGGGGGTCCGGTGTGCCTCGGCCACTGGACCGGTGTGTTCAATTAACAGAGTCGATCCCAGGGGGCTATCCCCCCAGGCAATAACTAGGGGACAAAAAGGGGGAATAAGGGATCGACGCAATTTTGTTCTTTCCAATGACATTAAAATGAAATACAAGTGGGGTATGAGGCAAATACCCACTCGCTGTCTGGCTTAATCGACTTTTAATATATAATTGCAGAATCCAAAATGTAAACTAGAAAGAAAGAAAGAGACGCAGAAAAAATAGAAAGCTAGAATTAACGAGGAAAAGAATAGTGAATATAGATCACTAGGAATGAGCCTAAGCAGAGTTTTCTTCTTCTAGACTGGTTAAAAAAGAGTCCAAAGAGAGTAATTGGATCCATACATTCCCAAGGATATTAGCGCTATGTGAACTGTAAGGATTGGCACTCGGGTCGACGAGTCCATTTCCTACGACTGTAATGAAGCTAGATGCTGGAAAAGAAACTAGAAAGAAAGAAAAAGTAAAAAGGAAATAAAACAAGCAATAACGAAAGAAACAAAGCAAAAAAAAAATAATTAAAAAAATAAAATAAATGGATGAAAAGGTGTTCATGTTTTAATCGTATCTATATTGTATAGTACTTATCATAAAAATAACGTGTTTTTTTTTGTTGTTGTTGTTTTTTGTTTGCATTCAAGTGATTCTTAACATAGAGTTATAATTAAAGAGAATTCATTGTGATTTCTTTCACTATTAATGGACGCACAGAAGTAATTATTGTACTTTGTGGATTCAACAAGCTGTTTATAATGGTATTGTTATGATCTCTTTCAGCTTCTACTAATCACCTAACAACAGCTGTAAAATCTTTATATAACGACTAGACGAGACATAAACGCGTTGGGTTCTCGTTGTAACGACAGTTCATGATTTATTGGTGCTTTTTTCTAAATAAGTAAAAGTAAGTAATCAAATCGTTGGTATCAGCCAGACAACGAGGCAGTCTATCCTTTTCACTAGCGCTAGACAAAGGAGATTGTTTTGCGTCTGAGGTCGAGTGCCACACCTACCATCATCTCCTCGCTTTCCGACACAGATCCCTGTGCTATTAATGCGAGGGCCGGTATCGAACCAGGAAACTTGTGGTTCCTAAGCGGACGCTCTACCGAGTGAGCTAAACTGGCCTTCAGGTAGAATTTTCAACCCAGAGCAGTATCTATTTTCCATCCGTAACAGCATCATTTCGACTTAACATTAAATGAACACAAAAAGCTCTCTGCGTAGCAATTAAAGATTCACCAGTCTTTAAAAAAAAAACGCTTCATAGCGAAAATATGGTGTACACCGTCCAATCCATGATTGTAATTGTTAATAACTGAAAGAAAAATAGTAAGAAACTAGCTATATATTATATATATATATATATATATATATATATATATATATATATATATATATAAAGATAAATCTAATGAGTCAGACGAACTACTAAAAGTTTGGCTTAATGCTCTTCAGGGCTGAGATCTGACTCAGATCTCAGCCCTGAAGAGCCTTAAGCGAAACTTTTAGTAGGTTCGTCTGACTCATTAGATTTATCTTTATTATTTGCTCTACTTAGGTATTGAGCACTTTTTACTTATTAGCTTTAGTCTCCTGGCGGTTTTATATGAATATATATATCTTATATATATATATGCATATAAATTGTTTTTTTTTCTTTTGGCCAAAATATTGTACCAATAGATTATTTGTGTTGGTACGATTATCTTGGCCTTTTCTTTTTTCCAAAAATGTTTCTCCCCGGTTGATGGTTGGTAGTATATTTTTACAATCAAACTATTTGCTGTTTTTTTTTTCTCACCGTGAGGATTTACTAACAAGTTTGGTATATTATATATATATATATATATATATATATATATATATATATATATATATATATATATATATATATGTAGGCATGTTCTATTGAACAACACAGTACTCTCCTTATTTTTGGGATTTGTATTTTTTCCAGCCGTCTGGCGATCTTTTTTGTGTTTGGATCCAATTGGTATATAATAATTCCTATACTGTTATCCCGAGCGCTTTCGACTGTTTCGCCAGTCGTCATCATGGGGTATATAAGTTGGTTTTAGTTCATTTTTTAGTTCGTTTTATCTATGTTTTTATTAAATTTGGAGAGTCCATTATTTTTTTGCCTAAAATATAACTTGCTACCAAAATACACAACATTTAAACTATATATATATATATATATATATATATTGAATGATGGGTATTCACTTATGCTTCTTATATAAATGTATTAAAGATGGCATGACCTATATATGGTAATAATTCTGATAAATCAAAGAAACTTTTGAAGAAAATGTTATTTCATTTTTTTAAATTAAAATTTTTTTTTTTTGGACGCCAGACGAAGGAGATATAATCTTCAAAATATCGCAAAATAATAATTTTAGGGTGGATGCTTTAATTCCAACGACCTTAGATGTAAGTAAATTTCGTTTTCTTTTTTTTTTCAACAGTGTCTTTAAGTTATCACCATGTAGTTATCCCTATGTAGGCCATGTCATCTTATCACACACACACACACACATTTTATATATATATATATATATATATATATATATATATATATATATAACCAATTAAGTCTGTTCTTTTAACCATGTATATGTATTTCATTCTACTCATACTTGTCTATACCAGTCTATTCAGTCTCTCTCTCTCTCTCTCTCTCTCTCTCTCTCTCTCTCTCTCTCTCTCTCTCTCTCTATATATATATATATATATATATATAATATAAAATTGTCGGCTACAAAAAAGCCATGTCAAAAACACATCGTTTGTGTATTTACTTCTCATATATATATATATATATATATATATATATATATATATCAGTATATTTTGGCAGTATCTTTCTTTTATGCATATTTTGCTAGACAATTAGAGAGGATTGAAAAAACCCTCATTAAACAAGACTTGCCCATTGAGTTCAACAAACATACATAAATTATATATATATATATATATATATATATATATATATATATATATATATATATCGACTCATACTTGCTTGTAGAAGAAGTCTATTTCCTCGATTTGCTAAGAGTACCCGTGGGTGTGCGTGTAATTCCTCGGACCAAGTATAAGTTTGCGAGCCCTATCGCATGTGGGACAAAAGAATGAGTTATTTTTACTTAATCATTTCCCTCATACATCCTCATATGACCTTTCAAACCTGCCGCAGACCCCAAAACTTTGTTGCAGAATTACCACGTGTTACCTGTAGGTTGCCAAACGAGGCTTATGTCTTTTGGTGTCATGAGATCTCATATAAATTACCTTTTTAAAATTGTTATTGCTCTCAATTAGTTTTGACCTCAGGTCATCATCAGGAAAAAAGGTTTTATGAAGAACATTTATTTTTTTGGCAGGGTGAGAGAAATTTTGTTTTTAGAAAACTCTGTAACCTAAAATATGAATATGTAGTAGTCGAAATATAAGTACACTTTTTATATCAACTTGCAAATATATCCGAGTGCAAATATTTAAGTTTTAATGAAATGAGATATATTAAATTAGAAAGACTTATGAGACTAAATAATAATGCAGATAAAATTATGTGAAACAGAGGGATATAATCAAAAAATAGAATGCAAACTTACTCTTCAATCGCTCCTGTCTTTCATAGTGAAATTTTCCTAATATAACTATTTAGTTCAAATAGGAAGTAAGGAATAACATTATAGATATTTCTTCTTGATAATGGATTTATTTTAAGACTCATCCCCGTGAGTTTTGCACATATTCATTAAGATAAAACCAAACAATTAGGAATCAATAATAATAAGCAGAATATTTATTAAAATCACATTTTTAACATCAATATGCAAATTAGCCTTCCCGTTCACTCTCGAAACTGCTATTTTGTTGTATATATAAATACAAATGCATGTTATCACTGTGTAGATATGGTCAACAGTATTAATGATGTAAAACCATTTTATTGATAATTGAGGTTTAAATAATAATAAAATCATGGAGAATGTGACGTAAATAACTAAGGGAACTGTGACTTGAGTAGGAACATAGTTTTGGTTACAGACAGAAAAACACACAATCTCCATTATATTAAGATTCATGCAGTTTTGGGTTAAGGAGTTTCAGTGCTGTAAAGCTGTGTAATAAATAATGTTTAATAATATTCGTTTTGATTATATAATTAAGCGAGTTCGAACTTCAGTCTCGCTATTACGTTCACTTTTGAACTAATACCCTTGAGAAACGTATAAACCTTCGCATTTCTCAGCTATGGATTAAAACGTATCACTACTGGTTTTCTGCAAGGATGGTTTTAGCATTAAGTAACCCACGAAGGTTGATATGCCATTAAACAAAGAAAGCAAACTTAAATCCCCGTTTTTTCTGCCATTCATTTGGTCTTTGTTTTATGAATTATTGAAATTTTATCTTGTGGTTGAAGCGGCATAATAATTTGTGTGTACATAGTTATATATTTCAAGAATTTCTATCAAATACAAATGATTGTATAGTTTTCAAGTAATTACTTCTATTTAATAGCAGTCATTGTGTTAAGAAGGCCATTGCGCTATTTGTGCCGTTATTTACTAAGATTACCTGAGTTTGACAAAAGGCTGTTGGTATACGAAACCTTGTGATCTTATTTCTCTTAATTTTTTAGACGAGGCTTGATAATTAGTATTATTTGGATTATCCTCGCGAGGTTCCGGGTTCGATACCGGCCCTCGCCAACTCAGCGTATGAGTAGCACAGGGATCTGTGCGGTAAAGTGAGGAGCTGATGTGTGGCGCTCCACTTCAGACCCCAACACAATCTCTTGGTATAGCGCTATTGAAAAGAGGATAGACTCCCTCGCTGTCTGGCTGATACCGACTTTAGGCCGCCGCGTCGACTTTACTTTTTTACTTTTTTTTTATTGTTATCTGTACAGCGTTTCGGTCGATGTGCGAACTCGGGAACCTTCTTTTCGAACGCGGGAACCCTCTTGTCGTAATTGGTTAGCAATCACAGAACTTTCAACCCACGAGAATGCTCCGAGTCCGACAAGAAATACCTGAGGAGGGTTATACAGATAACAATAAAGATAAGGATAATAGTCCGAATAATTCAAATAATATTACCTAATAAACTGTTAATATTGGATTTTAATAATCACCACGAAAAGCGACATTTTTTCATTATCATATGGTGCTGTTACCACAGATTCGCATGACTCTATCTCGCCAAACGTCCCTATCTATCATCGTTCCGGCAGGTCTTCCGCGATGTATCCAGAATCCGTGCAGTGCTGATTGATATACATCTTTTTTGGTCGGAGAACGTCACTTATGAGTTCTTACTTCTCCAGCAGTGTCTAGCATGTCTTGTTCGTCTCACTCTGATGGTTTTAATAGGACAGTTGGCCGTACAAATGTTTTCTTGTGGGATGCTGCACCCAAAATTTGTCCAGGACTGCGTGCAGCATCCTTTTATAGCTCCCATCAAGCTTTTTCTCCAAGCGTTACGTAAGGGTCCAAGTGGTACAGCCGTACAGTAGCACTGATTCAGCTATAGCTTGGAACAATTCTTGTTTTATCCTATCAATGAGATGAAACTTCAATATGGTGGATAATGGTCTATAGGAGTCCATGTCTTTCCTATGCGTACATTGTCATCACTTTCTGTAGATGAGCTACCTAGGTATGTGAGATAGGCTACTAATTACCAGTGTGGGGATACGTACGTCTTGTTTAAAACTGAATACATGTGTTTTGAATATGTTTTATATTTTTAGTTAATTTTGTTTTTTCTTGGAACTACACACTTGCGATATTTTGTTAAAAGAAACCGCAGCTAACATTATTTTTCTTTTTACATATCAGACTTTGTGTTATTTGAATCTTGTACGATGACAGACAGAATTAATTAGCTTTTTATGAATATATTTATTCTATTTCATCGTCGGAGATACACGAGGGCAATCTACAAAGAACGGCGTTTTATAATATTACACACACACACACACACACACACAAGAGAGAGAGAGAGAGAGAGAGAGAGAGAGAGAGAGAGAGAGAGAGAGCGAAATACACACACACACACACACACATTCATCATCATCATCATCATGTCGCGCAAGCAGCACGGATATCCATGACAATCTCTCGCCAAACTTCCCTATCACTCATTGTCCCTGGGAGGTCCTCTGCGCACCATCCAGAATCCTTGCATAGTTGGTCAATGTAGCTCCTTAGTGGGCGTACTACGTTAGCATGTCCATGTGTTTCCTTCCACGGGAGAACGTCGCTTATGAGCTCGTCCCGTTTCTCCGGCAGTGTCCAGCATGTCTAGTCCGTCTCAACCGGATGGTTTGTGAGGGGGGGGGACCATATAGTTGCTTCCTTGTGGGGTGCTGCTTAAGAATCGCTTAATTGCAAGCAAAACAAAAAACATGTTGATTTTAAGGTAAGTCGGATGTGACACAAGGCCAATTTCTTAAGAGGAGTTTAACAGGTTTGAATTTAGAGTTTTCTTTCTCCTAGACTGGTTGCCTAACCAAGTTTAAAGAGTCCACTCAGCTCTATTATTTAGCCATAGCTGAAGGGAGAATAGTTGTATGCATATCTTTCCCCAGTGTAATTGCACGATGTGAAATGCAAACAGTCTCGTCAAAGATTTGAACTAGGTTCTCTGTGTTTATTGCCTGATGACGCTCTCCTATAAAAGGGGTGCAGCACTCTATGGCGGCCTTTACATACAATGAGATGTGTATATTAAAACAGTTAAAATCCACTTCGCATTCTATGGGTGACGATAGCTTAGCAGTTAAGCTGTCTGACTGACGCTGAATCGATCGGAGTTCTATCCCGGCTGTAAGTAGCACACAAAATGTCTAGCCACACTGAAGAGACTTGATAAGTCGAAACACGTGTCTGTGGATGACTATATATATATATATATATATATATATATATTATATATATGAGTAAAAATGAGTAAAGAAAAGAAATGTAGATGGATAAAAATGAATTTAATCGATATCACTTTTAATATATATCACTTGCACATGTGTTTCGGTCGATTAAAAGTGATATCGATTAAATTCATTTTTATCCATCTACATTTCTTTTCTTTACTCATTTTTTCCTCATATTGTCGGATTCAATTCCCTTTCCATTCTTACAGATATATATATATATATATATATATATATATATATATATATATATATACTAGCAAATATATGCACCCTCCGGGTGCAAGTATTTAAGTTTTAAGTTTTGATATAATAAAATATCATATTAAATTAGAAAGGCTAATGAAACTGACTAAGAATGCAGATAAAAAGATCTGCAACAGAGGGGTATAATCAAAAAATAGAACAACTTTGAAACTAACTATTCCATCATTTTCCATTACTCCCTCTTTCATTGGTAAATTTTCCTAATTTAACTATTTAGTTAAAGTAGGAAGTAAAGGATAATATTACAGTTATTTCTTCTTGTAAATAAATTTTCTTTTAAGATTTATCCACGAGATTTTTGTTTATATTTCTTAAGATAAAACCAAACAATTAGAAATCAATAATACCAAGCACATATTTATTAAAATAAAATTTTAAATATTAATATGCAAATTAGCCTTCTCGTTCAAACTGTAAACCGCTATTTTGTTGTATATATAAATACAATTGCATGTTATTAGTACGTAGATATGGTCAACAGTATTAATAATGTGAAACAATTTTTATTAATAACTGAAGGTTTAAAAGAATGAAATTATGGAGAATTTGACGTAAATAATTAAGGGAATTGTGACTTGAGTAGTAATATAGTTTCGGTTACAGACAGAAAAACACACAATCTCCATTATAATGAGAGAGAGAGAGAGAGAGAGAGAGAGAGAGCCCCCCCCAGTGGTTTATCTATTTCTTTCTTGCTCTGATAATTTAGTCAACAACCAAGCTGTTTCCACTCTTTTAAATTTATTTACACGTTTTCTATATTTAGCCTAAAAGTGTAGAATGGACATCATTATCCTCCGTTTTCAAACGTTTTAATTGTGTCTGTATTGTATTCTATCTGTTATAAAACAACATGTTATTTTGTTTACAGTCAATTGATTCTTAATATAGAATTATAATTAAACGGACTTCATTGTGATTTCTTTCACAATTAATGGGCGCACAGAAGTAATTATGGTACTTTGTCGATTCAACAAGCTGTTTTATATTGGTATAATTATCATGATCTCTTTCTGCTTTTATTATTATTATTTTTTGTTTACTCCTGGGGTTAACGTTCTAGTTTGGGAATATACTAAGCTTTACTTAGTCTGGCACACAGACGTCAGATTGTTTACGGTACCAGCTGTTACAACGTGGTTACCCATCTAAATACTAAACAGGCGCAGCGATGCTTAACTAAATGGTTATCTAGCGGGAACCGGTGGCTTAAGCGCGACTTGACCGTACGCGAGGCGACTGCCTAAAAAGTAAAGTCATCGGGGTGACCTAAAGTCGTTATCAGCCGGACAGCGAGGGAGTCTATCTCCTTTTCACTAACGCTAGACCAAGGAGATTTTTTTGGTGTCTGAGGTGGAGCACCACACCTACCATCACTTTACCGCACAGATCCCTGTGCTACTCATATGCTGAGTTGGCGAGGGCTGGTATCGAATAGGACTTTGTGGTTTCTAGCCGAATGCTCTACCAACTGAGCTAAACCAACCCTCCATAGTCTAGTGCTAGTGAAAAGGGGATAGACTCCCTCACTGTCCAGCTGATACCAACAATACCAAAATAAAATTTAAAAAAAAACATCTATCACTGTTCAGACAATACTTTTGCTTCGAGCAATAGGATAGGGACAATCATATAGGTGCTAGGGCTTGACATGACCATCCGATTGATCTCAAAGGGCCTCTCCAACCGCCCATCTAGCCTAAGTAAGATCCAAAGTGGAATGTTGCATGCCACGAACTGCTCAGCCACTAATATTCCGTCCTTAAGCATCACAGATCATCACCCACTGCCAACAGGTGTTCCCTTTGGAAGGAGTTTACCCCTCTGCAGAGGTGCAGTCGGTGTATTCTATTGCCTCAACCGGCAGGGCAATTATTAAATAGTTACTTGAAACCATATAATTCAGTATAAATTGGTAGTATTAGATAAGAAGACTCGAAACCCTATATCTATGTGCAAATTATTTCCATTCGGTAGGAATGGTTCTTATCATATAACTGTGCAATTTAAAAAAACTAGCAAAAAAACAAAAAAAAAACACCCTCCGGATGGTGTAAAATTTTATTTTTGAAAATATTGTCTGAGTGGGGTGGATTTAAAAAATCAATGTCAGAGGGTTTTTATCATACGTAAGTAAAATCATTAAATTTATCTAAGGAGTAGAAAAATAAAACAACTTAAAATGAAACTTAGTTCTGTCCCCCTCAAATAAAACGTTGCGCGCATCTATTAATTATTAATTGAATAATTATTTTGAATATTTTGCACACAAATTCTACACAAAATCGTAAGTATTTATTTATTTGTAAACTTTTAGTTAACTTCGTGTTAGTAAAAAAAGAGCGAGAGTAAAAGATAATTTTTAAAATTGATAACAAATTTCGCAAATATTTTTTTCCATTTAAGTAATACAAATTTTAATTAATTCCATAGTTTATATAGTTTATTCATTTGAATAATACGTAGTTTATTTATTACAATCGAAAGGGGTAAAACTTTGAATTATAAGGAACAGTTTTTATTTATTTTATCAATAATAATTGTTCTTTATTCTATGTATTGACAATTTTGGTAATTGTGATGTGAGCAGTGATGTAGTTTTGGTTACAGACAAACAGAGACTGAATCTCCATTATTAATAGCTAATGCAAATTAAATATTGAAATTAAGTCAGGATTATATTCAAACATTTAAATTATTCAAATTTGGCATTAAATAACCCATAAGATGTTGATATGACGTTAAACAAATAAACCTAACCAAACGAAACAAATTAATTAAAATTTGGCATTTGAAAATCCATAGAGTTGTTGGTACACCAAACCAAACCATTATCTATACATATATAAAGGGCAGTTTTGTGTATATGTATGTCCGGAGGAAACTTCGAAAATAAAACAATTAACGACAAAGTAAATATATATACAATTAAATATCACCAGGGCTTGGTTTTCGAGCAAAAATAATAGAGATTTGATTTATATTCGTGAAGATAATTAAAAAATGAAATTTAAATGATAACAGCATTTAATTTTTTTTTCATTTAATATTTTAGATAGTAGATGTTAACGTTTATTTTCAGAGTAGCTGGATCAATGCAAGGTCTATTTTTTTTTTTTTTTTTTTTACATAGGGATTTAAATGGGGCATCCCACGAGGATTCAACTCCCGATTCAGTAATAATGGATCGGTGGGACAACTTAAAAAAAACTCTCTACCAAGGCGACGCCGGGTAGCAGCTGCTAGTTTATAAATCTTATTATAATGGAGATTGTGGGTTTGTCTGTCTGTAACCGAAACTATATTACTATACAAGTCACAATTCCCTTTGTTATTTACACCACATTCTCCATGATTTTATTTTTTATTTAAATCTCAATTATCAGTAAAATTGTTTTACATCATTAAGACTGTTAACAATATCTTCATACTAATAACATGCAATCATATTTATATATTCAACGAAATGGCGGTTTACAGTGTGAATGGGAAGGCTAATTTGCATATTGATCTTTAAAAAATTGATTTTAATAAATATATGCTTAGTATTATTGATTTCTAATTTTTTGGTTTTATCTTAATAAATATGAGCAAAAATCTCGGGGATAAATCTTAACAGAAATCTATTAACATAAAGAAATAACTGTAATTTTATTCTTTTCTTCCTATTTTAACTAAATAGTTAAATTAGGGAAATGTACCACTGAAAGACGGGAGTAAGGGAAAATGGTGGAACAGTTAGTTTCAAAGTTGTTCTATTTTCCGATTATACCCCCTCTGTACCAAATATTTTTATCTGAATTCTTATTCAGATTCATTAGCCTTTCTAATTTAACATGATATTTTATTATATTAAAACTTAAATACTTGCACCCGGAGGGTGCATATATTTGCTAGTATATATTATGAATTATTCCAAATTTGACATTAAATAACCCATAAGATGACGTTAAACAAATACACCTAACCAAACGAAACAAATTAATTAAAATTTGGCATTAAATAATCCATAGAGTTATTGATACACCAAACCAAACCATTATTTATACAAGATCGAGTACATGTTATGTTTGTATAGAGATGAAGACGCTAACGAGCAACGTAAGCAGGTG
>CM042137.1:101596396-101641396 GCA_023376005.1 Doryteuthis pealeii | reverse complement strand
GTAAATAACTATATTCAGTAAATAGTAAATAACTATAAAACTTATCGCTGCTATTCACTTATCACATTATTCTATATTTTGAAGTTCTATTCTTTAACGATTAAAGTAAAGAGAGACTAGCACTCGAATCAGACCTACATTCTATTGTTATATAATGCTCATAATGTTTTATTATTAGATTGTCTAATGGTCACACTGGCAAACAGTAGTTCGTTGGTACCAGTCACTGCAAGTTATACATTCCTAAACTATTAACTTCACGCTTTAATGCGCAATGCAATTATTCAGTAACATTTTTTGCTCTTATTTTTCTTCCTTATTTTTTAAAAAGAAAATGTGCGAATATTACAGCAGGAATTACGCTTGAAGGCATTAAAGCAGGTTGGCAGATTGATGAGAGTCCATATATTAAGAGAAATATCAATATAATCTCTATGGAGAACACTGTGTATTTTACAATATATTTACAATATACATATATATATACATTTTATGATATATATATATATATATATATATATATATATATATATATATATATATATATATAATCAAAAGTCCAGAGGAGAAATCTTCCTTACGACACAATAGTTTTATTTATAAACTGTCGCAGTTTGAGAGCTCAATGTGTGCTCTTAATATTAGAGTCACAGAGCAAATATATAAGTAAAGAAATAACAAAAGACTTAGAGATTGAGCATTATAGTCTATTTCAGGGAGCTTAGACAAAGTGTAGACAAATGTAGACACTTTGTCTAAGCTCCCTGAAATAGACTATAAAGCTCAATCTCTAAGTCTTTTGTTATTTCTTTACTTATATATATATATATATATATATATAATATATATATATATATATATCATCATCATCATGTCACGCTGTCAGCGCGGATATCCATGACAATCTCTCTCCATCCGTCCCTATCGCTTATTATTCTCGGGAGGTCCTCTTTGTAGCATCCTGTATCCGCACAGAGCTGATCAATGTACGTTTTTGCTAGTCGGCCCACACTGGCCTGTCCATGTGTTGGCTTCCACAGGAGGACGTCGCTTATGAGTTCGTCCTTGCTTCTCCAGCAGTGTCCCGCGTGTCTTGTCCGTCTTACTCGGATGGTTTGGGTGATATGTGGTAGGTAGCCGTACAGCTGTTTTCTCCTAGGGTGCTGTTTCCACGTCTTGTTCATGATCACCCGCAGCATTCTTGTGCAGATCCCATCTAGTTTATTCTCTAGTCGCTTAGTTAGGGTCCAGATGGTGCAGCCATACAGCAGTACTGACACGACAACGACCTGGAAGAACTATATACATTTTATGATATATATATATATATTATATATAACATACACATATATATATATATACATACACACACTGTTTTTTGTTTGTTTTTATGCGCGATGTGTAATGGTTATTGTCGTAGGAAAATGAATCAACGACCCGAGTTCAAATCCTACACAAGGCCGTTTACAGTTTCACATAGGACTAATACTTTTAGGAAAGATATACATGAAAGATTGTTCTTCCATGTTTGGTTAAATAGTAGGCAGATTGATATTAGTTAGTCAATTTAATATTAGTTAGCTAATCAGTGTGAGAAAAATGAAAACTCTGAATTCAATCCTGTTAAACTCCGCTTCAGAAATAAACCTTGCGTCACATCCAGCTCGTGCGTGATATATCTATAAGTAAACAGTGCTCAATATCGTGGATAAAACATTTATATCTACGTTTAGGGTAGCGTGGACATGGAAACTGTACATCCTGCTACACACAACATCGGCCCGATGAAAATCCTTTCCCCCTCATACTCTTCCCCTCCCGAAAGGCCAAGCTAAAGTATAAATAGCTTCACTGTTTTATCCCATTCATTTGGTTTGAATAATCTCATAGGCGAAAACTGTCAGAATCCTAGCGCAGTTGACTTCATGCCCACGCTACCCTAATATTATATATATATATATATATATATATATATATATATATATATATATATATACATACATATATATATATATATATATATATATATATATATATATATATATATATATGTATATGTGTGTGTGTGTGTGTGTGTGTGTGTGTGTGTGTGTGTGAAGAGATGGAAGTGAATCTGACGGTATGTAGTATATTAAGAAAATTGAAAAAACACAGGTTTAAATAAGTTGAGTGGTAAGTTTATTTGCCGACGCTGCAGTGTTTCGATCTATTAATTAGATCATTTTCAGGGCATTTGTTGGTATAAGGAAAGGTGATGAACATTTTTTGTATCACAGAATAACGAGAAAAACAAGCGATAGTCCTTGTTTATCAGTCCGTTCAAAATTTGAAATCTGAAGAAAGGACGCTGAAAAGGTGGACGGTTTGAAATATGACGTCAAATATTCTCTTTTACGGTGCGAGTATGAGAGCGTGTGAGTGTGTGTATCGAAATATATATATACACCACGTGACGTTTCATCTTTACATTTTCTTGCATTTCGGTTGCTGAGTTGAACCTTCCAACATCGCAAACTAAGGGTCACAACCTTTTACTTGTTTTACACCAATTTCTTCTCGTATGACTCAGAATTACTATGTTAAGCCTTGTTGATGGTCTTATTAAAACCGAAACGCATTAGCGTCGGCTATCTGTAAGTCAATCTTAATTTTGTTGTTTTTTCAAAAACTTTATAATATATATATATATATATATATATATATATATATATATATATATATATATGTGTGTGTGTGTGTGTCTGTGGGTATGGTGGGTGTTGAATTCTTTGGTTTCCCACCATATCCACAGACTACAACAAAAACTCTCCAAACTCATATATATATACACACATACACACACATATATATATGTATATATATAGCTATGATTATGTTATAAATTGTTTTCTCTTTAACAGCATTGTGTGGTGTTTTCATTCCATCTTGTTCTTTCTCATGTATATATATATATTATATATATATATATATATATATATATATAATATATATAATCTTTTTTTTTTCAATGAAGAATAACTCCTTAGAACAATATTATAATTCTAACCAATTCAATATAACATAGGAAGCAAGTAAATTTTAATAAAGTGTAATAAATAAAATGATAATTATTTATATATATATACAAATTAACTGCTAAAATATCAAAATTATGATTTCTATGGTAGAAGCAAAATGAATTCCTCATGTTATATTGTACAGAGTTCATTTCAATTATTTTCATATTATTATTAATACGATGACATCTGCTTTCAATCAAAGGCGCACTTAAATGCACTCTTAAAAAATTGGTTACTTGTGTGCTAATCGCATTTTAATTTATGTAAAGAAAAGTGCCACATGCACAATCACTACATGCCATTTCATGTTCTCTCCTATAATGTGTGCTTAAACACTACTAAATTTAGCCCTGTCGGTTTGGTGTGTGGGGGGGGGGGCTATAGAATCTTGGTTCTCAACCGGGGCCCACATTGCCCCAGGGGGAGCATAGAAATTTTTTTAGGTCCAGGCAAATGAAAAATATTTATAATTACCGGGTGACCAAAAACAAAACAAAACAAAACAAAAACAAAAAACAAATAAAAAAAACCAAACAGAACACAAATTCTGTTTTTTTGGGGGGTCACCCTGTATATATACTATTACTAATGCAAACTACCAGCACAAAAATCGCCCTGTCGGCTGAGGCGTTAGAATGCACCGACTGCATATCTGCAGAGGGGTAAGACTCCCCCAATGGGGCCACCTGTTGACCGTGGGTGGCGACCCGTGATGCTTAAGGATAGAACCCAGGTGGATGAGTAGTTAATGACTTGCAATACTCTACTTTGGCCCTATCTTGGGCTAGACGGTCGGTCGGAGAGGCACCCTCCGATCAATCGGTTGGTCACGTCAAGCCCTAAAACTTATATGATTTTCCCAACCCTATTGCCCTTATGGCAAGCCCCAACCCCTTTTTATCATATGGGTGCTAGAAGGCGGTGGGTGACTGAGGGTCTACATGTCCTGAGAATGACGTTAAACTCTATCTGATGGTGAGGTTCCAGTTTTGGAGGTTTGGGGAAAGTGGAGCACCCTTTCATCACCATTGCTCCCTGGTCCACTATGACCCGGAGTGGTAGTACCTGTTAGGGTCCCATCTATGGGTTGAATAGAAAAACATGTGTTGATAAACAAAATTGTATTATCCATTAAGAATTGATTTATTTCAAAACTTTATCGGCATCAAATGACCCACTGAGGTTGATATGCCGTAAAACAAAACCAAACCAAACCAGCACAAAAAAACAAAAACAAAAACAAAAATTGTTTTGCGTGTGTGTGTGTGTGTGGGGGGGGTCACCCTGTATTTGGATTTTTCTAACTGTTGTCCTCATCTTTATTTGATATACACAACGTTTCTTGTCGAACTCAGGAGCCTTCAATTCGCAATCGGGAGTGTTCATGTCGTAATCGTGAGATTTCACGGAATTTTGAACCAAACCCTTTATTCAATTCAACGGAGTACACTGTTCTCATTCCGCTAACCATGACAAAAAGTATTTAACTATGAAATTACAATAAGTTTTTTAAACAACGAATGGATATGGGGGAGGGCACCAGAGTAAAATAGAAATCGAAAGGGTCCAGAGGTTAAAGAAAAAGGTTTAGAATTACTGGTATAAAATACATTGACAGCATTGAGGGTTTACTTCAATGGAACCATCTGTTGGTCGTGGGTGGTAACCCATGATACTTAAGAATGGTATCCTGGCGTCTGATGCGATCATGATATTCAAAAATCCACTTTGGCTCTTTCTTTAGCTAGACGGACGGTCAAAGAGCCCCCTTGTGTCACGTCAACTCCAAGCACCTATATGATCGTTCCGACCGTATTAATTTGATGGCACATCCCCAACCCTTTTATCAGATATTTGCTAGAGGGCGGTGGCTGACGTTAAACTGTATCTAGTGGTGGAGTTCCAATTCTGGAGCTCTGTAGAATCTGAAGTAACCCCTTTAATGCCATTACTCCAAGGTCCACTTTGATTCGGAGGGTCCCATCTATGGCTCAAATAGATTTTAAAAATGTGTTTTTAAAAAAATGTGTTTTAAAAATGAGTTATAAAAATTTGAATATCCAACAAGAACGAATAAAAAACAAACATTTTACCAAACGGCATAAAATAAACCGAGACATGTTGGACGTGCCGTCAAGTCCAACTAACTACTAAATTTAAACAAATAAAAAAATGAAAGATCATCATCATCATCATCATCATCATCAGCAGCAGCAGCAGCACTGCTACTTCCGAAAAGGAATCACTTTTTTCTCGAGATACAATACTCCAGGGAATTATTATCGTGTCATGGATATCTTCGGGTTCACTTGTAAGAAACTATGCAAAGACTATGTTGTAAACGAAGCGAGAATTTTATTTATATCTCAGGATAGACTGTTTCGTTTCAATTCTGTATATCATGATATATCATCCAAAAAGTATATTGTGTTATTCTCAAATGGGGGTTAGCATGCACTAATTTCCATTGTAACATTTTTTTCAATAAGTACATCGAATGATTGATGCGGCTATCCAATGGTAAACAATATTAGAATACTTAGATGGATGACCATTTAAGCTACAGCAGGTACTGTAAGTAAACCGAATATCAAAATAATATGATTAGACATTAAAGGCCCCCAAAAAGGTTGATATGCTGTAAACCCCGCCCTCCCAATAAAAAACAATCAAAAGACGAAAAAACATAATATAAAAAGTGCATACTTAGATTTCTATATAAACCGAGCAAGCCCGGGAACATAGAGCCAAAGTGTGGACTTCTGTTTATAAAATCTTGTTAATTAAAATTTGGAGCAAAATATGTTATTAATTGTGATAAGAGATCCACTTAATTAATTTTAATGATTTATTTTACTCATAAAATTGTGCATAGAATTTTACTTTATTTTTTTTTGTATTTGACGCACGAGGAAAAAAAAAACACTTCACTAGTAAGTTTTTCATTTCTCTGGGATATATAAACTACTTTGAAAATTTTTTCAGAATCTTAGTTTTCATGGAAACTTTTTCTCCTGACGATGACCTAAGGTCGAAAATAGTTGTGGGCAATGAAAAATAAATAACCTACAATATATATTCTTATCACTTTTGTCCTTCTTTGTATATATATATTATATATATATATATATATATATATAAGTAAAAAGTAAAGTCGTCGAGGTGGCCTAATGTCAGTATCAGCCAGACAGCGAGGGAGTCTATCTCCTTTTTACTAGCGCTAGACCAAGGAGATTATTTTAGCGTCTGAGATGGTACGCCACACCTACCTTCAGCTCCTCATTTTACCGCACAAATCTCTGTGCTACTCATACGCTGAGTTGGCGAATGACCTCGTGATTCCTAGCCTATATATAAATGCGCTAGTGAAAGGGGGATAGACTCCCTCGCTTTCTGACTGATACCGACATTAGGCCGTCCTAACGACATTATTTTTTTACTTGTATATATATATATATATATATATATATATATATGTGTGTGTGTGTGTGTGTGTGTGTCTGTCTGTCTCTGTGTGTTACTGTTACTCTTGCGATTATATATACTTACCAACACTTCCGCACGAGCAGGATGTGACACAAGGTCAATTTCTTAAGCGGGGTTTAACAGGTTTGAATTCAGAGTTTTCCTTCTCTTAGACTGGTTACCTAGCCATGGCTAAAGAGCTCAATCCGCCCTACTATTTGCTTATAGCTAGAGGCAGAGTAGTTGGATTCATACCTTTTCCACAGTATTAGCGCTATGTGGCAGGCAAACAGCTTCGTTCAGGATTTGAACTCTGTTCGACGAGTCCATTTCCTACGACTCTAACCATTACACTACGCACCTCCAACAATATTGCGATTATATATTCACGTGTGATTAAAAAATTTTTTTTAGATGAAATCAAATGTACTAAATTTTACTACTATGAAATACTTTATGGGGTACTATTCGCGGAGAACAATCCCGGCCTCCTGCCTCAAAAATTGCTTGGCGGTGCCTGCTGAAAAAAACACCAGCTACGATTGAAGTCCGTAGCCGAAGCGGTGTCACTTGCAACTCCCCCCACCCCCCAAAAAACTACCTACTTATGGCGTTTTTCCCGAAAACCCAACCCCAACCCTAACCCTAACCATAAACTATACCCCCCTAGTTAAAATTAACAGTTTTATTACAAAAAAAGAGCCCAAATTATTTATTTATTTTTCCATTAAACTAACCCTAAACCCCAAAGCCAACCCTAACCCTAAACTCTAACCTAACCCTAGTTTTTTTTTTCAAAGAGACACTGCTTCGGCTACGGACTTCAATCGTAGCTGGTGTGTTTTTTCAGCAGCCACCGGCTAGCGAATTTTGAGGCAGGAGGTCAGGATGGTTCTCCGCGAAGAGTACTCTTTGTGGCTACAGAAATCCCTGTCAATAGCTTAAAAGTTCAGCTCATTTTCTGCTTTATATTAGATATTCTCTCTTTAATTAAAAAAAATAATCAAACTTTAGTAAAAGCTCGTTTTATGTGAAACTCGGGTAGGATCGAACTTACTATCAGTTATTTTGGAGAACAAACATCTTTGTACTTCTCAATACTCACTATTTACTAAGTGTTCATTTAAGTAAAGGGTTCTGCTTCATTGTAAGCTACGTCAGCTATCGACTTCAAGTTGGTAAGAATTTCTGGCATGGTCTTTTTATGGTTCTCAGACATTTAAGTGTCGGGTATTATTCCCGAGGCGCAACTCTCTCTACGAGACGAAATATTTTGTTTTATAGTTTTCCTTCAACTGGACCGGTTACTCTAATAAGTACAAGAGTACAATCTTCTCTAATATTTACCCTGGAGTGAGTGAAGAAGAGATGGATTCATGTCTTTCCAGAGTACATTAAATTGAAGCGAAACGCACCTTGTTCCCGATTATGAATTTGGCAAGTAGAGTCCATTTCTTACGACGATAGTCGGGGTCATTTTCTACAACAATAGCCTGGTCCATTTTGTACGACGCTAGCCTGGTTCCTTTCAAACTATGATTGCCGGGTGCATTTCCTACGACAATAGCTTAGTCCATTTCGTACGACGCTAGTCTGGTTCCTTTCAAACTACAATTGCCGGGTGCATTTCCTACGACAATAGCCTAGTCCATTTCGTACGACGCTAACCTGGTTCCTTTCAAACTACGAATGCCGGGTGCATTTCTTACGATGATAGCCTAATTCATTTCGTACGACGCTAGCCTGGTTCTTTTCAAACTACAATTGCAGGGTGCATTTCCTACGACAATAGCCTAGTCCATTTCGTAAGACGCTAGTCTGGTTCCTTTCAAACTACAATTGCCGGGTGCATTTCCTACGACAATAGCCTAGTCCATTTCGTAAGACGCTAGTCTGGTTCTTTTCAAACTACAATTGCCGGGTGCATTTCCTACGACAATAGCCTAGTCCATTTCGTAAGACGCTAGTCTGGTTCTTTTCAAACTACAATTGCCGGGTGCATTTCCTACGACAATAGCCTAGTCCATTTCATACGACGCTAGCCTGGTTCCATTCAAACTACAATTGCCGGGTGCATTTCCTACGACAATAGCCTAGTCTATTTCGTACGACGCTAGCCTGGTTCCTTTCAAACTACAATTGCTGGGTGCATTTCCTACGACAATAGCCTAGTCCATTTCGTACGTCGCTAACCTGGTTCCTTTCAAACTACGAATGCCGGGTGCATTTCTTACGACGATAGCCTAATTCATTTCGTACGACGCTAGCCTGGTTCTTTTCAAACTACGAATGCCGGGTGCATTTCCTACGACAATAGCCGAGTCCATTTCCAGCGACGACAAAATTTACGCAACGCGCCCTTCCATCTTTCCACTCCACTATGACTAAAAATGTTCTGCCTATAATATCATAAAAAAACACGTTTGAAAAAAAAAAATATATATGTATATTTATACATATAAAAATAAAGATATACTTCATCTCCTTTTTTTTTTTCATATATGGGTATCAGTTTTAATAAATTTGCATGCATTTACATACATACGAGAATTCCGATGGTGTAAAAACATAGTTGGACAAATGATATCAAATCCTAACACTCGTTTCGTCACAAATAAATACACACACACACACACACACACACACACACACACACATTTCTTCGAATACAAAGGAGTGTTATTTCAGTTAAAATTCTAAATTGCAAATTACTACGGGCATAAATATGTAAGGACGATTGCATTTATATATGCTGAGAGTATATATATATATATATATATATATACATATATATATAATATATATATATATATATATATATATAACGACAAATTGTTTGTGAAAAGTTTAGATAAAATATGTTTAATGCTTTTACAGAAGAGCAGGTTCTAAATCTAAAATTTCAAGATTACAACCCCGCGGTTTTCCTTCCGTTACAGGGAGTTTCAGGTGTCAACACGATCGTCAGGCGGAAGTGTTAATTTTCGTCTAATGATCGTTCTGACACGAACAACGGAGTAGTACCGTGGGGTTGTAATTATATATACATATAATTACACTTACTACTTATAAATGTATATATATTTATATGTATATATATATATATGAGGTTAAGTAAACAAACAAATGTGTTTATTTTTATATGGCTTTAAGCCGACAATTTTTGGAGGATATGTGCTTAATTGAAGTCATACCTAATTTAGAAAATTAATTAGTTAATAATCAATGAATTGAGGCGGGCATATATGTTCAAATGTAAGGCTAAACAAATCGAGAAAATGTCTATCCTTGAATGTACATTTCGACCTATTAGGTCTCATCAGCAAGGTTATAGACATGGGAGACTGCCCCGTGTGTGACTCGAAACATTCAGGGATTGATATATATCTATATATATTTTGGAGGATATGTGCTTAATTGAAGTCATACCTAATTTTGAAAATTAATTTGTTAATAATTAATGAATTGAGGCGGGCATATATGTTCAAATGTAAGGCTAAACAAATCGAGAAAATGTCAATCCCTGAATGTACATTTCGACCTATTTAGGTCTCATCAGCAAGGTTATAGACATGGGAGACTGCTCCGTGTGTGACTCGAAACATTCAGGGGTTGACATTTTCTCGATTTGTTTAGCCTTACATTTGAACATATATGCCTGTGATATACCTGCCTGATAAGAAACACAGACACACCTATGTCAACGGTTATCTACCTGATTGATTTACTGGGATCGTTGTCAATCATAGTCTGCATCTTGGCAGCAACTTCAAGAGTTCTTTTTTATCAAAAAGGCTAAAGTCAGGCAGGAGTTAAATGTTTTTCTTTTAAAGTTAGGCGGAGTCGATCTCTATGCTTCAGTCGATTTTCTTCAAAGCTCTTTAGTTTAGCGAAACAGGTCTTACGCCATTCCTTCCGATCCGATGCTAGATCTTCCCAAGCACTCAGGTCAATATCTAGGCGTTTCAAATTGTCCTTCAATTTGTTCTTGTAGCGTAATTTTCAAAGAAAGAAAAACTTAACAAACCGTCACGAGATGACGGTTTGTTAAGTTTTTCTCTTCTTCTTTCTTTGAAAATTAAATATTGCTCTGTATATAATTTAATTTATTGTTTATTATACATTGTGGTTTCTTTAGTTCTTGAGGTCTGGGAAATATGGAGCATGCCTTTATCACCATTGTTCCCTGGTCCACTCTGACCCGGAGTGGTAGTACCTGTTAGGGTCCCATCTATGGATTAAATTTAAAAATGTGTTTATAAAAAAATTGAGTATCCATTATGAATGAATTTATTTCAAAACTTTGTCGGCATTAAATTGCCCAGCAAGGTTGATATGCCGTAAACCAAACCAAACCAAACCAAACCAAACCCGTGTTCAGAACAGAAAAGCAATTAACTTTCAGGAACTCTGGATTTAGTAACACCATGAATAATAGAACATTTCTGATGAATGAATTTAATGCTATTTATTCTCTAGCGGCTCGTACATTTTGCATGGCCTATTTTCAGTATCATCATACATTTAGACTTGTATCACCATTTGTACTGTAATAATTGAAATGCGACAAGATGCACTTCAATCCCGAATGACCGCAGATATTACCCCAGAGAGTGTCGCTATATGTCAAACTTAAATAATGTGACCAATGAAAATCTCTAATGTAACTAAATAAATGTAAGTAACTTTAATGTAACTAAATAAATGTAGACTGATAAATTTTGTAGATCATCAAACTATAAAATGTAGATTGATACATTCATCATCAAACTATCAAATGTAAGTAACTTTGCAAATGTAAATAAATGTAAATAAAAATTGAGTATCCATTATGAATTAATTTATTTCAAAACTTTGTCGGCATTAAATTACCCAGCAAGTTTGATTTGCCGTAAACAAACCAAACCAAACCAAACCAAACCCATGTTCAGAAAAGAAAGGCAATTAACTTTCAAAAAAGAACATTTCTGATGAATGAATTTAATGCTATTTATTCTCTAGCGGCTCGTACATTTTGCATGGCCTATTTTCAGTATCATCATACATTTAGATTTGTATCACCATTTGTACTGTAATAATTGAAATGCGACAAGATGCACTTCAATCCCGAATGACCGCAGATATTACCCCAGAGAGTGTCGTTATATGTCAAACTCCTTGGCGACATCTCGTCGTCGCATTCCTTTTCACATTCCAATTTTCTTTATCCTCTTTTCCAGACTCCCCCTACCAATTATGAAATTTAATTCAACTACGCTAAAAAAAAGAAGAAGATATATTTTGAAGGCACCAATGTTTCTGCAATCAGTGCTCGGTTCATTTCACATGATAAATTCGCATGAAGACGTCTATCAAGAGGTTCATAACTTCTTCGTGTTCCGTATTCGCCATCACCATTCATTCAGATCTGTATCTCGCCGCCCTGTCTCTCTTTCCTCGTTGTATATGTCGAACATTTACAGCTATGGGGTAATGAAAAATGTGCCTCAGAGATATTTAGCGATGAAAGCAAAACTGACATACAATGCAAAAGAGTGCACATGAAATCTAGATGCTATAACAATCTAAGATAACGAAGTCTGTAAAATTCGGTGGTGGGAATCTAAAGGGATGATGTTACACCAAAAGCTATTGTACAAAAAAGTTGATAAAATCGATAAAATCGATAGAATATTGAACAGAGGAATATGCTAGCGTGAGTCAAAAGTTTGGTAATATTTGCATCCGTGCTAGTTTCAGGAATAAACTCTAGGAATTTGTAGGAATCAAACAAATGCCACACACACACACACACAACACACACACACACACACTCACATATATATATATAATTTATATATATACATATATATGTATATATATACACACACACACACACACACACACACACACATATATATATATATATAATATATATATATATATATATATATATATATATATATATATAAATGCTGTTCTGGTTCCAACGGGAGAAAATTTAATATTTTATAAAAAAGAAGAAGGTCCGCAAAATGTATTATGTTTTAAGTAAAAAAAAAATTTTATCTTACATACGCGACACGTGTTTCTGATCTGTTGTCTTCTTTAGGCATTGATTTATTAATTTGGCAGCATATGTCCGATATTTGATAGGTTGTGTGTGTTTCTGCAATTTTTCTATTATAATGGCTGTTTAATAACGGTTGAACGCTACGTTATTTTTTTCAATCCTTGCGTGCGTTTTGCACGTGACTTGCATGCGACCTGCGCATATATACATATATATATATACAAACATATGAATATAAATACATATATATATATATATATAGTTAGGCAGTATTTGTTCTTTCAAACATATTTCGTTGAATTGTGCAGACATTTTGTGTCTGCAAATTTTGTTCATCATCCTTGCAAGTTGCCGAATAGATGAAATCATATCAGGCTGGAATTAGCTGATGTATTTGGCATAACTTATCTTCTCCCGAGTATATATATATATATATAATATCAACCAATCCGCTCAGCCCTGTCGGCTGAGGCTTTAGAATACATCGACCGCTCCTCTGCAGAGAGGTAAGATCCCCCAATGAGATCACCTGTTAGCCACGATTGGCGACCTCTGATGCTTAAAAACGTAATCCTGGTGGCTGAACAGTCCATTACATGCAACATTCCACTTTGGCCCTTACTTAGGCTAGACGGGCGGTCGGAGAGGCACCATCCGATCAATCGGCTTGTCCCAACCCTATTGCCCTTAGGTGAAACCCCAACCTTTTTATTTTAATCCTATATGTCCTAAAAAGCGATGGCTGAAGGTCTTCATGTCCTGGGTATGATGTTAAACTATCTGATGGTTAGGTCCTCTCTGACCCGAAATGTTAGTACATGTTAGGATCTCATTTATGAGTTAAATAGAAAAAAATGTGTTTTAAACAAATTGAGTACCCTTCAAGAATAAATGAAACAAAAACGTTTTCGGTATAAAATAACCCAATGGTTTCACATGCCGTAAAAAACAACCAACCAACCAACCAACCAACCAGCCAACCAACAAACTCCGCTCGAGCAAGATGTGACACAAGGTCAATTTCATAAGTGAAGTTTAACAGGTTTGAATTCAGAGTTTTCTTGATCTTAGGCTACTTGACATACCAAGGCTAAAGAACCCAGACTGTCCTACTATTTACCCATAGCTGGAGGGAGAATAGTTCGATTCATACCTTCCCCAATAGTATTAGCGCTATGTGAAATGCAAACAATCTCTACCAGTATTTGAACCCGGGTCACCGAGTCAATTTTCTATGAATATAACCACGAATAATGATTGCCTCTCAAACCCTCTTTCATTCTTTCTTTTTAATAAAAACAACAACATTATTTCAGTGATGAGGAAGTGAAATCTGTAGTGAAGAAGTGGCTCAAAGAACAGTCAGCAGAATTATTTTTGTGTGTGTGTGGGGGCAAGGATACATGCTCTCATTTAATGGTTGAACATTGCTATTGGGAGAAACGGTGACTATCTGGAAAAGTAGGGATGTGATCCACAGTGGACCAGCTTCATTTCAATGCATGAAACATGTTCCTGTGTTGGTAAGTATACCTGTCATAAACAAAATGGCATTACGTTTTGACTCACCTAAGTGGAGAAGTAGGGATGTAATCCACAGAGTACCAGCTTCATTTTGATGTATAAACATGTTTCTGTGTTGGTAATTATACCTGTCATAAAAAAAATGGCATTAGTTTTTGACACATCTATATGGAGAAATATGGATGTGATCCACAGAGGACCGGCTTCATTTTGAAGTATGATACATGTTCATGTGTTGGTTATTATACCTGTAATAAACAAAATGGCATTACTTTTTGACACACCTATGTGGAGAAGTAGGGATGTGATCCACATAGTACCAGCTTCATTTTGATGTATAAACATGTTTCTGTGTTGGTAATTATACCTGTCATAAACAAAATGGCATTAGTTTTTGACACATCTATATGGAGAAATATGGATGTGATCCACAGAGGACCGGCTTCATTTTGAAGTATGATACATGTTCATGTGTTGGTTATTAACCTGTAATAAACAAAATGGCATTGCTTTTTGACACACCTATGTGGAGAAGTAGGGATGTGATCCACATAGTACCAGCTTCATTTTGATGTATGATACATGTTCATGTGTTGGTAATTATACCTGTCATAAACAAAATGGAATTACTTGTTGACTCATATATAGAGACGTAGGGATGTGATCCACAGAGGACTTCATTTTGATGTATGACATGTTCATGTGTTGGTAATTATACCTGTCATAAACAAAATGGCATTACTTGTTAACTCACCTATGTGGAGAAGAAGAGATATGATCCACAGAGGGCCAGTTTCATTTTGATGTATGAAACATGTTCATGTGTTGGTAATTATACCTGTCATAAACAAAATGACATTACTATTTTACTCACCCTCTAGCTTTGTCTCCAAGCATTCGATAAAGTCAAAATGGTACAACCCTATAATAGTATTGATGAAGAATACCCGTTTTGTATCATACATCAAAAGGAATAATTCACTGGAATAATGCTCAAACACTTTTTCATGGGTCCAAAATGATAATAGTCTGAAGGCGCTAAATCTGGTGAGTATGGAGAATGCGGTAAAGTTGTCCAACCGAATGAGGCGATTTTCTCTTTTGTCTTGATGCTTGTGTGTGTTCAAGAATTGTCATGCAGAAGGAGAACATTGTCGACTGGCAAGTTGGATCTTACTCATCGGATTCTTGCTCTGAGCCTCGTTGGAAATGTTCTGCTCTAATTTCTCACTAGGATTTATAGACTGGCCAAGGTCACGTGATTTACCTCAGCAGCCAATCACTAAACATTCTGCGTGGAAGACACACTATTTAAACCCCCCACTGGTCATAATTACAAATGCGCTCACAGGAGACGGACATAGGATTACCGGACCTTTACCAATACTCAGGAAGGACTTATACGATTACCAGAGCAACCAAAGGATTCATTATCGAAGGACTCTTTACCAAGAACTGAGAACTCTTTACCAGAGGTACCAAGGGATTCATTATCGAGGGACTCTTTACCAGGAATCGAATTCCACTGGACAAGCGCTCCTGCTTTAAGGCCAAAGAATGGCACTTAAAAACTTAACAAGGGTCTAAATGTAGGCCTTAGTTTTATAAAAACTTCACATGAAATAAAGAAAATGGCATTACTTTTTGGCTCACCCTCATAATTGAATTATCATACTGTGTTATATCCACAGGTCCTGCTAGTTTAGCATTGATATGTTTGTTATATCGAATTAGTTCTGCAACAGGAGAAGATGAATAAGATTTCCCGACAATTATTCGACTATTTCCATGTTTAACCGTTGTTTTCATACATTCTGGCAATACTTTCTCGCCTGATCTTCTAAGAAGAATTTTCGGGACACTACTAAAAAGGTAAGATCTTGAATTATCTGATCATATATATATATATATATTTACCAACCCCTCCACACGAGAAGGGTGTGACACAAGGTCGATTTCTTAATCGGAGTTTAACGGGTTTGAATTCAGAGTTTTCCTACTACTATGGTGGTTACCTATCCAAAGTTCCAGTCTTCCTTACTATTTACCCATAGCTGGAGGGAGAATATATGGGTTCATACATCTTCCAATGGTATTTATACAATGTGAAATGCAAACAGCTTCGTTCAGGATTCGAAATCTGACCATATTATGCCCGAAAAGCATTTTGTATCAAAATTTCAATATTCTGCTTTAAAATGCAATCTTAAAAGTATTTACGGTATTCGAAGGGGCTTTTATTTTCCCGTAGTCGTTGGCAAGTTGTCGGACACAGAAGAACAAACACAAAAGTAAAATGCAGACACTTGTATTACAAAATTCACAAGGTTTACAAAAAGTACTAGGATTTACAAAAGGGGTTTAACAACAAAAGGGTCTGCACATTAAATGGAATTCGTGACCAGACTTATCTGTTCTAAGAAGAGTTCTTGGTGTCGTGATGATAAAGGTGTTCTGTCGTTGATAGGAAAATGGCTCTAAGAAGCTTCTCATGTCGTTTCTCGTTCTTCAGTCAGTATGCTATTATACCAGCCAGAGACAGTATGCTGAAATATAGCCTTAGAAGTGAGCTGGTTATGTGGGCCCTGTTCAAGTAGATTATTCAGTTCTCAGTATGCTATTATAACAGCCAGTTACAGTATGCTGAAATAATGCCTTAGAAAGTTTGTTAAGGTTTTTTAGGGAACGGTGATACCATGACTACCCTTAATGCGTGCTCTGTGATAAGTAGCCCTGTTTTGGGGCTAAGTGAGAGAACGTTTCTTTGACGTCTCTCTCCAGTAACGGTTCTTCGATAAGTAGCCCTGTTTTGGGGCTAAGTGAGGAGAGCGTTTTTTTGACGTCTCTCTCTAGTAACGGTTCCCTGATAAGTACGTCCGTCCCGGACGAGTGCCCACAGAAAAGTGCTAGAGTTTTGATTTTGGTGCCAATATCCCATTGGCGATTTGTCCCCCTAGTGGCAGGGGGAGATAATTCACATGGACTTTCCGACAATCTGTCATTGATGTTATATTTTGATAACATATTTCTTAGCCCATATTTTTGACATAATTTCATTTTTTAGTCTTCTTCTTATAGTTTTTTTTTTAGTGTATTACCACCACAAGTTTGGGCCTCTTTTGTCAAGTTTTACTGGGTTTTTTTTCTGTCTCTGAGAACAGCATATTTTATTCATTTGTCACCTCAATTCGTAGACGTTTTTGGATGACCAGAACTTTCAACAAAACTATCTACATAAAAAATGACTATTTTATATCTATTTCTGTAGGCATTAAATTACCCAATGTGGTTGATGTGCCGTGAAGCAAACAAAATATAAGTAATTGGTCTTTCAACAAACTATCTAACAAAATGATTATTTTATATCTGTTTCTGTAGGCATTGAATAAAACCCAATGTGGTTGATGTGCCGTGAAACAAACAAAATATAAGTAATTTGGTCTTTCAACAAACTATCTAACAAAAATGATTATTTTATATCTGTTTCTGTAGGCATTGAATAAACCAATGTGGTTGATGTGCCGTGAAACAAACAATATAAGTAATTTGGTCTTTCAACAAACTATCTAACAAAATGATTATTTATATCTGTTTCTGTGTAGGCATTGAATAAACCAATGTGGTTGATGTGCCGTGAACAAACAAAATATAAGTAATTTGGTCTTTCAAAACTATCTAACAAATGATATTTTATATCTGTTTTCTGTAGGCATTGATAAACCAATGTGGTTGATGTGCCGTGAAACAAACAAAATAAAGTAATTTGGTCTTTCAAAACTATCTAACAAAATGATTATTTTATATCTGTTTTCTGTGGCATTGAATAAACAATGTGGTTGATGTGCCGTGAAACAAACAAAATATAAGTAATTTGGTCTTTCAAAAACTATCTAACAAATGATTTATTTATATCTGTTTCTTTAGGCATTGAAATAAACCAATGTGGTTGATGTGCGTGAAACAAACAAAATTAAACTAATTTGACTTTTAACAAACTATCTAACAAAATGATTATTTTATATCTGTTTCTGTAGGCATTAATTAAACAATGCGGTTGATGTGCCGTGAAACAAACCAAACCAAATTTTTATCTTGATCTTTCAACCAAAACTATCTTTCAAAAACGAATGATTAATTTCTCTCTATTTCTGCTGGCATTAAATGAGCAACTGCGGTTGCTGTGCTGTAAATCAAACCAAACCAATCCTAAATGACCGCGGATACCATTTCTGAAAATACTTTATGGAACAATTAAACTTCTTAGTATAAATTAAACGAGGATATATTAGTATACGTGGTCTATTTCTTTTGCTCGTTAATGTATTCCTATTTTTTCCTGAGTATTCAAACCCTGTGTAGGATATTGAATTCTTAAAAACACAATTTTATCTACTGAAATCTTTGCTTTTAAACGGGTGGACAAACATGATAACAGATCATAGGAGGTGAATGACCGGAATCTTTTTTTAAATCAGTTTCGACAGCAAATGACATATCAGTTGTCATTTTTGAACAATTATCGACTGTCAAGAATACGAAAAAAAGTTAATCCAATTTAAGTCGAATTTAAAACCTTTTGCTCCATATTTTTACACCTTCGAATAATTCAATGGTCTTGAAAAATCAACCATACCCACGAAGAAAATGGACACGGCGAACCGGGTTCAAATATGTACGGGGTTAGTTGCATTTTACATAGCGATAATACCCTTGGGAACTGTATACTATTCATCTTCCTGCTATGGGTAATCAGTGAGGCTCTTTATCTTTGGTTTGGCAGCTCTCATCGTTGACATCTACCTTTTTTTGATAATATAGGTACTAGAAGGCAGTGGCTGAGGGTCAACCACAAGTATCTATTAATAAACATCTATTAATAATGGAGATTCGCTTCCGGTTTTTGTCTGTAACAAAAACTGCGTCACTGCTTACGTCAAATTACCCAAAATCGTCATAACATAGAATAAATACATCCAAAATTTGAACATGCAACATTAGACAGTCCTCATTGTTTTTTAAAACAAGTTTTAATAAATACATGACTGGTATTATATATCTATATATAGTTTGTTTTATTTTAATACATATTCAAAGTTTACATTTCAAATTGTTTTATATTTTAATCCTTTAATGAATTTGATGGTTTTACTTACTTAGGGTGCAAACTAGCTGACATTGAATTTTTTACTCCCACCCCTCAGGCAATATGTTTCAAAAATCTATTTTTACATCGCCCGGCGGGTGTTTTTTTTATTTTGCTAGTGATGTTAATATAAATTATTTCTACCAATTTATTGATATATATGGAGTTATATAAAAAGTAATTGACATTAAATACTCCACAAGGGTTGATATGCCATTAGACACCAATCACTCAACCAACCAACCAAACAAAACCGGATCTTTCAACAAACTATCTTTCTAAAAAAGGATTATTCTATCTCTATTTCAGTAGGCATTAAATGACCCACAGTGGTTGATGTGCCGTAAACCAAAGGAATAAAACCAATTCTCAAGTGACCGCGGCTACCCTTTCTGAAAATACTTTATCGAACATTTAAATTTATGTGTAGGACATTGACACTTCAGAAACACAAATTCTATCTACTTAAAGCGTTGCTTTTAAACCGGATAGACAAACGCGATAACAGGTTACAGGAGGTGAATGACCAGAATACTAAAAAAAAAAAACAGAATGTCTTTGAATTTGATATATCAGTTGTCATTTTTCACAATTTGAACAACAGGAATAAAAATAAGTCCATCCAATCAAAGTTCAATTCAAGTTAAATTAAAACCCTTTGCTCCATATTTTTACACGCCTCCTAATAATTCAATGGTCTTGAAAAATCAATCATATCCACGAAGGAAATGGACAAGGCGAACCAGGTTCAAATCCTGGAGTAGGTTAGTCGCATTTTACATAATACCCTTGGGAACTGTATACTATTCCTCCTCCAGCTATGGGTGATTAGTAGGTCAGACTGGGCTTTTTAAAATTGGTATGGCAGACATCCACCATTTTTGATCATATAGGTACTAGAAGGCAGTGACTGAGGGTCAACCACAAGTATCTATAAATATTTCCTTTCTGAAAATACTTTATCGAACACTTAAACTTCTTAGTTAAAATTAAACGAGTATACATTAGTTTACGTCGGTCATTTCTTTTGGTCGCCCAAGTATTCTTATTTTTCCAGGAGTTTTCAGGACCTCGTATAGGACATTGACTTTTTAACGACGCAGATCTTGTCAGTTTAATGCGTTGCTTTTAAACGAGTAGATAGACGGGATAACAGGTCACAGGAGGTAAACGACCAGAATCTTTTTTTTAAATCCGGAAAGATTTTGTATTTGAGATTCAGTTTCGGCAGCAAATGACATATCAGTTGTCATTTTTGAAAACATTACCGACTGTCAAATTATATAAAAAAAGTCTATTCCAATTAAAGTCCGTTCGGGTTGCTAGTGTACAGCTCGAATTCAGCAATCATACTCTCCATAATATTTTGCAGCCTCCGAATATACAAGGACACAAACGAACCGAGTTCAAATTGAATTTTCAACATAACACTTGTACACTTGGGAAAGGTATACATTCAAACTATTTACCTCCAGTTATGGGAAAATAGTAAGGTGGACTAGTGCACTGCATGTCTTTGCTGATTTACTGCCTTGGATCAGGTAGATGTGTTGCATAGCGCCTTCTTTACCGGCGCTTTACTTATTCTTTAAATAGGTTATATTTATATACTGGTCTTTTCACGTCCCAAATCTATATGACGTTATATACCTTTCTTACTTCTTACTCTGTCGTTATCTTTCTGGCCGGCTTTGGTTCTGATCGTCTATCATCTATCTTGGTCTGGTTATATCTTCTAAGGTCTGGTCTTCTTGGGATTCCGGGTCTGGTTTCTGTTGGGGATCTCTCGTTATCAGAAGCCCTGTGTATTGTTAGTTTTAGTAAATAAACCAAGACTTCGATTTCCACGTTGATGTTATTTTATTCCAAATCCAACCCAGACAATCTCGCAGATGAGGCTTACAATGTTTGCTAGCTCGGCTTCTTTCTAAGTTCTAACTTACTGAATTGCTTACTTCCTTAAACCGAAAGAGGGGCTTCTATGGGGTCGGTCTCACGATTCTCCCCAGAAACGCAAAGTGAGATCGAGGTCAAGCGCTGTCACCACCCTCAAGGCATCAGCTATACTAATGCCATATGATTTCTACAATACCTATAAAATGTATAGGGATCCAATAATATATGTAACGATGTTTCTGTACTTGTGTTTGTTTTGTTTGTACTTAGTAAAGACAAGACTTTGCTTTGTTTTTGCGCTTCATACATATTTCATTTTCTTAAGATCCCGACCCAAACACGCATGTGAGATTTTGGTTTAACTGGACACGAGCCGCAATTGTTTGGCCTGTCTCGCTCAATCGGTTACCCAAAGAAGATTCTTATAGCTAACTTTTCCTTGCGAAATTGGAGTGTAAGGTCAATACATGGTTACATCGGCTACTCCCAAATCCCTGTTATCTTTCCATTTACCATTATGTAAGATCTACCTTACTGTACAAATCAAGCAGTCTTTGGGTAACCGTGAGCGAGACAGCCACAAATGGCGGCTCTCGTCCAGTAACGCAAATTCTCACATGCGTGTTTGGGGTCTGGATCTTAAGAAATGAATATGTATGAGCGCAAAAACAAAGCAAAGTCTGTCTTTACTAAGAAACAACAAACACAATACAGAACATCTGTTACATAATTATTGGATCCCTAATACATTTATAAGGTATTGGTAGAAATCAATATGGCGATTAGTAAAAGCTGATGCCTTGAGGGTGGGTGACAGCGCTTGACCTCGATCTCACTTTGCGTTCTGGGAGAATCGTGAGAACCGGAACGCCCATAGAAGGCCTCTCCGGTTTAAGAGTAAGCATCAGTTTAGTCAGTAGAACTTAGAGCCGAGCTAGGGAACATGTAAGCTCATCTGCCGCAGATTGTCTGGTTGGGAATTGGAATAAAATAACATCACGTGAATCGAGTCTTTGGTGTTTATTATAAAAACTAACAATGACACAGGGCTTCTGATAACGAGAGTCCCAACAGAAACCAGACGCCGGAATCCAAGCAAGACAGACACTTAGAAGAATACCAGACCAAAGATAAGATGATAGACGATCAGAACGCAAAGCGGCCAGAAGAAATAGGACAGAGTAAGAAGTAAGAAAGGTATATAAGCGTCTATAGATTTGGTAACGTGAAAAGACCAGTATATAACTATACCTATTTAAAGAATAAGTAAAGCGCCGGTAAGAAGGCGCTATGCAACACATCTACCTATCCAAGGCAGTAAATCAGCAAGACATGCAGTTGCACTATGTCCACCTTACATTTTTCCCATAACTGGAGGGTATAGTTGAATGGTATACCTTTCCCAAGTGTACAGTGTTATGTGAAATTCAATTTGAACTCGGTTTCGTTTGTCCATTGGTATTATTCGAGGTGCAAAATATTATGGAGAGTATGATTGCTGAATTCGAGCGTCACTAGCAACCCGAACGCGGACTTTAATTGGATAGACTTTTTTTTATATACATTTGACAGTCGTAATTGTTCAAAAATGACACTGATATGTCATTTGCTGCCGAAAACTGAATCTCAAATACAAAATCTTCCGGATTTAAAAAAAAAGGAATTCTGGTCGTTTACCTCCTGTGGACCTGTTATCCCCGTCTATCACTCGTTTTAAAAAAGCGAACGCAATTAACTGACAAAGATCTGCGTCGTAAATCGAATGTCCTATACGAGGTCCTGATACAACTCCTGGAAAAAAAGAATACTTGGGCGACAAAAAGCATGAACGCGACGTAACTAATGTATACTCGTTAATTTAACTAAGAAGTTTAAGTGTTCGATAAAGTATTTTCAGAAGAAATATTTATAGATACTTGTGGTTGACCCTCAGTCAACTGCCTTCTAGTACCTATATGATCAAAAAGGTGGATGTCTGCCATACCAATTTAAAAAAGCCAAGTCTGACTACTAATCACCCATAGCTGGAGGAGGATAGTATACGTTCCCAAGGGTATTATGTAAAATGCGGACTAACCTACTCCAGGATTTGAACCTGGTTCGCCTTGTCCATTTCCTTCGTGATATGATTGATTTTTCAAGACCATTGAATTATTAGGGTGTAAAATTATGGAGGCAAAGGTTTTTTAAATTTAATGGATTGAACTTTGATTGGAATGGACTTATTTTTATGGATTCCTGTTGTTCAATTGTTGAAAAAATGACTAACTGATATATAATTCAAAGACATTCCTGTTTTTGTTTTTTTAGTAGTTCTGGTCATTCACCTCCTGTAACCTGTTATCGCGTTTGTCTATCCGGTTTAAGAAGCACGCTTAAGTAGATAGAATTGTGTTCTGAAGTGTCAATGTCCTACACATAATTAAATGTTCGATAAGTATTTTCAGAACCGGGTAGCCGCGGTCACTTGAGATTGGTTTTATTTCCTTGGTTTCGGCACATCACCCACGTGTGGGTAATTAATGCCTACGAAATAAGAGGAGAGAATATCCTTTTTTAGAAAGATAGTTTGTTGAAGATCGGTTTTTTGAGTTGGTTGGTTGAGTGATGTGGTGTCTATGGCATATCAACCCTTGTGGGAGTAATGATGTAAATTATTTTGAGTATAACTCCAATATATAGTCATAAATGGTAAGAAATAATTTATATTAACATCATCTAGCAAAATAAAAACACCCGCCGGACGATTAAAAATAGATTTTTGAACATATGCCTGAGGTGGTGGGAGTAAAAAGTTCAATGTCAGCTAGTTGGCACCCTAAGTAAGTAAATAGCCATCAAATTCATTAAAGGATTAAAATATAAAAAATTTGAACTGTAAACTTTGAATATGTATTAAATAAACAAACTTATAGTAGATATAGAATACCAAGTCATGTATTTATAAAACTTTGTTTTAAAAACAATGAGGACTGTCTAATGTTGCAATGTTCAACATTTGGAATGTATTTATTCTATAGTTATGACGATTTTGGTAATTTGACGTAAGCAGTGACGCAGTTTTTGTTACAGACAAAAACCGGAAGGCGAATCTATTATTATAGATTGTTTATTAATAATACTTGTGGTTGACCTCAGCCACTGCTCTAAGTACCTATATTAGTCAAAAAAGGTAGATGTCACCGATGAGAGCTGCCCAACCAAGTAAAGAGCCTCACTGATTACCCATAGCAGGAAGATGAATAGTAAGCAGTTCCCAGGGTATTAATCGCTATGGTAAAATGCAACACCCTTTATTTGTACATATTGAACCCGGGTTCGCCGATGTCCAGGTTGTCTTCGTGTAGTGGTTGATTTCAAGACCATTGAATTAATGCGAAAGGTGGTAAATAGTGGAGCAAACAGGGTTTAAATTGCGACTTAAAATTGGATTAGCTTTTTTCGTATTCTGACAGTCGATCATTGTCAAAATGACCACTATTATGTCATTTGCTGTCGAAACTGATTTAAAAAAGATTCCGGTCATTCAACGCTCCTATGATGGTGTTTATCATGGTTTGTCCACCGTTTAAAAGCAAAGATTTCAGTAGATAAAATTGTGTTTTTTAAGAATTATATCCTACACAGGGTTTTGATACTCAGGAAAAAATAGGAATACATTAACGAGGCAAAAGAATAGACCACGTATACTAATAATCCTCGTTTATTTTATACTAAAAGTTAGATTGTTCCATAATAGTATTTCAGAAATGGTATCCGCGTCATTTTAGGATTGGTTTGGTTTGATTTACAAGCACAGCAACCGCAGTTGCTCATTTAAGCAGCAGAATGGAGAAATTAGAATCATTTCGTATTGTGAAGATGAGTTTGGTTGAGAGAGATCAAGATAAATTTGGGGGTGGTTGAGGGTTCCTGTGGTATGCAGATGGGTTAGGTCTCACGGTATGAAGCGAGCAAGGACTGCGTTGGATCCGCGGATGATGTTCGCGTAGGTCGTGTGTCCTCTGTGGGGTTGTGTTTCATGCGGCAACAATCAACCGCATTGTTTATTTAATGGCGCTACAGAAACAGATATACAAGATAATCCATTTTGTTTAGATAGTTTGTTAAAAAATCATTAGTTTAATTTTGTTTGTTTCAGTACGGACACAACCACATTGTTTTTCATGCCTAAAGAAACAGATATAAAATAATCATTTTGTTTGAGATAGTTTGTTGAATAGACAAATTATTATAATTTTGTTGTTTACGGCAACATCAAGCACATTGGTTTATTCAATGCCTACAGAAACAGATTATAAATAATCATTTTTGTTTAGATATTTGTTTGAAAGACCCAATTACTTATATTTTGTTTGTTTCACGCACATCACACATTGGTTTTATTCAAGCCTACAGAAACAGATATAAAATAATCATTTGTTAGATAGTTTGTTGAAAGACCAAATTTTACTTATATTTTGTGATTGGTTTCACGCCATCAACCACATTGGTTTTATTCAATGCCTAATAAGGGAAAGCAGATTAAATAATCATTTTGTTAGATAGCTTTTGTTGAAAGGGACCAAATGTACTTTATTTTGTTTGTTTTCACGGCATCATCAACCACTTGGTTATATTCAATGCGCCTACATTAGGGATATCAGATAGGTAATATAATAATGATTGTTTGTTATCTAGTTGTTGAAGACCAATTACTTATTTTTTGTTTGTTTCACGGCACATCACCACATTGGTTTATTCAATGCTACAGAAACAGATATAAAAATAATCATTTTGTAGATAGTTGTTGAAGAGACCCAAATACTTATATTTTGTTGCTTTCCGGCACATCAACCACATTGGGTAATAATGCCTACAGAAATAGATTAGAATAGTCATTTTTTATGTAGGATAGTTTTGTTGAAAGTTCCTGGTCATCCAAAACTCTACGAATTGAGGTGACAAAAAATTGAATAAATATGCTGTCTCAGAGACAGAAAAAAAACCCAGTAACTTTACAAAAGAGGCCCAAACTTGTTGGTGGTAATACACTAAAAAAAAAAATAATAAAGAATAAAAGAAAGACTAAAAAAATGAAATTTATGTCAAAAATATGGGCTAAGAAATAGTTATCAAATATAAATCAAGGACAGATGTCGAAGAGTCATGTGAATGTATTCCCCCTGACCACTAGGGGGACAAATCGCCAGTGGGATATTGGACCAAAACAAAACGTCTAGCCTTTTCTGTGGGTGCACTCACGTCTTCGGTTTGCGAGCTGCAGGACGTACGTGTTGGTGATCAGGCGAACCGATGGTTACTAGAGAGAGACAGTCAAAGAATACGCTCTCCTCCACTTAGCGTAGGAGTCCTCAATATAGCGAAGGAGTACTTTGAGTCCGGAAGAAACCGATGTACTAGGAGAGGACTCTGAAAGAACATCTCGCTCGCGATGTTTCAGCTATAGTTGAGCCCACAAGGCAGACGGTGGCTGTACCGTATTCGACAGGAGAGGCACGCATAATGGGTATAGTTGTCATTGAGCGTTACGCGAACCGATCGCAGGGGTAGAATACGGCTTAAACGACATACCGTTTCTCTAAGGTCAATTATTATTGTCAGGCATAACTGTAGAGGCGTGCGAGCTGGGTTATAGAGTGATGAAGTCATACTGAGGAACTTAGAATGATAATTACTTGAACTAGGAGCCGACATTAACCAGCTATTCACTTCGCTCAAGGCTTAGATAATTTTCAGCATAACATGGTCTCTGGCGTGTTGGTAATTGGATAGTAACTGACTGCGAACGAGAAAAACGACATGAGAGAGCTTCTTAGAGAGCTATTGTCCGTATCAACGACGACACCTTGGTTAGCATTCGACGACACAAGAACTCTTCTAGAACAGATAAGCTAGTGGGTCAGCGAATTTCCAGTTCTAATGTGCTAGGACTGCCTTGTGGTTGTTTGAAAGCCCGCTTTGTTGTAATAGCCATAAGATACTTTTTGAATTAAGAGAGCCTGGTGTGTGAACGGAGTGTGGATGTGCGTAAAGTATCAGTGTCTGCAGCTAATAAACGAACGGAATGATTAATATGCGGTTGTGGGGTGTGAGGCGTTCTGTGTGTGCGAGCAATCTTGCCTGTCTATGAACGTATCTACGGGAACTAATAAAGAAGGCCCCTTCGATTAGCAGCCGATAAGATACTTTTAAGGATTGGGCGTGTGTGTAGCAGAATAAGTTGGAAATTTAGATGGGCCGTAGAACAAAAATGAGGAGCTGGAATGTAGATGGGCCTATGTTCGGTGGGCCAATGAGGTAATGAGTGGCGTACAGAGTTTCGGAGGAATCACAGGTCGACATATGAGCACTTGCATTTACACATTGGATATACGAATAGCCGATTGAGGAATGTAGTGAACCCATAGTATGGTCTCACCCCTCAGCTATGGGTAGTAGCGGATAAAGGAAGACTGGAACTGTGGGATAGGTAACCACCATCAGATAAGGTAGGAAAACCGAATTCAACCCCGTCTAAACTCCGATTAAAGAAATCGACCTTGTGTCAAACATCCTTCTCGTGTGGAGGGTTGGTAAATATATATAATTAATATGATCAGAATAATTCCAAGCATTCTTTACTTGTTTAGTAGTGTCCGCGAAATTCTATCTTAGAGATCGAGGGATGAAAGTATTGCCAGAATGTTGAAACAACGGTTTAACATGGAAAATCAGTCGAATAAATGTGTCGGGAAATCTATCAGCTTCTCCTGTTGCAGAACTATTCGATAATAACAACATATCATGCTAAACTAGCCAGACCTGTGGATATAACACAGTATGATATTCAATTATGAGGGTGAGCCAAAAGTAATGCCATTTTCTTTATTCATGTGAAGTTTTATAAAACAAGGCCTACATTTTAGACCCTTGTTAAGTTTTTTAAGTGCCATTCTTGGCCTTAAAGCAAGGAGCGTTTGTCAGTGGAATTCGATTCTGGTAAAGAGCTCCTCGATAATGAATTCTTGGTACCTTGTAAAGAGTTTCTCAGTTCTTGGTAAAGATGCCTTCGATGATCGAATCCTTTTGGTTTGCTCTGGTTAATCGTCTAAAGTGCCTTCTGAGTGATGGTAAAGGTCCGGTATCTATGGTCCGTCTCCTGTTGAGCGCATTGTGGTAATTTATGACCAGTGGCCGGGGTTTAAAGATGAGTGGTAGTCTCTCGCACGGCAGAATGTTTAGTGATGTCGGCGAGCGTGAGTAAATCACTGGACCAGTCTATATATATCTAGCTGAGAAATTAGAGCAGAACATTGTCAACGAGGCTTCAGAGCAAGAATCCGATGAGTAAGAAATGCCAAACCTTGGCCAGTCGACAATGTTCTCTTCTCATGACAATTCTGAACACAACACAAGCATAAAGACAAACGAGAAAATCGCCTCATTCGGTTGGACAAACTTTAACAGCAATTCTCCATTACTTCATCAGATTTAGCGCCTTCAGACTATTATCATTTGGACCCATGAAAAGTGTTTGAGCATTATTCCAGTGAGATTATATTCTTTTGATGTAATGATACAAAACGGGTATTTCTCATCATGAGAACTATTATAGGGATTGTACCATTTTGACTATTATCGAATGCACTGCGAGACAAACTAGAGGGTGAGTAAAATGTATGTTCATTTTGTTTTGAACAGGTATAATACCAACACATGAACATGTTTCAATACATCAAAATGAAACTGGCGCTCTGTGGATCATTCTCTTCTTTCTCCACATAGTGAGTTAACAGTAAATGCCATTTTGTGTTATGACAGGTATATACCAACCACATGAACATGTATCATACATCAATATTAAGGCTGGTCCTTCAGTTGGATGCACATCCCTGACGTCTCTAATGAGTTCAACATAAGTATTCCTTATTGTTATGACAGGTATAATTACCACACATGAAATTGTAGAGAGCGTCGAAAATGAAGCTGTTGTAGCTATGTGGATACATATCCTACTATCACCACATGAGGTGTGATCAAAAAGCTGCCATTTTGTTTATTAACAGGTATAATAACAACACATGAAACATGTATCATAACTTCAAAATGAAGCCGTCCCTCTGTGGATCACATCGCATATTTCTCCATATCGATGTGTCAAAAACTAATGCCATTTTGTTTATGACAGGTTTACCAACACAGAAACATGTTTATACATCAAAATGAAGCTGGTACTAATGTTGGAGCACATCCTACTTCTCAACATAGTGTGGTCAAAAAGTAATGCCATTTGTTATTAACAGTATAATAACCAACACTGAACATGTATCATTACTTCAAAAATGAAGCCGGGTCTCTGTGGATCACCCATATTTTCCATATGATTGTGTCAACTAATGCCATTTTTTTATCGACAGGTATAATTACCAACACCGAACATGTTTTATACATCAAATGAAGCTGGTACTCTGGATTACTCCCTACTTCTCACTTAGGTGAGTCAAAACGTTAATCGCCATTTTGTTTATGAACAGGTATACTTACACACAGGAACATGTTTCATGCAATTGAAATGAACTGGTCCACTTGGATTCACATCCTACTTTTCCAATAGTCCCGTTTCCTCCAAAGCAATGTTCAACCATTAAATGAGAGCATGTATCCTTGCCCCCACAACACACAAAATATTCTGCTGACTGTTCTTTGAGCCACTTCTTCACCTCAGATTTCACTTCTCATACTTGAAATAATCGTTGTTGTTTTTTATTAAAGAGAAGATGAGAGGGTTTTGAGAGGCAATCATTATTCGTGTATATTCATAGAAAAATTGACTCGGTGACCGGGTTCAATACTGGTAGAGTTGTTTGCATTTCAATAGCGCAATACTATTGGGGAAGGTATTAATCGAACTATTCCCCTCCAGCCTATGGGTAAATAGTAGGACAGTCTGGTTCTTGTTATGCCTTGTTTATGTCAGTAAGCCTAAGATCAAGAAAACTCTAATTCAAACCTGTTAACTTTCACTTATGAAATTGACCTTGTGTCCACTATCTTGCTCGAGCGGAAGTTTTGTTGGTTGGCTGTTGGTTGGTTGGTTGGTTTGGTTGTTTTTTACGGCATGTGAAACCATTGGGTATTTATACCGAAAACGTTTTTGTTTCATTTATTCTTGAAGGGTACTCAATTTGTTTAAAAACACATTTTTTTTCATATTTAACTCATAAATGAATCCTAACATGTACATAACATTTCGGTCCAGAGAGAACCTAACCATCAGATAGTTTAACATCATACCCAGGACATGAAGACCTTCACATCGCTTTTTAGGACATATATGGATAAAATAAAAGGTGGGGTTCAACCTAAGGGCAAATAGGGTTGGGACAAGCCGATTGATCGATGGCCTCTCCGCCGCCCGTCTAGCCTAAGTAAGGGCCAAGTGGATGTTGCCATGTAATGGACTGTTAGGCCACGCAGGATTACGTTTTTAAGCAATCAAGAGGTCGCCAATCGTGGCTAACAGGTGATCTCATTGGGGGATCTTACCTCTCTGCAGAGGACGGTCGATGTATCCTAAAGCCTCACCGACAGGGCTGAGCGGATTGGTTGATATATATATATATATATACTCGGGAGAAGATAAGTTATGCCAAATACATCAGCTAATTCAGCCTGATATGATTTCACTATTCGGCAACTTGCAGATGATGAACAAAATTTGCAGACACAAAATGTCTGCACAATTCAACGAAATATGTTTGAAAGACAATAACTGCCTAACTATATATAATAGATATATATGTATTTATATTCATATGTTTGTTAATATATATATGTATATATGCGCAGGTCGCATTGCAGTCACGTGGCAAAACGCAACGCAAGGATTGAAAAAAATAACGTAGCGTTCACCGTTATTAAACAGCCATTATAATAGAAAAATTGCAGAAACACACACAACCTATCAAATATCGGACATATGCTGCCAAATTAATAATCAATGCCTAAAGAAGACAACAGATCAGAAACACGTGTCGCGTATGTAAGATAAATTTTTTTTTTACTTGTACATAATACATTTTGCGGACCTTCTTCTTTTTTATAAAATATTAAATTTTCTCCCGTGAACAGAACAGCAATTTATATATATATATATATATATAGTATATATATTATATATATATATATATAATATATGTATATATATACATATATATGTATATATATAAATTATATTATTATGTGAGTGTGTGTGTGTGTGTGTTGTGTGTGTGTGTGTGTGGCATTTTGTTTGATTCCTACAAATTCCTAGAGTTTTTCCTGAAACTAGCACGGATGCAAATATTACCAAACTTTTGACTACGCTAGCATATTCCTCTGTTCAATATCCTATCGATTTTATCGATTTTTATCAACTTTTTTGTACAATAGCTTTTGGTGTAACATCATCCTTTAGATTCCCACCACCGAATTTTACAGACTTCGTTATCTTAGATTGTTATAGCATTAGATTTCATGTGCACTCTTTTGCATTGTATGTCAGTTTGCTTTCATCGCTAAATATCTCTGAGGCACATTTTCATTACCCCATAGCTGTAAATGTTCGACATATACAACGAGGAAAGAGAGACAGGGCGGCGAGATACAGATCTGAATGAATGGTGATGGCGAATACGGAACACGAAGAAGTTATGAACCTCTTGAATAGACGTCTTCATGCGAATTATCATGTGAAATGAACCGAGCACTGATTGCAGAAACATTGGTGCTTCAAAATATATCTTCTTCTTTTTTTTAGCGTAGTTTGAATTAAATTTCATAATTGGTAGGGGAGTCTGGAAAAGAGGATAAAGAAAATGGAATGTGAAAAGGAATGCGACGACGAGATGTCGCCAAGGAGTTTGACATATAACGACACTCCTTGGGGTAATATCTGCGGTCATTCGGATTGAAGTGCATCTTGTGCATTTCAATTATTACAGTACAAAATGGTGATACAATCTAAATGTATGATGATACTGAAAATAGGCCATGCAAAATGGTACGAGCCGCTAGAGAATAAATAGCATTAAATTCATTCATCAGAAATGTTCTTTTTTGAAAGTTAATTGCCTTTCTTTTCTGAACATGGGTTTGGTTTGGTTTGGTTTTGGTTTGTTTTTACGCAAATCAAACTTGCTGGGTAATTTAATGCCGCACAAGTTTTGAAATAAATTAATTCATAATGGATACTCAATTTTATTTACATTTAATTTACATTTGCAAAAGTTAATACATTTGATATTTTGATGATAAATGTATCAATCTACATTTTATAGTTTGATGATCTACAAAATTTATCAGTCTACATTTATTTAGTTACATTAAAGTTACTTACATTTATTTAGTTACATTAGAGATTTTCATTGGTCACATTATTTAAGTTTGATATATAGCGACACTCTCTGGGGTAATATCTGCGGTCATTCGGATTGAAGTGCATCTTGTCGCATTTCAATTATTACAGTAACAAATGGTGATACAAGTCTAAATGTATGATGATACTGAAAATAGGCCCATGCAAAATGTACGAGCCGCTAGAGAATAAATAGCATTAAATTCATTCATCAGAAATGTTCTATTATTCATGGTGTTACTAAATCCAAGTTCCTGAAAGTTAATTGCTTTTCTGTTCTGAACACGGGTTTGGTTTGGTTTGGTTTGGTTTGGTTTACGGCATATCAACCTTGCTGGGCAATTTTAATGCCGACAAGTTTTGAAATAAATTCATTCATAATGGCATACTCAATTTTTTTTATAAACACATTTTTTAAATTTAATCCATAGATGGGACCCTAACAGGTACTACCACTCCGGGTCAGAGTGGACCAGGGAACAATGGTGATAAAAGGCATGCTCCATATTTCCCAGACCTCAAACTAAAGAAACCTCAATGTATAATAAACAATAAATTAAATTATATACAGAGCAATATTTAAATTTTCAAAGAAAAGAAGAAAAGAAAAACTTAACAAACCGTCATCTCGTGACGGTTTGTAAGTTTTTCTTTCTTTGAAAATTACGCTACAAGAACAATTGAAGGACAATTTGAAACGCCTAGATATTGACCTGAGTGCTTGGGAAGATCTAGCATCGGATCGAAGGAATGGCGTAAGACTGTTCGCTAAACTAAAGAGCTTTGAAGAAAATCGACTGAAGCATAGAGATCGACTCCGCCTAACTTTAAAAGAAAAACATTTAACTCCTGCCTGACTTTGCCTTTTGATAAAAAGAACTCTTGAAGTTGCTGCCAAGATGCAGACTATGATTGACAACGATCCCAGTATCATCAGGTAGATAACCGTTGACATAGGTGTGTCTGTGTTTCTTATCAGGCAGGTATATCACAGGCATATATGTTCAATGTAAGGCTAAACAAATCGAGAAAATGTCAACCCCTGAATGTTTCGAGTCACACACGGAGCAGTCTCCCATGTCTATAACCTTGCTGATGAGACCTAATAGGTCGAAGTACATTCAGGGATTGACATTTTCTCGATTTGTTTAGCCTTACATTTGAAATATATGCCCGCCTCATTCATTAGATGGTAAATGGATTATTACCTTACATTTGAACATATATGAATTCATTGATTATTAACTAATTAATTTCTAAATTAGGTATGACTTCAATTAAGCACATATCCTCCAAAAATTGTCGGCTTAAAGCCATATAAAAATAAACACATTTGTTGTTTACTTAACCTCATATAATATATATATACATATAAATATTTATAAGTAGTAGTGTAATTATATGTATATATAATTACAACCCCACGGTACTACTCCGTTGTTCGTGTCAGAACGATCATTAGACGAAAATTAACACTTCCGCCTGACGATCGTGTTGACACCTGAAACTCCCTGTAACGGAAGGAAAACCGCGGGGTTGTAATCTTGAAATTTTAGATTTAGAACCTGCTCTTCTGTAAAAGCATTTAAACATATTTTATCTAAACTTTTCACAACAATTTGTCGTTATATATATATATATATATATATATATATATATATATATATATATTATATATATATATATATATATCTATAATATATATATATATATATATATAGGATACACTCAGCATATATAAATGCAATCGTCCTTGCATATTTATGCCCGTAGTAATTTGCAATTTACAATTTTAACTGAAATAACACTCCTTTGTATTCGAAGAAATGTGTGGTGTGTGTGTGTGCGCGCGTGTGTGTGTGTGTGTGTGTGTGTTGTGTTTGTATGTGTGTATTTATTTGTGACGAAACGAGTGTTAGGATTTGATATCATTTGTCCAACTATGTTTTTACACCATCGGAATTCTCGTATGTATGTAAATGCATGCAAATTTATTAAAACTGATACCCATATATGAACAAAAAGGAAACGAAGTACATCTTTATTTGTATATGTATAAATATACATATATATTTTTTTTTTTCAAACGTGTTTTTTTATGATATTATAGGCAGAACATTTTTAGTCATAGTGGATTGGAAAGATGGAAGGGCACGTTGTGTAGCGTTTGTCGTCGCTGGAAATGGACTCGGCTATTGTCGTAGGAAATGCACCCGGCATTTGTTTTTTGAAAGGAACCAGGCTAGCGTCGTACGAAATGAATTAGGCTATTGTCGTAGGAAATGCACCCGGCAATTGCAGTTTGAAAGGAACCAGGCTAGCGTCTTACGAAATGGACTCGGCTATTGTCGTAGGAAATGCACCCCGGCAATTGTAGTTTGAAAAAGGAACCAGGCTAGCATCTTACGAAATAGACTAGGCTATTATCGTAGGAAATGCACCGGCAATCGTAGTTTGAAAGGAACCAGGTTAGCGTCGTACGAAATGGACTCGGCTATTGTCGTAGGAAATGCACCCGGCAATTGCAGTTTGAAAGGAACCAGGCTAGCGTCTTACGAAAAGGACTAGGCTATTGTCGTAGGAAATGCACCCGGCAATTGTAGTTTGAAAGGAACCAGGCTAGCGTCTTACGAAATGGACTCGGCTATTGTCGTAGGAAATGCACCCGGCAATTGTAGTTTGAAAGGAACCAGGCTAGCGTCTTACGAAATGGACTAGGCTATTATCGTAGGAAATGCATCCGGCAATTCGTAGTTTGAAAGGAACCAGGCTAGCGTTCGTACGAAATGGACTAGGCTATTGTCGTAGGAAATGGACCCGGCAATTGCAGTTTGAAAGGAACCAGGCTAGCGTCGTAGGAAAAGGACTCGGCTATTGTCGTAGGAAATGCTCACCCGGCATATTGCAGTTTGAAAGAAAACCAGGCTAGCGCGTCTTACGAAATGGACTAGGCTATTATCGTAGGAATGCAGCCGCAATCGTAGTCGAAAGGAACCAGGCTAGCGTCGTACGAAAAGGACTCGGCTTTGTCGTAGGAAATGCACCCGGCAATTGCAGTTTGAAAGAAACCAGGCTAGCGTCTTACGAAATGGACTAGGCTATTATTCGTAGGAAATGCCACCCGGCCAAACTCGTGTCTGAAAGGAACCAGCTGCTAGCGTCTTACGAAAAGGACTAGGCTATTGTCGTAGGAAATGCACCCGGGTAATGTAGTTTGAAGGAACCAGGCTAGCGTCTTATGAAAAGGACTAGGCTATTGTCGTAAGAAATGCACCCGGCAATCATAGTTTGAAAGGAACCAGGCTAGCGTCGTACGAAAAGGACCCAGGCTATTGTTGTAGAAAATGACCCCGACTATCATCGTAAAAAATTATGGACTTCTTACTTGCCAAATTTCATAATCGGGAACAAGGTGTGTTCGCTTCACGTTAATGTACTCTCTGTATGACAAATGAACCTCCATTCTATTCTTTCACTCACTCCAGTCGGTAAATATTAGAAGAGATCTGTACCTCTGTACTTATTAGATAACCGGTCAAGTTGAAGGAAAACTAATAAAACAATATTTCTGTCTCGTAGAGAGATATGTGCCCCTCGGAATAATACCCGACACTTAAATGTCTGAGATACCATAAAAAGAACCATGCCAGAATTCTTACTGATGTAATGAATATGTAAAATACCTTGGTGCCCCCTCACTATAATCTGATTGGACAGTGTCATGTATAAATATTCGACACTGGTAGTACAAGCGCCTAAGCCTAAACCTACCACCCTAAACTTACTCGCCAGACTACACCACGACTGCTCGGAAGACGTACTGCTATTCGACGCACCAGCTACTACTGCGATAATATACCAAATACCAACTTCATAATATATCCCTTAACCCGGATATATCACTTACCAACTTGAAGTCGAAAGCTGACGTAGCTTACAATGAAACAGAATCCTTTACTTAAATGAACACTTAGTAAATAGTGAGTATTGAGAAGTACAAAGATTTTGTTTCTCCAAAATAACTGATAGTAAGTTCGATCCTACCCGAGTTTCACATAAAACGAGCTTTACTAAAGTTTGATTATTTTTTATTAATTAAAGAGAGAATATCCAATATAAAGCAGAAAATGAGCTGAACTTTTAAGCTATTGACAGGGATTCTGTAGCCACAAAGAGTACTCTTCGCGGAGAAACCATCCTGACCTCCTGCCTCAAAATTCGCTAGCCGGTGGCTGCTGAAAAAACACACCAGCTACGATTGAAGTCCGTAGCCGAAGCAGTGTCTCTTGAAAAAAAAACTAGGGTTAGAGTTTAGGGTTAGGGTTGGCTTTGGGGTTTAGGGTTAGTTTAATGGAAAAATAAATAAATAATTTGGGCTCTTTTTTTGTAATAGAACTGTTAATTTTAACTAGGGGGGTATAGTTTATGGTTAAGGTTAGGGTTGGGGTTGGGTTTTCGGGAAAAACGCCCTAAGTAGGTAGTTTTTTGAGGGGTGGGGGGAGTTGCAAGTGACACCGCTTCGGCTACCGACTTCAATCGTAGCTGGTGTTTTTTTTTTCAGCAGCCACCGCCTAGCGATTTTTGAGGCAGGAGGCCAGGATGGTTCTCCGCGAATAGTACCCCATAAAGTATTTCATAGTAGTAAAATTTAGTACATTTGATTTCATCTAAAAAAATTTTTTTAATCAGACGTGAATATATAATCGCAATATTGTTGGAGGTGCGTAGTGTAATGGTTAGAGTCGTAGGAAATGGACTCGTCGAACAGAGTTCAAATCCTGAACGAAGCTGTTTGCCTGTCACATAGCGCTAATACTCTGGAAACGGTATGAATCCAACTACTCTGCCTCTAGCTATAAGCAAATAGTAGGGCGGATTGAGCTCTTTAACCATGGCTAGGTAACCAGTCTAAGAGAAGGAAAACTCTGAATTCAAACCTGTTAAACCCCGCTTAAGAAATTGACCTTGTGTCACATCCTGCTCGTGCGGAAGTGTTGGTAAGTATATATAATCGCAAGAGTAACAGTAACACACAGAGACAGACACGCACACACACACACACACACACACACACACACACATATATATATATATATATATATATATAGACAAGTAAAAAATAATGTCGTTAGGACGGCCTAATGTCGGTATCAGTCAGAAAGCGAGGGAGTCTATCCCCCTTTCACTAGCGCATTTATATATAGGCTAGGAATCACGAGGTCATTCGCCAACTCAGCGTATGAGTAGCACAGAGATTTGAGAAGCTGAAGGTAGGTGTGGCGTACCATCTCAGACGCTAAAATAATCTCCTTGGTCTAGCGCTAGTAAAAAGGAGATAGACTCCCTCGCTCTATGGCTGATACTGACATTAGGCCACCTCGACGACTTTACTTTTTACTTATTATATATATATATATATATATATATATATATATATATATATATATATAAATATATATATATATATATATATATATTATATATATATATATATATATATACAAAAGAAGGGCAAAAGTGATAAGAATATCCATTGTAGGTTATTTATTTTTCATTGCCCACAACTATTTTCGACCTTAGGTCATCGTCAGGAGAAAAAGCTTCCATGAAAACTAAGATTCTGAAAAAATTTTCAAAGTAGTTTATATATCCCAGAAAAATGAAAAACTTACTAGTGAAGTGTTTTTTTTCCTCGTGCGTCAAATACAAAAAAAAATAAAGTAAAATTCTATGCACAATTTTATGAGTAAAATAAATCATTAAAATTAATTAAGTGGATCTCTTATCACAATTAATAACATATTTTGCTCCAAATTTTAATTAACAAGATTTTATAAACAGAAGTCCACACTTTGGCTCTATGTTCCCGGGCTTGCCCGGTTTATATAGAAATCTAAGTATGCACTTTTTATATAATGTTTTTTCGTCTTTTGATTGTTTTTTATTGGGAGGGCGGGGTTTACAGCATATCAACCTTTTTGGGGGCCTTTAATGCCTAATCATATTATTTTATATTCGGTTTACTTACAGTACCTGCTGTTGCTTAAATGGTCACCCATCTAAGTATTCTAATATTGTTTACCATTGGATAGCCGCATCAATCACTCAATGTACTTATTGAAAAAATGTTACAATGGAAATTAGTGCATGCTAACCCCCATTTAAGAATAACACAATATATTTTTTGGATGATATACATGATATACAGATTTGAAACGAAACAGTCTATCCTGAGATATAAATAAAATTATCGCTTCGTTTACAACGTAGTCTTTGTATAGTTTCTTACAAGTGAATCCGAAGATATCCATGACACGATAATAATTCCCTGGAGTATTGTATCTCGAGAAAAAAGTGATTCCTTTTCGGAAGTAGCAGTGCTGCTGCTGCTGCTGCTGCTGCTGCTGATGATGATGATGATGATGATGATCTTTCATTTTTTTATTTGTTTAAATTTAGTAGTTAGTTGGACTTGACGGCACGTCCAACATGTCTCGGTTTATTTTATGCCATTTGGTAAAATGTTTGTTTTTTATTCGTTCTTGTTGGATATTCAAATTTTTATAACTCATTTTTAAAACACATTTTTTAAAACACATTTTTAAAATCTATTTGAGCCATAGATGGGACCCCCCGAATCAAAGTGGACCTTGGAGTAATGGCATTAAAGGGGTTACATTAGATTCTACAGAGCTCCAGAATTGGAACTTCACCACTAGATACAGTTTAACGTCATATCCAGGACACTAATACCTTCAGCCACCGCCCTCTAGCAAATATCTGATAAAAGGGTTGGGGATGTGCCATCAAATTAATACGGTCGGAACGATCATATAGGTGCTTGGGGTTGACGTGACATACCGATTGATCCAAGGGGGACTCTTTGACCGCCCGTCTAGCTAAAGAAAGAGCCAAAGTGGACTTTTGAATGTCATGATCGCATCAGACGCCAGGTTACCATTCTTAAGTATCATGGGTTACCACCCACGACCAACAGATGGTTCCATTGAAGTAATCTTAACCCCTCAATGCTGTCGATGTATTTTATACCAGTAATTCTCAACCTTTTTCTTTAACCTCTGGACACCTTTGATTCCTATTTTACTCTGATGCCCTCCCCCATATCCATTCGTTATTTAAAAAACTTATTGTAATTTCATAGTTAAATACTTTTTGTCATGGTTAGCGGAATGAGAACAGTGTACTCCGTTGAATTGAATAAAGGGTTTGGTTCAAAATTCCGTGAAAGCTCCCGATTACGACATGAACACTCCCGATTGCGAATTGAAGGCTCCTGAGTTCGACAAGAAACGTTGTGTATATCAAATAAAGATGAGGACAACAGTTAGAAAAATCCAAATACAGGGTGACCCCCCCCACACACACACACACACGCAAAACAATTTTTTTTTTTTTTTTGTTTTTTTGTGCTGGTTTTTGGTTTGGTTTGGTTTTGTTTTACGGCATATCAACCTCAATGGGTCATTTGATGCCGATAAAGTTTTGAAATAAATCAATTCTTAATGGATAATACAATTTTGTTTATCAACACATGTTTTTCTATTCAACCCATAGATGGGACCCTAACAGGTACTACCACTCCGGGTCAGAGTGGACCAGGGAGCAATGGTGATGAAAGGGTGCTCCACTTTCCCCAAACCTCCAAAACTGGAACCTCACCATCAGATAGAGTTTAACGTCATTCTCAGGACATGTAGACCCTCAGTCACCCACCGCCTTCTAGCACCCATATGATAAAAAGGGGTTGGGGCTTGCCATAAGGGCAATAGGGTTGGGAAAATCATATAAGTTTTAGGGCTTGACGTGACCAACCGATTGATCGGAGGGTGCCTCTCCGACCGACCGTCTAGCCCAAGATAGGGCCAAAGTAGAGTATTGCAAGTCATTAACTACTCATCCACCTGGGTTCTATCCTTAAGCATCACGGGTCGCCACCCACGGTCAACAGGTGGCCCCATTGGGGGAGTCTTACCCCTCTGCAGATATGCAGTCGGTGCATTCTAACGCCTCAGCCGACAGGGCGATTTTTGTGCTGGTAGTTTGCATTAGTAATAGTATATATACAGGGTGACCCCCCAAAAAAACAGAATTTGTGTTCTGTTTGGTTTTTTTTATTTGTTTTTTGTTTTTGTTTTGTTTTGTTTTGTTTTTGGTCACCCCGTAATTATAAATATTTTTCGTTTGCCTGGACCTAAAAAAATTTCTATGCTCCCCCTGGGGCAATGTGGGCCCCGGTTGAGAACCAAGGTTCTATAGCCCCCCCCCACACACACACACACCAAACCGACAGGGCTAAATTTAGTAGTGTTTAAGCACACATTATAGGAGAGAACATGAAATGGCATGTAGTGATTGTGCATGTGGCACTTTTCTTTACATAAATTAAAATGCGATTAGCACACAAGTAACCAATTTTTTAAGAGTGCATTTAAGTGCGCCTCTGATTGAAAGCAGATGTCATCGTATTAATAATAATATGAAAATAATTGAAATGAACTCTGTACAATATAACATGAGGAATTCATTTTGCTTCTACCATAGAAATCATAATTTTGATATTTTAGCAGTTAATTTGTATATATACTAATAATTATCATTTTATTTATTACACTTTATTAAAATTTACTTGCTTCCTATGTTATATTGAATTGGTTAGAATTATAATATTGTTCTAAGGAGTTATTCTTCATTGAACAAAAAAGATTATATATATATATATATATATATATATATATATTATATATATATATATATATATATATATATATATATATACATGAGAAAGAACAAGATGGAATGAAAACACCACACAATCTGCTTTAAAGAGAAAACAATTTATAACATAATCATAGCTATATATATACATATATATATGTGTGTGTAGTGTGTATATATATATGAGTTTGGAGAGTTTTTGTTGTAGTCTGTGGATATGGTGGGGAAACCAAAGGAATTCAACACCCACCATACCCACAGACACACACACACACACACACACACTATATATATATATATATATTATATATATATATTATATATTATAAAGTTTTTGAAAAAACAACAAAATTAAGATTGACTTACAGATAGCCGACGCTAATGCGTTTCGGGTTTTAATAAGACCATCAAACAAGGTTAACATAGTAATTCTGAGTCATACGAGAAGAAATTGGTGTAAAAACAGTAAAAGGTTGTGACCCTTAGTTTGCGATGTTGGAAGGTTCAACTCAGCAACCGAAATGCAAGAAAATGTAAAGATGTAACGTCACGCGGGTGTCATATATATATATATTATATATATATTTGTATATGTATAAGTATTAACTTACCGGTGGTATAAGAACGATCGTTGGAAGCGCACAATATCCAGAGGTTAAGGTTAGAAAAACAAATACAAGTTGCTCAATACAATGTAGAGCATAAATTTATTTAAGAATGAAATGAGTAACCTACTCGAGTTTCATCGATAATCTTCAGGGTTACTTTTAAATTAATCGAGTTTACGATTAATCTTGGTGTTTATAAACATGCCCCGTTGGAATGGACTTAAATTCAGTAGAGGAACGCTTGTTTTACATTTTCGAGATCAGGAATGGATTTTGAATTAAATTGAATTAATTATATTGGGAATTATTTTTTTCAATTATTATTTAATAAAAGATATGTTATGGTGTCGTATTAATAGTTAAAAAGTTGAAAATTTAAAATTATTTAAAACTAGTTTAATTTTGTTTGAGAGTATTTAAAAATACAGGTTGTGTGTTATGCTACAATAATAAAAATAAAAAAATTAAAAATAAAAAATAAAAATATAAAATTAAAAATAAAAAAAAAAATAAATAAATAAAAAATAAAAAATAATAAAATAATAATAAATAATAATAAATAATAAAGTGAAAATAAAGGTGAAAAAATATTGTTAAAATTTAAAATTTAAAATTAAAAAAAAAAAATTTTGAGGAACGGTGTTTATATACAAAAACAAGGATTATTTTTTTTATTTTAACTGGATTAAAGATTAGAATTATGTAAAGCAAAATTAGAGAAGTTGGATAATTGAAATATTATTTTTGGTTTTATTATTTTGGTTATTTATTGAAATTTAAACTTTAAAATCTTAAATTTAACATTTAATATTTAGCTAACTTAATACTTGAGTCTTAAGGTATATATATATATATATTATATATATTTTTTTTTTTTTCCCTAATTTTAAGTTTTACGGTTTGCTGCCGCCTGATTCGTTTATAACTTGCGTGTTTACTGTTTTAAATGTTATAAGTAAATTAGTTGTAATTTATTTAAATTGCAAATAAATAATAATAAAAAGATTTAAAATTAATAATAACACTAAAACTGATTGCAGTAAATTAAAAAATAGAGTTATAATAATAATATTAATTTAAATTTAAACATAAAATTGTAAGCGGTCTGGTGTTTATTGTTAATTTAAAGCTAACATAGTATGATTCTATTTAAACTGTGAAATCATATAAGTAACCAAATATATAAATTGAAAAAATAAATATACTTGTAACGGGTATACCGTCCATATAGTATTACATATTACATATACTACAGCAGGCAAATGTATATAGCATTTAAAAAAAAAAAAAAAAACCTTTACACGTTACGCTACAGATACTCACACAAACTTATACGTTAGAGCCCTACATAATAAATAAACAAAAAATAAATAATTAATAATAATTAACTTAATAATAATAATAATATAATAATGGTTGGTAAAGAAATTATAGTAATAATTAATTAAATTGATTTAATAATACTCTATTATAAACAAAACATTTAATTATATTTAATGCGGTGATTATCAAATATCTCTTATACATATTATTTCCGGTTAAAAAATTGATAGACCATAGGGTTCTATGTACTACTTATATGCTATATAATTAGAATTAAATTAAAGATAATTATTTATACTAGGGCAGGTATTTGGATTAACAGTGTGTAGATATATATTAGGCGTTTTATATAAGGGATTATATAAAAAAAATAATATTATATATATATATTATATATAAAAAAAAAAAAAAAAACAAGGATATGAAAAAAATAAAATTTATACTAGTATATATTATACTAACTATATCATCAGTAATATACTATTATATTAATATAAAAAAATTATATTATAAATCAAAAAAATTAAAAATTATAAAAATTTCAAATAAATAAATAAAATAATTTTTATCATTAATACTAAGAGCTTATAGAATGATGTTACTCAATATGAATGAAGTTACGAGTTATTAAAATTGTTAATTATATTTGTTTGGTGGTTTTTGTTGCTATGGTTAATGGTGTAGTAGGGTTGTATTAACATGGTAAGGTAAAAGAGTGTATAAGTGAGGGGGTCTTAGGGGTTTAGGGATTGGTATTATTATTGGTTTAGGAGTTTTGTTGTTATAAATTAATGGTTAAAGTAAGATCGTATAATTATTGTAGATGTAAATGGTGTATATAAGGGGGTTAGGTTATGTGGGTATTTATTATTGGTAGGCGGGAGTGTGTTATTATTATTAATGTTACATGGTGATGTATATTTATAGTTTGTATTAATTACTAATGTTTTTAAATACGGCATTATTAATTATTAATTTGTATGCTAATGGGTATATGTTTATTGTGTATCATAGGTTTAGGGGTACATAGTTGTGTTATGTAGGTTGTGGTGTCTGTGGTTGAAAAAATTGCTAGCGTATTTTAAATAGTGGATTAGTTGAGACGTTGGTGGGGACAACGCTGCAAAAGTTTAGAATTATAGGAGACGAAATGTCTTATAATTCCATTTGCGGCTGGTAGAGAACACTTGGCAAATATTTCAGATCGGTTGTTGAGCAATTCTGGAGCTGTGTATGGTAACATCGATGATAGTTTGCTCTCAGTGCAAAGATGGCAAAATTTTATCTCCCGGCTGTAAGGTCTGAGATCTTTGTTTATTAGTATTCCCATTTGATTATTGGATCTGTTTTGGTGTTTATTTGTGCAAGGTCCCATACGATATCTAGAAAGGGTTTGTACTGTTCTGTATACCTTAATGTTGTTTAAAACTGGATGTGTGTTGTAAGTATCGAGAATATTAATATAAGAAGTTTTCAGAGCGAGAAGAAACGCGAACGCTTCATATGCAGAATTTTCTGCTCTATTCTTGGTCATCTCCGATCGATTTGGCGATGCGCGCCCCTGTTTGCCGTCATTTACCTAGATTGTTATATGCATGCCGGGCGCATTTAAAGTGATTTGAGTCGTGGGTATATTGAATAGGTGGCTGTATACCGACGCTCCTGTCTGCTGAAGTTCAGTGACATGTATCTCATATCATACTACATACCTATATAATACGCAGATCTGCTCGTTGATCTGTCCATATATAATGATTGAGACGGTGTATGTGTCTACAGTGCATGAAGATATCTGCGTACTCTCGCATCCTCTTATT
>CM042137.1:101552371-101596296 GCA_023376005.1 Doryteuthis pealeii | reverse complement strand
TAAAAACAAAACATTTTACCCAAACGGCATAAATAAACCGCAGACATGTTGGACGTAGCACGTCCAAGTCCAACTAAACTACTTAAATTTAAACACAATAAAAAATGAAAAAATCACACATCATCGATCTCAATCAGCAGCAGCGCAGCACTGCCACCGAAAGGAATCACTTTTTTCTCGAGATACAATACTCCAGGGAATTATTATTGGTGTCAGGATATCTTCGGGTTCACTTGTAGAAACTATCAAAGACTATGTCGTGTAAACGAACGAGAATTTTATTTATATCTCGGGATAGACTGTTTCGTTTCAATCTGTATATCATGATATATCATCCAAAAAGTATATGTGTTATTCTCAATGGGGGTGTAGCATGCCACTAATTTCCATTGTACACATTTTTTTCAATAAGTTACATCGAATGATTGATGCGGCTATCCAATGCGTAACAATATTTAGAATACTTAGAATGGATGACCATTTAACTACAGCAGGCTACTGCTTAGTAAACCGAAATAATCAAAATATAATATGAGACATTAAAGGCCCCCCAAAAAGAGTGATATGCTGTAAACCCCGCCCTCCCAATTAAAAAATAAATCCAAAAAGACGAAAAAAAACATAATATTAAAAAGTGCATACTTAAGCATTTCTATATAAACCGAGCAAGCCCGCCGAAGCATAGAGCCAAAGTGTGGGACTTCTGGTTTATAAAATCTTGTTAATTAAAAATTTGGAGCAAAAATATGTTATTAATTGTGATAAGAGATCCACTTAATTATTTTAATGATTTATTTTACTCTAAAATTGTGCATAAATTTACTTTATTTTTTTTTGTATTTGACGCACGAGGAAAAAAAATAAACACTTCACTAGTAAGTTTTCATTTCTCTGGTATATATAACTACGAAATTTTTCAGAATCTTAAGTTTCATGGAAATTTTCTCCTGCGAATGACCTAAGGTCGAAAATAGTTGTGGGGCAATGAAAAATAAATTAACCATACAAATATATATTTCATCTATCACTTTTGTCTTCTTTTGTATAATATATATATATATATATATAGTATATAATATATATATAAGTAAAAAGTAAGTCGTCGAGGTAGCGGCCAATGTCCAGTATCAGCCAGACAGCGAGGGAGTCTATCTCCTTTTTACTAGCGCCAGACCAGGAGCATTTATTTTTAGGCGTCTGAGATGGGCTACGCCACACCTACCTTCAGCTCCTCATTTTACCGCACAAATCTCTGTGCTACTCATTACCGCTGAGTTTGGGAATGAACCTCGTGATTCCTAGCCTATATATTAAATGCGCTAGTAAAGGGGATAGACTCCCTCGCTTTTCTGACTGCATACCGACATTAGGCCGTCCTAACGACATTATTTTTTACTTGTATATATATATGTATATATATATATATATATGTTGTGATTGTGTGTGTGTGTGTGTGTCTGTCTGTCCTGCTTGTGTTACTGTTACTCTTTGCGATTATATATACTTACAACACTTCCGCACTGAAGCAGGATGTGACACAAGGTCATTCTTAAGCGGGGTTTAAACGGTGAATTCAGAGTTTTCCTTCTTCTTAGGACTGGTTACCTAGCCATGGTCTAAAAGAGCTCAAAATTCCGCCCTACTATTTGCTAATAGCAGAGGGCAGAGTAGTTGCGATTCATACCTTTTTCCACAGATTAGCTCTATGTGGCAGGCAAACAGCTTCGTTCAGATCTTGACTCTGTTCGAATCGAGTCCATTACCTAACGACTCTAACCATTACACTACGCACCTCCAAACAATATTGCGATTATATTATTCACGTGTTGATTTAAAAAATTTTTTTTAGATGAAATCAAATAGTACTAAATTTTACTACTATGAAATTACTTTATGGGGGTACTATTCGCGCGAGAAAAATCCCCCGCCTCCTGCCTCAAAAATTGCTGGCGGCCTGCTGAAAAAAACACCAGCTACGATTGAAGTCCGTAGCCGAAGCGGTGTCACTTTGCAACTCCCCCCCACCCCAAAAAAACTACCCTACTTATGGCCGTTTTTTTCCCGAAACCCAACCCCACCCTAACCCTTAACCATAAACTATACCCCCCCTAGTTAAAATTAACAGTTTTATTACAAAAAAAGTCCCAAATTATTTATTTATTTTTCCATTAAACAACCCTAAAACCCCAAAGCCAACCCTAACCCTAAACTCTAACCCTAACCCTAGTTTTTTTTCTCAAGAGACACTGCTTCGGCTACGGACTTCAATCGTAGCTGCGTGGTTTTTTCACAGCCACCGGCTAGCGAATTTTGAGGCAGGACCGGTCAGGATGGCTTTCTCGCGAAGTAGTACTCTTTGTGGCTACAGAAATCCCTGTCAATAGCTTAAAAGTTCAGCTCATTTTTCTGCTGTTATATAATATATTCTCTCCTTTAATGAAAAAAAATAATCAAACTTAGTAAAAGCCTTTTATGTGAAACTCGGGCTTAGAATTCGAACTTACTATCAGTTTATTTTGTAGAACAAACATCTTTTGTACTCTCAATACTCACTATTTTACTAAGTGTTCATTTAAGTAAGCCGGTTCTGCTTCATTGCTAAGCTACGTCAGCTATCGACTGCAAGTTGGTAAGAATTTCTGGGCATAGGTCTTTTTATGGTTCTCATGACATTTAAGTGTCGGGTATTATTCCCGAATGGCGCAACTCTCTCTACGAGACGAAATAATTTTGTTTTATAGTTTCCTTCAACTGCGACCGTTACTCTAAATAAGTACAAGAGTACAATCTTCTACTAATATTTACCCTGTGAGGAGTGAAGAAAGAGATGCGATTCATGTCTTTCAGAGTACATTAAATTTGAAGCAAACGCACCTTGTTCCGATATGAATTTGCAAGTAGAGTCCATTTCTTACGACGATAGTCGGGGTCATTTTCTACAACAATAGCCTGGTCCCATTTTGTTACGACGCTAGCTCTGGTCCTTCAAACTATGATTGCCGGGTGCATTTCCTACGACAAAGCTTAGTCCATTTCGTACGACGCTAGTCTGGTTCCTTTTTCAAACTACAATTGCCCGGGTGCATTTCCATACGACAATAGCCTAGTCCATTTCGTACGACGCAACCTTGGTTCCTTTCAAACTACGAATGCCGGGGGTTGCATTTCTACGATGATCAGCCTAATTCATTTTCGTACGACGCTAGCCTGCGTTTCTTTTTCAAACTACAATTGCAGGGTTGCATTTCCTACACAATAGCCCTAGTCCATTTCGTAAAGACGCATAGTCTGCGTTCCTTTCAAACTACAATTGCCGGGTGCATTCTCCTACGACAATAGCCTAGTCCATTTCGTAAGGACGCTAGTCTGTTTTTTCAAACTACAATTGCCGGTGCATTTCCTACGACAATAAGCTAGTCCATTTCGTAAGGACGTAGTCTTGCCGTTCTTTTCAAACTACAATTGCCGGCGTGCATTTCCTACGACAATAGCCTAGTCCAATTTCATACGCACGCAGCCTGCGTTCCATTCAAACTACAATTGCCGGGTGCATTTCCTACGACAAATAGCCTAGTCTATTTCGTACGACGCTAGCCTGGTTTCCTTCAAACTACAATTGCTGGGTAGCATTTCCTTACGACCAATAGCCCTACGTCCATTTCGCTACGTCGCTAACCTGGTCCTTTTCAAACTACGGAATGCCGCGGTGCATTCTTACGACGCAATATCCTAATTCATCTCGTACGCGCTTTAGCCTGGTTCTTTCAAATCTACGAATGCCGGGTGCATTTACCTCACGACAAATAGCGAGTCCATTTCCAGCGACGACAAAAATTTTACGCAACGCGCCCTTTCCATCTTCCACTCCACTATGACTAAAAATGTCGCCTATTAATATCATAAAAAACACGTTTGAAAAAAAAAAATATATTATGTATATTGTATACATATAAAAATAAAGATTATACTCATCTCCTTTTACTTTTTTATTTTCATATATGCGGTATCAGTTTTAATAAATTAGCATGCATTTACATACATACTGAGAATCGATGGTGTAAAAACATGTGGACCAAATGCATATCAAATCCTTAACACCGTTTCCGTCACAAATAAATACACACCACACACCACACACACACACACACACACAACACATTTCTTCGAATACAAAGGAGTGTATATTCAGTTAAAATTCTAAATTGCAAATTACTACGGCATAAATATGTAAGGACGATTGCATTTATATATGTCTGACAGTATATATAATTATATATATAATATTACATATATATATATATATATAATATATATATTAACGACAAATTGTTTGCTGAAAAGTTTAGATAAAATATGTTTTAATTGCTTTTACAGAAGAGCAGTTCTAAATCTAAAATTTTCAAGATACAACCCCGCGCGTTCCTTCGCTTACAGGGAGTTTCAGGTGCAACACGATTCGTCAGGCGGAAGTTGTTAATTTTCGTCTAATGATCGTCTGACACGAAACAACGGATCAGTAGTACCGTCGGCGTTGTAATTATATTAACATATAATTACACTTACTACTTATAAATGTAATATATATTTATATGTATATATATATATATGAGGCTTAAGTAAACAAACAAATTGTGTTATTTTTATATGGCTTTAAGCCGACAATTTTTGGAGGATATGTGCTTAATTGAAGTCATACCTAATTTAGAAAATAATAGTTAATAATCAATGGAATTGAGCGGGCATATATGTTCAAATGTAAGGCTAAACAAATCGAGAAAATGTCTATCCTTGAATGTACATTTCGACCTATTAGGGTCTCATCAGCAAGCGTTATAGACATGGATGACTGCCCCGTGTGTGACTTCAAACATTTCAGGATTGATATATATCTCATATAATATTTGAGATATGGCTTAATTGATCTACCTAATTTTTTGAAATTAATTTGTTAATAATTAATGGGAATTGAGCGGCATATATGTCAAATGTAAGGCTAAACAAATCGAGAAAATGTCAATCCCTGAATTACATTTCGACTAAATTTAGGTCTCATCAGCAAGGTTATAGACATGGAGACTGCTCCGTGTTGACTCGAAACATTCAGGCGTTGACATTTTCTCGATTTGTTTAGCCTTACATTTAACATATATGCCTGTGATATTACCTGCCTGATAAGAAACACAACCAACCTATGTCAACGGTTATCTACCTGATTGATTTACTGGGATCGTTGTCAATCATAGTCTGCCATCTTGGCAGCAACTTCAAGAGTTCTTTTAATCCAAAAAGCTAAAGTCAGGCAGGAGTTAAATGTTTTTCTTTTAAAGTTAGGCGGAGTCGATCTCTATGCTTCAGTCGATTTCTTCAAAGCTCTTTAGTTTAGCGAAACAGGTCTTACGCCATTCCTTCCGATCCGATGCCTAGAATCTTCCCAAGCACAGGTCAATATCTAGCGTTTCAAATTGTCCTTTCAATTTGTTCTTTGTAGCGTAATTTTCAAAGAAAGAAAACTTAAACAAACCGTCACGAGATGACGGTTTGTTAAGTTTTTCTCTTCTTTCTTTCTTTGAAAAATTAAATATTGCTCTGTATATAATTTAATTTATTGTTATTATACATTTGTGGTTCTTTAGTTCTTGAGGTCTGGGAAATATGGAGCATGCCTTATCACCATTGTTCCCCTGGTCCACTCTGACCCGGAGGTAAGTACCTGTTAGGGTCCATCATGATTAAATTTAAAATGTGTTTATAAAAAAATTGAGTACCATTATGAATGAATTTATTCAAAACTTTTGTCGGCCATTAAATTGCCCAGCCAAGGTTGATATGCCGTAAACCAAACAAACCAAAACCAAACCAAACCCGTGTTCAGAACAGAAAAGCAATTAACTTTCAGGAACTCTGCATTTAGTAACACCATGAATAATAGAACATTCTGATGAATGAATTTAATGCTATTATTCTCTTAGCGGCTCGTACCATTTTGCATGGCCTATTCAGTTATCATCATACATTTAGACTTGTATCACCATTTGTTACTGTAATAATTGAAATGCGACAAGATGCACTTCAATCCCGAATGACCGCAGATATTACCCAGAGAGTGTCGCTATATGTCAAACTTAAATAATGTGACCAATGAAAATCTCTAATGTAACTAAATAAATGTAAAGTAACTTTAATGTACTAAATAAATGTAGACTGATAAATTTGTAATCATCAAACTATAAAATGTAGATTTGATACATTCATCATCAAACTATTCAAATGTAAGTAACTTTGCAAATGAAATAAATGTAAATAAAAATTATATCCATTATGAATTAATTTATTTCAAAACTTTGTCGGCATTAAATTAACCAGCAAGTTTTGATTGCCGTAAAACAAACCAAACCAAACCAAACCAAACCATGTTCAGAAAAGAAAGGCAATAACTTTTTCAAAAAGGAACATTTCTGATGAATGAATTTAATGCTATTTATTCTCTAGCGGCTCGACATTTTGCATGGCCTATTTTCAGTATCATCATACATAGATTTGTATCACCATTTTACTGTAATAATTGAAATGCCGACAAGATGCACTTCAATCCCGAATGACCGCAGATATTACCCCAGAGAGTGTCGTTATATGTCAAACTCCTTGGCGACATCTCGTCGTCGCATTCCTTTTCACATTCCAATTTTCTTTATCCTCTTTTCCAGACTCCCCCCCCTACCAATTATGAAATTTAATTCAACTACGCTAAAAAAAAGAAGAAGATATATTTTGAAGGCACCAATGTTTCTGCAATCAGTGCTCGGTTCATTTCACATGATAAATTCGCATGAAGACGTCTATCAAGAGGTTCATAACTTCTTCGTGTTCCGTATTCGCCATCACCATTCATCAGATCTGTATCTCGCCGCCCTGTCTCTCTTTCCCTCGTTGTAATATGTCGAACATTTACAGCTATGGGTAATGAAAAATGTGCCTCAGAGATATTTAGCGATGAAAGCAAAAACTGACATACCAATGCAAAGGAGTGCACATGAAATCTAGATGCTATAACAATCTAAGATAACGAAGTCTGTAAAATTCGGTGGTGGAATCTAAAAGGGATGGATGTTACACCAAAAGCTATTGTACAAAAAAAGTTGATAAAATCGATAAAAATCGATAGATATTTGAACAGAGGAATATGCTAGCGTGAGTCAAAAGTTTGTAATATTTGCATCCGTGCTAGTTTCAGGAATAAACTCTAGGAATTTGTAGGAATCAAACAAATGCCACACACACACACACACAAACACACACACACACACACTCACATATATATTTATAATTTAATATATACATATATATGTATATATATACACACCACCACACACACACACACACACAATATATTATATATATATAATATATATATATATATATATATATATATATAAAAATGCTGTTCTGGTTCCAACGGGAGAAAATTTAATATTTTATAAAAAAGAAGAAGGTCCGCAAAATGTATTATGTTAAGTAAAAAAAAATTTTATCTTACATACGCGACACGTGTTTCTGATCTGTTGTCTTCTTTAGGCATTGATTTATTAATTTGGCAGCATATGTCGATATTTGATAGGGTGTGTGTTTCTGCAATTTTTCTATATAATGGCTGTTTAATAACGGTTGAACGCTACGTTATTTTTTTCAATCCTTGCGTGCGTTTTGCACGTGACTTGCATGCGACCTGCGCATATATACATATATATATATACAACATATGAATATAAATACATATATATATATATATAGTTAGGCAGTATTTGTTCTTTCAAACATATTTCGTTGAATTGTGCAGACATTTTGTGTCTGCAAATTTTGTTCATCATCCTTGCAAGTTGCCGAATAGATGAAATCATATCAGGCTGGAATTAGCTGATGTATTTGGCATAAACTTATCTTCTCCCGAGTATATATATATATATATATTCAACCAATCCGCTCAGCCCTGTCGGCTGAGGCTTTAGATACATCGACCGCTCCTCTGCAGAGAGGTAAGATCCCCCAATGAGATCACCTGTTGCCACGATTGGCGACCTCTGATGCTTAAAAAACGTAATCCTGGTGGCTGAACAGTCCATTACATGCAACATTCCACTTTGGCCCTTACTTAGGCTAGACGGGCGGTCGGAGAGGCACCATCTGATCAATCGGCTTTGTCCCAACCCTATTGCCCTTAGGTGAAACCCCAACCTTTTTTTTTTAATCCTATATGTCCTAAAAAGCGATGGCTGAAGGTCTTCATGTCCGGGTATGATGTTAAACTATCTGATGGTTAGGTCCTCTCTGACCCGAAATGTTAGTACATGTTAGGATCTCATTTATGAGTTAAATAGAAAAAATGTGTTTTAAACAAATTGAGTACCCTTCAAGAATAAATGAAACAAAAAACGTTTTCGGTATAAATAACCAAATGGTTTCACATGCCGTAAAAACAAAACCAACCAACCAACCAACCAACCAGCCAACCAACAAACTCCACTCGAGCAAGATGTGACACAAGGTCAATTCATAAGTGAAGTTTAACAGTTTTGAATTCAGAGTTTTCTGATCTTAGGCTACTTGACATACCAAGGCTAAAGAACCCAGACTGTCCTACTATTTACCCATAGCTGGAGGGAGAATAGTTCGATTCATACCTTCCCCAATAGTATTAGTGCTATGTGAAACGCAAACAATCTCTACCAGTATTTGAACCCGGGTCACCGAGTCAATTTTTGAATATAACCACGAATAATGATTGCCTCTCAAACCCTCTTCATTCTTTCTTTTTTAATAAAAACAACAACATTATTTCAGTGATGAGGAAGTGAAATCTTAGTGAAGAAGTGGCTCAAAGAACAGTCAGAGGAATTATTTTTTGTGTGTGGGGGCAAGGATACATGCTCTCATTTAATGGTTGAACATTGCTATTGGAGAAACGGTGACTATCTGGAAAAGTAGGGATGTGATCCACAGTGGACCAGCTTCATTTCAATGCATGAAACATGTTCCTGTTTGGTAAGTATACCTGTCATAAACAAAAAATGGCATTACGTTTTGAACATGTCATATTAGTTTTTGGAGAAATATGGATGTGATCCACAGAGGACCGGCTTCATTTTGAAGTATGATACATGTTCATGGTGGTTATTATACCTGTAATAAACAAAATGGCATTACTTTTTGACACACCTATGTGGAGAAACATAGTGCTTCATTTTGATGTATAAACATGTTTCTGTGTTGGTACCTGTCATAAACAAAATGGCATTAGTTTTTGACACATCTATATGGAGAAATATGGATGTGATCCACAGAGGACCGGCTTCATTTTGAAGTATGATACATGTTCATGTGTTGGTTATTATACCTGTAATAAACAAAATGGCATTGCTTTTTGACACACCTATGTGGAGAAGTAGGGATGTGATCCACATAGTACCAGCTTCATTTTGATGTATGATACATGTTCATGTGTTGGTAATTATACCTGTCATAAACAAAATGGAATTACTTGTTGACTCATATATAGAGACGTAGGGATGTGATCCACAGAGGACCAGCTTCATTTTGATGTATGATACATGTTCATGTGTTGGTAATTATACCTGTCATAAACAAAATGGCATTACTTGTTAACTCACCTATGTGGAGAAGAAGAGATGTGATCCACAGAGGGCCAGTTTCATTTTGATGTATGAAACATGTTCATGTGTTGGTAATTATACCTGTCATAAACAAAATGACATTACTATTTTACTCACCCTCTAGCTTGTCTCCAAGCATTCGATAAAGTCAAAATGGTACAACCCTATAATAGTATTGATGAAGAATACCCGTTTTGTATCATACATCAAAAGGAATAATTCACTGGAATAATGCTCAAACACTTTTTCATGGGTCCAAAATGATAATAGTCTGAAGGCGCTAAATCTGGTGAGTATGGAGAATGCGGTAAAGTTGTCCAACCGAATGAGGCGATTTTCTCTTTTGTCTTGATGCTTGTGTGTGTTCAAGCATTGTCATGCAGAAGGAGAACATTGTCGACTGGCAAGTTGGATCTTACTCATCGGATTCTTGCTCTGAGCCTCGTTGGAAATGTTCTGCTCTAATTCCTCACCAGGATTTATAGACTGGCCAAGGTCACGTGATTTACCTCAGCAGCCAATCACTAAACATTCTGCGTGGAAGACACACTATTTAAACCCCCCACTGGTCATAATTACAAATGCGCTCACAGGAGACGGACATAGGATTACCGGACCTTTACCAATACTCAGGAAGGACTTATACGATTACCAGAGCAACCAAAGGATTCATTATCGAAGGACTCTTTACCAAGAACTGAGAACTCTTTACCAGAGGTACCAAGGGATTCATTATCGAGGGACTCTTTACCAGGAATCGAATTCCACTGGACAAGCGCTCCTGCTTTAAGGCCAAAGAATGGCACTTAAAAACTTAACAAGGGTCTAAATGTAGGCCTTAGTTTTATAAAAACTTCACATGAAATAAAGAAAATGGCATTACTTTTTGGCTCACCCTCATAATTGAATTATCATACTGTGTTATATCCACAGTCCTGCTAGTTTAGCATTGATATGTTTGTTATATCGAATTAGTTCTGCAACAGGAGAAGATGAATAAGATTTCCAGACAATTATTCGACTATTTCCATGTTTAACCGTTGTTTTCATACATTCTGGCAATACTTTCTCGCCTGATCTTCTAAGAAAACTTTTCGGGACACTACTAAAAAGGTAAGATCTTGAATTATCTGATCATATATATATATATTTACCAACCCCTCCACACGAGAAGGGTGTGACACAAGGTCGATTTCTTAATCGGAGTTTAACGGGTTTGAATTCAGAGTTTTCCTACTACTATGGTGGTTACCTATCCAAAGTTCCAGTCTTTCTTACTATTTACCCATAGCTGGAGGGAGAATATATGGGTTCATACATCTTCCAATGGTATTTGTACAATGTGAAATGCAAACAGCTTCGTTCAGGATTCGAAATCTGACCATATTATGCCCGGAAAGCATTTTGTATCAAAATTTCAATATTCTGCTTTAAAATGCAATCTTAAAAGTATTTACGGTATTCGAAGGGGCTTTTATTTTCCCGTAGTCGTTGGCAAGTTGTCGGACACAGAAGAACAAACACAAAAGTAAAATGCAGACACTTGTATTACAAAATTCACAAGGTTTACAAAAAGTACTAGGATTTACAAAAGGGGTTTAACAACAAAAGGGTCGGCAAATTAAATGGAATTCGTGACCAGACTTATCTGTTCTAAGAAGAGTTCTTGGTGTCGTGATGATAAAGGTGTTCTGTCGTTGATAGGAAAATGGCTCTAAGAAGCTTCTCAGGTCGTTTCTCGTTCTTCAGTCAGTATGCTATTATACCAGCCAGAGACAGTATGCTGAAATATAGCCTTAGAAGTGAGCTGGTTATGTGGGCCCTGTTCAAGTAGATTATTCAGTTCTCAGTATGCTATTATAACAGCCAGTTACAGTATGCTGAAATAATGCCTTAGAAAGTTTGTTAAAGTTTTTTAGGGAACGGTGATACCATGACTACCCTTAATGCGTGCTCTGTGATAAGTAGCCCTGTTTTGGGGCTAAGCGAGAGAACGTTTCTTTGACGTCTCTCTCCAGTAACGGTTCTTCGATAAGTAGCCCTGTTTTGGGGCTAAGTGATGAGAGCGTTTCTTTTGACGTCTCTCTCTAGTAACGGTCTCCTGATAAGTACGTCCGTCCCGGACGAGTGCCCACAGACAAGTGCTAGAGTTTTGATTTTGGTGCCAATATCCCATTGGCGATTTGCCCCCCTAGTGGCAGGGGGAGATAATTCACATGGACTTTCCGACAATCTGTCATTGATGTTATATTTTGATAACATATTTCTTAGCCCATATTTTTGACATAATTTCATTTTTTAGTCTTCTTCTTATAGTTTTTTTTAGTGTATTACCACCACAAGTTTGGGCCTCTTTTGTCAAGTTTTACTGGTTTTTTTTCTGTCTCTGAGAACAGCATATTTTATTCATTTGTCACCTCAATTCGTAGACGTTTTTGGATGACCAGAACTTTCAACAAAACTATCTACATAAAAAATGACTATTTTATATCTATTTCTGTAGGCATTAAATTACCCAATGTAGTTGATGTACCGCGAAACAAACAAAAGCAAACTAATTTGGTCTTTCAACAAACTATCTAACAAAATGATGATTTTATATCTGTTTCTGTAGGCATTAAATTACCCTATGTAGTTGATGTACCGTGAAACAAACAAAATATAAGTAATTTGGTCTTTCAACAAACTATCTAACAAAATGATTATTTTATATCTGTTTCTGTAGGCATTGAATAAACCAATGTGGTTGATGTGCCGTGAAACAAACAAAATATAAGTAATTTGGTCTTTCAACAAACTATCTAACAAAATGATTATTTTATATCTGTTTCTGTAGGCATTGAATAAACCAATGTGGTTGATGTGCCGTGAAACAAACAAATATAAGTAATTTGGTCTTTCAACAAACTATCTAACAAAATGATTATTTTATATCTGTTTCTGTAGGCATTGAATAAACCAATGTGGTTGATGTGCCGTGAAACAAACAAAATATAAGTAATTTGGTCTTTCAACAAACTATCTAACAAAATGATTATTTTATATCTGTTTCTGTAGGCATTGAATAAACCAATGTGGTTGATGTGCCGTAAAACAAACCAAACCAAATTTATCTTGATCTTTCAACCAAACTATCTTTCAAAAACGAATGATTAATTTCTCTCTATTTCTGCTGGCATTAAATGAGCAACTGCGGTTGCTGTGCTGTAAATCAAACCAAACCAATCCTAAATGACCGCGGATACCATTTCTGAAAATACTTTATGGAACAATTAAACTTCTTAGTATAAATTAAACGAGGATATATTAGTATACGTGGTCTATTTCTTTTGCTCGTTAATGTATTCCTATTTTTTCCTGAGTATTCAGGACCCTGTGTAGGATATTGAATTCTTAAAAACACAATCTTATCTACTGAAAGCTTTGCTTTTAAACGGGTGGACAAACATGATAACAGATCATAGGAGGTGAACGACCGGAATCTTTTTTTTAAATCAGTTTCGACAGCAAATGACATATCAGTTGGCATTTTTGAACAATTATCGACTGTCAAGAATACGAAAAAAAGTTAATCCAATTTAAGTCGAATTTAAAACCTTTTGCTCCATATTTTTACACCTTCGAATAATTCAATGGTCTTGAAAAATCAACCATACCCACGAAGAAAATGGACACGGCGAACCGGGTTCAAATATGTACGGGGTTAGTTGCATTTTACATAGCGATAATACCCTTGGGAACTGTATACTATTCATCTTCCTGCTATGGGTAATCAGTGAGACTCTTTATCTTTGGTTTGGCAGCTCTCATCGTTGACATCTACCTTTTTTTGATAATATAGGTACTAGAAGGCAGTGCCTGAGGGTCAACCACAAGTATCTATTAATAAACATCTATTAATAATGGAGATTCGCTTCCGATTTTTGTCTGTAAGAAAAACTGCGTCACTGCTTACGTCATATTACCCAAAATCGTCATAACATAGAATAAATACACTCAAAATTTGAACATGCAACATTAGACAGCCCTCATTATTTTTTAAAACAAGTTTTAATAAATACATGACTGGTATTATATATCTATATATAGTTTGTTTTATTTTAATACATATTCAAAGTTTACATTTCAAATTGTTTTATTTTTTAATCCTTTAATGAATTTAATGATTTTACTTACTCAGGGTACAAACTCGCTGACATTGAATTTTTAACTCCCACCCCTCAGGCAATATGTTTCAAAAATCTATTTTTACATCGCCCGGGTTTTTACATCGCCCGGGGGTGTTTTTTTTTATTTTGCCAGTGATGTTGATAAAAATTATTTCTACCAATTCATTGATATACATGGAGTTATATAAAAATTAATTGACATTAAATACTCCACAAGGGTTGATATGCCATTAGACACCGATCACTTAACCAACCAAACAAAACCTGATCTTTCAACAAACTATCTTTCTAAAAAATGATTATTCTATCTCTATTTCTGTAGGCATTAAATGACCCACAGTGGACGATGTACAGTAAAACAAACAGAACCAGTCTTGATCTTTAAACCAAATTATCTTTCTAAAAAGAATTATTATTCTATCCCTATTTCCGTTGGTATTAAATGACCCACAGTGGTTGATGTGCCGTAAACGAAAGGAAATTAAACCAATTTTAAGTGACCGCGGATACCCTTTCTGAAAATACTTTATCGAACATTTAAATTTATGTGCAGGACATTGACACTTTAAAAACACAAATTCTATCTACTTAAAGCGTTGCTTTTAAACCGGATAGACAAACGTGATAACATGTTACAGGAGGTGAATGACCAGAATACTAAAAAAAAAACAAAAAACAGAATGTCTTTGAATTTGATATATCAGTTGTCATTTTTCAACAATTTGAACAACAGGAATATAAAAATAAGTCCATCCAATCAAAGTTCAATTCAAGTTAAATTAAAAACCTTTTGCTCCATATTTTTACACCTCCTAATAATTCAATGGTCTTGAAAAATCAATCATATCCACGAAGGAAATGGACAAGGCGAACCAGGTTCAAACCCTGGAGTAGGTTAGTCGCATTTTACATAATACCTTGGGAACTGTATACTATTCCTCCTCCAGCTATGGGTGATTAGTAGGTCAGACTGGGCTTTTTAAAATTGGTATGGCAGACATCCACCATTTTTTATCATATAGATACTAGGAGGCAGTGACTGAGGGTCAACCACAAGTATCTATAAATATTTCCTTTCTGAAAATACTTTATCGAACACTTGAACTTCTTAGTTAAAATTAAACGAGTATATATTAGTTTACGTCGGTCATTTCTTTTGCTCGCCCAAGTATTCTTATTTTTCCAGGAGTTTTTAGGACCACGTATAGGACATTGACTTTTTAACGACGCAGATCTTGTCAGTTTAATGCGTTGCTTTTAAACGAGTAGATAGACGGGATAACAGGTCACAGGAGGTAAACGACCAGAATCTTTTTTTTAAATCCGGAAAGATTTTGTATTTGAGATTCAGTTTCGGCAGCAAATGACATATCAGTTGTCATTTTTGAACAATTACCGACTGTCAAATTATATAAAAAAGTCTATCCAATTAAAGTCCGGTTCGGGTTGCTAGTGTACAGCTCGAATTCAGCAATCATTCTCTCCATAATATTTTGCACCTCCAAATAATACAATGGACACAACGAACCGAGTTCAAATTGCATTTCACATAACACTTGTACACTTGGGAAAGGTATACATTCAACTATTTACCCTCCAGTTATGGGAAAATAGTAAGGTAGACTAGTGCACTGCATGTCTTGCTTGATTTACTGCCTTGGATCAGGTAGATGTGTTGCATAGCGCCTTCTTTACCGGCGCTTTACTTATTCTTTAAATAGGTATATGTTATATACTGGTCTTTTCACGTTACCAAATCTATATGACGTTATATACCTTTCTTACTTCTTACTCTGTCGTCTATTCTTCTGGCCGGCTTTGGTTCTGATCGTCTATCATCTATCTTCTTGGTCTGGTATATCTTCTAAGATCTGGTCTTCTTGGGATTCCGGGTCTGGTTTCTGTTGGGGATCTCTCGTTATCAGAAGCCCTGTGTCATTGTTAGTTTTTAGGTAATAAACACAAGACTTCGATTCACGTTGATGTTATTTTATTCCAAATTCCCAACCCAGACAATCTGCGCAGATGAGGCTTACATGTTGCTAGCTCGGCTTCTAAGTTCTAACTGACTAACTGAGTTGCTTACTCCTTAAACCGGAAGAGGGCCTTCTATGGGGTTCCGGTTCTCACGATTCTCCCCAGAACGCAAAGTGAGATCGAGGTCAAGCGCTGTCACCCACCCTCAAGGCCATCAGCTATACTAATCGCCATTATGATTTCTACAATACCTTATAAATGTATTAGGGATCCAATAATTATGTAACAGATGTTCTGTACTTGTGTTTGTTGTTTGTTTGTACTTAGTAAAGACAAGACTTTGCTTTGTTTTTGCGCTCATACATATTTCATTTTCTTAAGATCCCAGACCCCAAACACGCATGTGAGAATTTGGTTAATTGAACGAGAGCCGCCATTGTGGCCTGTCTCGCTCAACGGTTACCCAAAGACAGATTCTTATAACTAACTTCCACTTGCGAATTGGGAGTGTAGGTCAATACATGGTTACATCGTGCTACTCCCAAATCCCTGTATCTTTCCATTTACCATTATGTTAAGATCTACCTTACTGTACATAATCAACAGGCTATCCATCAATCATGTAACACATTTTGAAAAACAAAAACTCTGTTTACAGTACCTGCTGTTGTTTAAGTGATCACTCAATTAAGTAATTTGGTTAATGGCTGCTTAACATCGATGATCTAATGGGAACCAGTGCTCTCAGCGTTACTTAACGTAAGATATCTAAACTTCGTGGGTTATTTAATGCAAAAGCCATCCTTGTAAGATAAGAGTAATGGTGCTATCTTAACACACAACTGGGAAGATGGGTTATCCATACCTTTCCCAAGGGTATTTGTCTGAAAGGAATGTAATAGCACGACTGGAGTTCAAACACGCTTACAACGATATCGCAATCCAGTAAGTTAGCCATTACGTCACAAAGACTCCCCAATTCTTAATTGGTTTTGCAGTATGTCAATATTTTGGGTGTTGTTTAATATCGAAGTTTTTTTTAACAATTATATGATTTCAAGTAACTCGTGATAATTGTTTGTAAACAATTATATTTCAAATATATATTCTTAATTCAAATAATTTGTACGGTTATACGGTGTGTCAAAAAATATCGAGATTTTTTGTACTTTTTGAAACACCATGTATTCTGAAAAAAGTAATGTTCCATTCATAGTTTATTTCTATCTTAGTAAATACAGCTCCAAACTCGGCACATTTATGACACATCTTGTATTCTGAAAAACAAAATTAAGGTTCCATTCATTGTTCATTTCTATCTTGGTAAATACAGCCTCAATCTCGATACTTTTATGACACACCTTGTATGTCTTAATTATTGCTATATAAAAGTAAAATCATTAGGGCGGCCTAATGTCGGTATCAGCCAATCAGCGAGGGAGTCTATCTCCTTTTCACTAGCGCTAGACCAAGGAGATTGTTTTTGCGTCTGAGGTGGTGCGCCACTCCTGCCATCAGCTCCTTACTTTACCGCACAGATCCCTGTGCTACTCATACGCTGAGTTGGCGAGTAGCCGGTATCGAATTAGGAACCTTGTGGTTTCTAGTTCGATACGCTCTACCGACTGAGCTAACCCGGCCCTAATGTTTTCAAGCGGATATATTTAAACACTAACCGGCAATACCAATTCTGGGTCAGTGTGAACCTGAGAATAATTGTAAACAAAATGCTGATTCTAAATTCTCCAGAGCCTTAGAATGTTTTAAAAATCTGTGTACTGAATTTTGAGTTAGTCAGCATCTAAATCTATTGCAAGCTGAATCAATTGTATCACTACGTAAAATTCCAATGTGGCTTTGAATCTAGCAAAATAAGAAATATTTTTGAGCCACAGATATATGTGTCCAGTGCGTTGAACTTCGGGATGAATACAAACACATACACAGAAACACATACACACACACACACATATATATATATATATACAAACACATAGACATACATACACCAAATACTCATACACACACATATACAAACACATCATACACATACATGCACAAACACACACATGTACACTTTTCATGTACATATATATATACGAACACATATAGAAACACTTAGACATACACACACACACACTCACACACACTCACACACACACACACACACACACACACATATATATATATATATATATATATATATATATATAATATCATGGGTAATTAAATCTACAACAAGTTTCATTTGAAAATTGTTTAAATTTGTTTTTTTCCTAATAAGACTTTATATGGAACAATTTCTGTTCACAAACTACTGCCTCATATATATATATATATATATATATATATATATATATATATATTCATCAGATCCCACTAACATATATACTTTCTCTTTATATATATATATATATATATAGAGAGAGAGAGAGAGAGGGGGGGAGAAGGGCAGAGAGACAGAGAGAGAGAGAGAGAGAGAGAGAGAGGAGGAGAGAGAGAGGGGGGAGAGGAGGGAAAGAGCGGGAGAGAGAACCATAAACTGTCATTATTTTGGCACTAAATCCAGGTTTAGTGGGATCCAATGAATATCGAATTCACTTCAGTAGTATTTATTTCATTGACGATACTCTCTCATAAAGACACAGACACACACACGCACACGCACACAACCATACACACACACACACACACACACACCACACATATATATATATACATATATATATATATATATATATATATATATATATATCATTTATTTATTGGTATAGAAAAGCACATATGCGTGTTATTCATATTCAAAGAACTCAAAAGCTGTAAGCCAAGTTGACGAAAAATAATTTTAACAAACAATTGAATCTACATAAAATATAAAGATATTTTTTCACAGAATATGTTAAAAAATAAAAAATCTTAAAAGTTAATTTCAACCGGGCTTACTGCATTTTTACTATATATATTGGTGGCGTGTTTGCGGATACAAAAACTTAGTTGAAAAACGAGCTTACTAACCACTTCTCTACGTCCAGGTGTGATCATATATATATATATATATATATATATATATATATATATATATTTCTTTGCCTCTCCCTATATGTATACATATATATATATATATATATATATATATATATATATATATATATATAATAAAGATAATCTACTGAGTCAGACGAACCTACTATTAGTTTCGCAATAAAGCTCTTCAGGGCTAAAATCTGAGTCAGATTTAGCCCTGAAGAGCTTTATTGCGAAACTAATAGTAGGTTCATCTGACTCAGTAGATTATCTTTATTACTTGGCTCTACTTAGGTATCGAGCACTTTTTACAAATTAGCTTCTCCTAGCGGTTATATGAATATATATATATATCTTATATACATATATATATACATATAAATTGTTTTTTCTTTTGGCCAAATACTATACCAATAGATTATTTTTTGTTGGTACGAATATCTTGGTCTTTTCTTTTTTTCAAAAATTTTTTTCTTCCTGGTTGATGTTTGGTAGTATATTTTTACAATCAAACTCTCTGCCGGGTTTTTCTCTCCGCAAGGATCTACCAACACGCTTGGTATATTATATATACTAGCAAATATATGCACCCTCCGGGTGCAAGTATTTAAGTTTTAATATAATAAAAAATGTTAAATTAGAAAGGCTAATGAAACTGAATAAGAATTCAGATAAAAATATTTGGAACAGAGGGCGTATAATCGGAAAATAGAACAACTTTGAAACTAACTGTTCCACCATTTTCCCTTACTCCCGTCTTTCAGTGGTAAATTTCCCTAATTTAACTATTTAGTTAAAATAGAAAGTAAAGAATAAAATTACAGTTATTTCTTTATGTTAATAGATTTCTGTTAAGATTTATCCCCGAGATTTTTGCTCATATTTATTAAGATAAAACCAAACAATTAGAAATCAATAATACTAAGCATATATTTATTAAAATCAATTTTTTAAAGATCAATATGCAAATTAGCCTTCCCATTAACACTGTAAACCGCTATTTCGTTGAATATATAAATATAATTGCATGTTATTAGTATGTAGATATTGTTAACAGTCTTAATGATGTAAAACAATTTTACTAATAATTGAGGTTTAAATAAAAAATAAAATCATAGAGAATGTGATGTAAATAACAAAGGGAATTGTGACTTGAATAGTAATATAGTTTCGGTTACAGACATACAAACCCACAATCTCCATTATAATAAGATATATATATATATATGTGTGTGTGTGTGTGTGCAAATCTTTCCCTTTCTCTGTATACGCAACATTGGAATATAGATAATTGATGCTGATGTTGTCTGAGAATATTTCCGTTTTCTTAAACAGGAAAATGATTAGTGTGCTGATAAATGTTCATCCTTAAAACTTATGGGCTGAAAACAATGTTGTTTATGTCAAGGTAAAAAGTACACTTACAGTGCAGACCCGTACATAATCCAAAGAATAATCACATTAGCATTAAACAAAACAAATAAAAAACATGGTTAGATTAAAAATACATTAACATATGTTGGTTTAAAATGATGAATAATCTTCATTGCGAAGCCACCTTTGTTTTTTTAGTTGTACTTTAGTCAGAAAGAAAATATATAATTATTATCAAGGATTCATTATATTCTTAGTTAAAATCATGTCATGCTTAAAGAGTAGGTTACCGCCAGATCACTGAAGTTAAGCAATGATAAGCCTGTTTAGTGCTTAAGTGGGCGTCCACTTAATAACAATATATTCTGTATGTCACCTAGTATCCGTGTACTAAACAATTCTTAGTAAATAACAAGAATTGGTAATTACTACTTTTGTGGTCAGGTCACGTTAAAAGTACTGAGTCCCATCAGATTAACGAAGTTAAGCAATGATGTGCTTGTTTAGTACTTACATTGGTATTTATCTTATGTGTTGTTTTTACTGGTACAAATAAGAAATAATTCTCAGAGAAATCTTTCATTTATTAAAAAAAAAAATCATATCGGGTTCAAAGCACGGATTCCGCCCTGTCGGCAACCCGTGATGCTTAAGGATAGAACCCAGGTGGATGAGCAGTTCATGACTTGCAATACTCCACTTTGGCCCTATCTTGGGCTAGACGGGCGGTCGGAGAGGCCCCCTCCGATCAATCGGCTGGTCACATCAATCCCTAGCATCTATATGATTGCCCGAACCCTATTGCCCTTATGGCAAGCCCCAACCCCTTTTTATCATATGGGTGCTAGAAGGCGGTGACTGAGGGTCTACATGTCCTAGGAATGACGTTAATTCTATCTGATGGTGAGGTTCCAGTTTTGGACGTTTGGGGAATGTGGAGCACCCCTTCATCACCATTGCTCCCAGGTCTACTCTGACCCGGAGTGGTAGTACCTGTTAGGGTCCCATCTATGGGTTAAATAGAAAAACATGAGTTGATAAACAAAATTTGTTATCCATTAAGAATGAATTTATTTCAAAACTTTGTCGGCATTAAATGACCCACTGAGGTTGATATGCCGTAAAACAAAACAAACCAAATTAAACCAAATGCACGGATTCTATGACTCATTCTCGCCAACTGTCCCTGGCTTGTCCTCCGCGCAGTATTCAGAATCTGCACATAACTGATTGATGTAGGTTTTTTCCTGGTTGGCCTACGCTGGTGTGTCCACGTGTATGTGCCCATAGGAGAACGTTGCTTATAAGTTCGTTCTTGTTTCTCTAGCAGAGTCCAGTAAAATGATGAGAGAACTGTGGTGGACACGACACTATTTAATTGACATTTACATTGGGTTTTCTCAGTCGGTAGAGCGTTCGGCTAGAAACCACAAGGTTTCTAGTTCGATACCGGCCCTCGCCAACTCAGTGTATTAGTAGCACAGGGATCTATGCGGTAAAGTGAGATGACGGTAGATTTGGCGCTCCGTCTCAGATGCTAAAATAATCTCATTGGTCTAGCGCTAGTGAAAACCATGTTATATAACGAATAGGCATAGCCTATCATTTTTAAAGGTAGTTCAGTTTAGAATTGAAAATTAACCAGAAACTGAAAAAGTACAGTTAGGAAATCTCTGAGATTTAAATTGACAGGTCTTAACACCAGAGTCATCCAAAGTGGGTCTCTGATTGGATAATAGAGTCAGGTGATCGCATAAATCTGGGAAAAGTAGAATTTAGTTGGTGGGAGTTGAGGCTAGCGCCCATCAGAGACGTACATATTCTTCATTTGAGCTACGTCTCCGTTCAGGAATGTTCAGGAATCAGGGGATTGAATGAAAAGTAACACCAGAAATATGTCTCCGTGTTCCTGATTGAATATTGAACAGAGAGAGAGAGAGAGAGAGAGAGAGAGAGAGAGAGAGAGAGAGAGAGAGAGAGAGAGAGAGAGAGACTTGGGTCGATACGAAAGAATGGAGAAACTAGATACAACCCGACGAAAGATGGCGGGGAAAGTACGCTGAACCCAATAGCAGCAGACATTAAAATTCAATAAGAAGTGTATATAAGATACTCATCTAGATTTTGAGCTAGCTAATTATTGCTTAACTTAGTTTGATTCAAACTGTTGAAATATTCAGAGAGGAGGCGCGTGGTGTAATTGTTACCGTTGTCAGAAATGGACATGGCGAGACGACTTCTCCTGGACGCGGCTGTTTGCATTTCACATAGCGCTTGGTAAAGGTAAGAATCCAACTATTCTCAATCCAGCTATGGGTAAATAGTAGGACAGACTGGGCCCATAACCTTAGTATGGCAACTGGTCAAGGAAAAGGAAAACTCTTAATTCAAACCCGTTAGATTTCGCTTGGTTATCAAACTACGGCCCGCGAATATCCCGTTCAAGATAAACACTCAATCAAACTCTATGACTCCGGTAGTGTTTTGTCTTTGCACTTTTACTATTATTTTAATAGACTCTAACCTACTAGCTAAAAATAATAGGCTAAACTTATCCATTATGAAATACAATCGTTGCTTAATGTATTTACGGTCAGCCTTTATTCGGCGTCATATCGTGGTATAATGGTCAGAAAACTTGTCTCGCAGAAACATTCCCATTAAATAGCTAGTGTGTAGGGGTTGATGAATACATACTTTCGAAGGGTGCTTAAACCTCTTCGGTTCATTGAAGAAGTATTGGAATGTTTTAGTCGAGTCCCTACTCACCAAGGATTTTTTTTATTTACTTGCTGTTCATCGTATCCGATGATGACACCACGCGAATCCGTTTCCTCCAATTTATTCGGTCTCAGGTTGCGTCTTGCCAACTGCCTTTGCGGATGTTAAAGTCCTTCAGGCTTCTCTTGATGTTGTCTTTGTACCTGAGCTTTGGTTTACCGATTCCACGTGATCTCCATCTCTGTTGAGAGTACATAATCTGCGTTGGGTGTCTGTCATCCCCATGTCTGTTTAAGTGGCCAGCCCATCTCAGGTTGCGCTGGACAAGTATGCCGTGCATGCCAGGGAGTCCAGTTCTCTTCAGGATGGCCTTGTTTGAAACATGCTACCACCATTTGATATATTAGTATTAGTATATCCGGGCTCTGTTCTCGTTACACAAAAACTACTTTGAAAGCTCCCCACCACCACACTTCTCCTCCTCGTAAATAATAATTTCATATGAGTAGATATTTTCTGAAAACTGTCGTGTAAAATTGCACTTAATCAGAAAGCAAAGTATTTTTTAAAGAAAGTTCGTTAGTGTCTTTTCCATCAAACGGCCAATTTAATGATTTTTGCAGGTACGAAAATGAGTAGAAATTAAAGAATATTAAAAATACAAAGAATTGACACAAAAAAGTGAGAGAGAGAGAGAGAGAGAGAGAGAGAGAGAGAGACATACATACATACATACATACAGATATAGAGACAGACAGACAGACATACAAACAGAGAGGAACCATAAAGAAAGATTTAAAAGAGACGGGGTGAAAAAGAAAGAATTAAGAATGAAAGGAACCCAATACAATGCAACGAACAAACATCTTCTTGCTATGGAATGTGTTGTTCATTCATTTATTTGACATTAAAGCGCACTGATGTCATATAATGTCTTAGACTTGAGAATATCACACTGAGATAATTATTTGGTTATAGCAAAATAATAAACAAAATATAGGCGTCTGTTGTTTCCTTTTCAGCAAAAATGATTTCGCTCATTTCTAAATGTTGTCACAGGGGCAACTGTACTTGTAACGTTACAAAGAAGCTGACTTAATGCATTTTATATCCGTACAGAGCTTTTCACTTTCTTTTTTTTTTGTACTATTGTTTTGTGACGTTTAGAAAGAAGGTATTTGGGTGGTAGAATATTAGAGATATATCCGACGGTATGTAGAAATAAGAGAAAAACAAAGTACTCCAAAAATATGAATTTATTTTAGAATGTGAAGTCGACGTTAAAATGTTTTTTTTTTTTTTATTTTTTTGTTTTGTTTCTTTTTACAAAATCTTCATCGGGGCATTAGGATGAATGATTTGTTGTCTAAACAGTGATGGAAATCTTTTAAAATGAAACGAGGGATGAGAAGTATTAGAGAAAAAATGCTCTTTTTCTGTTAGCAGCGTTCTATTTCTTAAAGAAAGGGGACATGATCGAAAGAATATTTGAAATGTTACGTATTTTCCCAAAGAAATATAGCATGTAAAAAAAAAAAGAAAACAAAAGAACTCGGGAACTTTCTCCGACTCGGGAAGCTTCTCCTCGGACTCGGGAAGCTTCTTGTCGTAATCGGGAAGCTTCTTGTCGTAATCGGGAGCCATCACGGAACTTTGAACCTAACCCTTTATTCAGTCAAATGGGTATCCTTTTTCATTCTGCTAACCATAGCTGGGGTACAGGTGTTAAGCTCTGTTAATTATTATTCTATGTTACTGCTGCCCTTGACCAGGATTAAACCTGCAATCTAGAGATAACTGTCACTTAGAACTGTCTTAACCTAACTCTTTTATCCACTATGCTATGTGTACGAAGGGGAGGTTGCCGAGTCCGACAAGAAATACATTAAGAAGGTCGAATAATCCAAATATTACTAATTATCAAGCTTTATCAAGAAAAAAAAGAATTGAAAGGAATGGAAAAAGAAAAACTAATTAATATGTAATTAAATTGGGTTTAAAACATATATTGTTACACGTATGGTTATTATTAATTTTGTTGTAATGCATATCTTCGTAGGAAACGGACATGGTGAACCGAGTTCATATCCTGGATAAGGCTATTTGCATTTCATATAGCGATAATATCCTTGGGAAGAGTATACATCCAACTATTCTCCCTCCAGTTATGGGTAAAATAGTAGGGTAGACTTGGCTCTTTAAACTTGGTTATATAAAAAAGACGTCTTAGCTAAGTAAATAAAGAAGTGTATACACAAACGATGTCTAAGAGTCTGTTCTCCCTGATAGGCGATGATTCTGTGTTCGAACGTTACAGTGAACGCAACGTGGGAGTCGATGAGGCAAGTAAGAAATAAGATGGACAAGCAAAAAGAGACGACTCTCGTCCGGAGAGGATGACCGAGGAAAATTAACAATATGGTGAACTTAGCATCTCTGTTCTTTCTTGTGTCTGTTTGTTTGTTTGTTTGTGTTATATACCGTCACTGGACCCAACAAAGTACACGGAACACATGTATATATAAAAATATAAAGTTATATTTTTATTCTTCGATTGTGTATAGACTAAGAGTCGTCAGCAGAGGATGAACATACGCAGGAACCTTCGGGAGTTCTGACTGCGAGTGATCTCCATCTCGATCTGCTCAACCCAGATTTCTAAGGATGTTTTTTATAATTCTTTAACTCAACAGTGTCACACCTATTTGATCGTGACACCTACGAAGTTTTCTGTAGACACACCTCCCTGCCCACGCAGCTTTTTTTATTGGTTATGGGCTAGACCTACACATTTTCTGTGCCTACGCATCGTCAATTTACACCTGCATTTTCCGGGTGTCAAAGGTCGGTTCAATGCGCTCAGGACAATATCCTGTTTTTGTTTTCAGGCCCATGTTTGACACCTACGCATTTCCCGTACCAACGCACCAGTCATCTGCACCTGGTTCCCGGGTGCGAACTCATCGACCAGGCAATATATTACATTTGGTTGTTTGTTTGTTTCTTTTTTCTTTCTTTCTTAGTGGTTACTTCTTCCATCTCTGTGTTACTTTATCTTCTTTTATTATTTTTTAAATTTTACTTTAAACAAACAAATAAACATCCTCCCAAATAAAAACGGGAAACTTCTCGTCAAGATCCTGGTTAAAATGTAAAGACAAGCAAACAGAACATACAATAGAAATGACACAGCGTACGACAGTGAAAAGGATTATAAGTTGCATAATACCCGGAAAAAACTATTTTGCAATACTCTGGTTTTCTTTTCATTTTAAACACATTTTTCATTTCTACATCGGTTGAATGAACGCTCTTGTCGATTTCGATGCATGAGGGTTCATCCAATAAACAACCTACACAGTGATTTGTTTATAGTGGTGAAGGCTTGTGTTGGATCATCAACACTTTTTGGCTCTGTCGAAAGGAAAGAATTAGTGCACAAGGAAATCCACAAACCCAATCAACGACTGACCTCAGTTCTTTCAAATTTAGAGTTTTCCTTCTCCTAGACTAGTTACCAATACAAAGTTAAAGAGCCCAATCTGTCTTACTACTTTACCCATAGCTGGAAGGAGAATATATGGATTCACACCTTTCCTAAGGGTATTAGCACTATGTAAAACTCAAACAGCCTTGTCTAGGATTTGAACTCGAGTCGACGAGTCCATTTCCTACGACTCTAACCATTATGCCACGCGCCTCCTTATAAGTAGCATAATACCCGGAAGAAAACTATTTTGTAATCCTCTCTTTTTTTCACCTTAAACACATTTTCCAATTCCACACCGGTTCAGCTGTAGCTGAAACCCCACCAGATATGTAGTTGGATGTTTGGTTGGATTTTACAGCATGTCAACTCTTATTGGGTTATTTTATGCCGAAGACGTATTCTTTTATTCATTCTTGATGGGTATTCAAAAATATTTTTAAAGTCATTTTTTCTATTCAACCCATGATGGAACTCACATAGGTACTACCACTCCTGGTCAGGGTAGACTTGGTAATAATGGCGATAAAGGGGTACTCAACGCTCCCCAGAGCTCCAAAATTGGAACTTCACCATTAGATGCAGTTTACCGTCATACTCAAGAAAACCAGATGTGTAGTGCTTATGGTCATTGGTCGAGCATAGCTCAGTCACAACTGTAAAAGGTAAAAAAAACTAGCAAATAAAAAAGAAAAACAGCCGAATATTACACAATCGTATGATATAAAGTGTGGGGATAACGATGCAATGCTCTCTCATATTATTAAGATGTGTATTTTAAACACGAAGACGCGAAAAAAAAATTTAGCTGACATTTCGAAGGCAATGCGATGCAATTAATTTAAGGTTTAATTACAGTTAAATATATTTAATTTCACCTACAGTGTTATTTGCTTACCCTAGCATATTTTCCAGGACACGTCACTGATATATTAGCAGTTAAAACATGGATTTGCTCTGAACCCCCTGTACGTAATTATATCCAAAAGAAAAGAACGTGTCAATTAATTGACTTCGTCGTTCCAGCAGATCATATATTTAATGTAACGGAGAGCGAAAAAAAAAGAAGATAAATACGTGTTGCATAGCGCCTTCTTCACTGGCACTAAATAATTATAATGTTGCATACCTCTTTCTTTAATTCTATTTCTTGGCCGTCTTTAGTATTCTGATCGTCTTTGGTATTTCTTCTATCATCTTGTCTTGGTCTGGAATCTTCTAAGGTCTGGACTTGACTTGGGGACTTCGGTCTGGTCTTCTGTTACTATGTTCTTGCCGGCTGGCCGTCATTTCTTAGTCTTGTTACCTAGACATTCATTAACCACAAGAGCATATTAATTATCCAAACTTTTATTTCCTTAACTATACATAATCCTCTAACTAACATAGCGCGCGTGAGTTCTAGTTTAGGCAGGACCTAAAGTGGCCGACTGCTCTGCCTGACGTCTAACTGAAAACTGGCGACCGAACAGGTCCACGTGACTTTACGTATTTTGGCGGGCTTCTGTAATTTTCTATGGAAGGACCCGGCCATGGTATGAAAAGCGTCATCCCTCAGAATTACAGGGGATTGACAATAATCTTATGCAACCGCATAGATTATGTAACATACGTGGACTCCGCCAAAAAGCTGAAAGATTTTTAGAACATGGTGGTGAAAATGACATCAATCGTAGTTGGAGCACTGAAGATGATTCCGAATAATAACCTGGAAAAGAGACTGGAGGAAATGGAAATCATAAGTATGGGTCATTCAGCGAGGTTTGAGCTCGTTATTCAGTAATAGTGGATCTTGCGAGAGTAAATTGTCTGCGATGTACGAAACTCCAAGGAAGCGTATGAAAATTGTAACGTTGCAGGAACACAATGGCAAGCTCTACAGAAAGATCGCGGATATTATGATGATAACGGAATTATTCGTTTTGTTTTTATTAATTTGCACAAGGGTGTATGAAAGCTAAAATGGATATGAATCCGACAATATGTGTGGAAAGTTTGTAGAAAAAACAAGATGTTAAAAGTTTTGCTGACAGAAATCTGTTTCGACCATATGAAAAGGTCTTTATCAAAGCAACATTGTAAACTGAAAAGACGAAATAGATATATCGTTAATCACGAGGTACAGAACGCTCTCGATCAGGACCGGTCCTGATCGAGAGCGTTCTGTACCTACAATGTTGTTTTTACAATGTTGCTTTGATAAAGACCTCTTCATATGGTCGAAACAGATTTCTGCCAGCAAAACATTTAACATCTTGTTTATTCTACAAACTTTCTACACAAGGGTGTATATATCTTGCTTACTCTCCAACTATTATGACTATCATCATCATCATCTTTATCGCCACGCGTAGGACGTGACACAAAATCGCAACGAGTAGGATGTGACACAAGATCGTGAGTATGGGATATCCAGCAATGATCGAAGTCACTATTCAGTAGTAATGGATCTTGCGACATTAGCTTGTTAACCATTACACCACAATGGGACTGTCCTTTTTATTTTCATGGTAACAGAAAACTTGTTTATATTATGATTTATATGGTGTCGCAGTGTTATTTTTGTGCAAATTGAAATGATGTTGGGTGCTGAGTATGAGTGTTCAGTTTTTGTGCAGGTGGGGTCGGGGCTGGATCGCCAAACTCGTAATTGTTAATGGTTGGCTTGATTTTAGGTAACCCAATACCCATATATTTATTTACCAACTCCTCCGCACGAGCAGGATACGACACAAGGTCAATTTCTTAAGCGGAGTTCAACAGGTTTGAATTCAGAATTTTCCTTCTCCTAGACTGGTTACCTAGCCATGGTTAAAGAACCAGTCTGCCCTGCTATTTACCCATAACTGGAGGGAGAGTAGGATTCATACCTTTCCCAAGGGTATTAGCGCTAAGTGAAATGCAATATATGTGTATGGTGGAAAGGTTGGCCTGAGAGAAGAGAGGGGAATATATACCATTCACACTACATTGTGGGGATTGATTAATGAATAACACCAAATAAAGATTTAAAAAAATGAATTTTAAATTAAAAAAGAAAACACAAAATAAAATAAATGCAAAAGATAACATCTTTCAGGAGGCTTCTGACATGAAAAACAATTGCTTGGCGCCAAAAAAGATACTCAGGGCAGATCTCTCGAGAAACCATGACTGGGAACACGGCTATTACTGGCTCCGGAAGAAAATTCCCCTCCAAGAGCTAGCTGTGAAATTGGAAATAGAAGTTTTGAAAGTATATCTCCTCCCTTTGTCTCTTTTCCTTTCTTTATTCCTTTTCCGCCTGATGACCAATAAAGGAAGGACTACAGGTATTGGGGCTAAAGGAAAAGCAAGTACCCCCCCCCAAATAACACTCTAAACCCATAACAGCACCGCTGAGATCAACTAGAATGCTGAAGATATTCCTGGAGATCTGTGGAGACTTGCTGTAACTTTGACTTTAGAGACATCTATACATAAATATTGAAATTATAGTCATGATTGTATTCAAACATTTATGAATTATTCCAAATTTGGCATTAAATAACCCATAAGATGTTGATATGACGTTAAACAAATAAACTTAACCAAACGAAACAAATTAATTAAAATTTGGAATTAGATGATCCATAGAGTTGTTGACACACCAAACCAAACCATTATCTATACATATATAAAGGGCAGTTGTGTGTACATGTATGTCCGGAGGAAACTTCGAATATAAAACAATTAACGACAAAGTAAATATATATACACATTAAATCACCAGGGTTTGCTTTTTGAGCAAAAATAATAGAGATTTGATATATATTCGTGAAGATAATTAAAAAATGAAATTTAAATGACAACAGCCTGGATCTTTTTTTAAATTTAATATTTTAGATAGTAGACATTAACATTTCTTTTCAGTGTAGCTGGATCAATGGAATTCTATTTTTTTTTTTACATATGGATTTATATGACGATTCAACTCACGATTCAGTAATAATGGATCTGCGGGATTAACTTTTAAAAATCCGCTCTACCCAGGCGACGCAAGGTAGCCGCTGCTAGTCAGTTACTACAGGTGTGAGGAGGTAGTTCCCGTGGCGCAGTGGCTAACGTGCTGGATTGCGATATCATGGTAAGCGAGTTTAAACTCGTCGGGGTGGCCTAAAGTCGGTATCAGTCAGACAGCGAATGAGTTTGTGCCCTTTTCACTAGCACTAGACAGGGGAGATTGTTTTTTAGCCGCTGAGGTGGGGCTCTACACCTACCATCAGCTCCTCCCACAACGCTGTCGGTGAAGGCCACAATCGAATTCAGAAGCTCTGCCGTCAGCTAAACCAGCCTATGTGCGTTTGTGAGTGTGTGCGCGAGGAAGAGAGTGGAGGGCCGGCATCGAACCAGGAACCTGGTGGTTCCAAGGCGGACACTCTACTGACTGAGATAAACCGACCCTAGTCGCGCTATTATATTCGTTTTTTTTATATTAAAACTTGTGTGAAACACCCATAAGGAGTAAAATACGAATATTTTATTATTGTTCAGTATTTTGATCAAATTAAAAAAATAAAATAAAAAAAGACAGAAGAAATGAATGAGAGAGGATTCGAACCTGTGAAATGCTTGTGTACACTTGTTACATTATGCACCACAATAATTGCGGTGTTCGACTTAGGTTTCGTAGTGATGTAAATAAGTAAGTAAAGTAAAGTCGTCGGGGTGGCCTAAAGGCGGTATCAGCCAATCAGCGAGGGAGTCTATCCCCTTTTCACTAGCGCTAGACTAAGGAGATTGTGTTTGCGTCTAGGTGAAGCGCCACACCAACCATCAGCTCCTTACTTAATCAGCACAGATCCCTGTGCTACTCATACGCTAAGTTGGCGAGGGCCGGTATCGAACTATGAACCTTGTGGTTCCAAGGCGGACACTCGCGCTATTATGCTCGCTTTTTATATTAAAACTGGTGTGAAACACAAACAAAGAGTAAAACAAGGATATTTTATTATTATTCTGTATTTTGATCAAATATAAAAAGAAATTAAAAATTAAAAAAAACAAAACAATAAAATATAGTAGATTGAATGAGAGAGAATTCGAACCTTGTCTCTCGTTACACTATGCTCCACAATAATCGCGGTGCTCGGTAAAAAAAAAAGTAGTCGGGTGGCCTAAAGTCGGTATCAGCAAGACAGCGAGGGAGTCTATCCCCTTTTCACTAGCACTAGACCAAGGAGATTGTTTTGGGGGCTGAAGTGGAGCGCTACTTCTACCATCAGCTTCTCACTTTACAGCACAGATTCATGTGCTACTCATACGCTTAGTTGGCGAGGGCCGGAATCGAACCCAGAACCTTGTGGTTCCGCAGTCGAACGCTCTGCCGACTGAGCTAAACCGGCCCTATAGGTTTCGTAGTGATGTAAATAAACGCCAGTATTTGCCAAGCGCATCTGTTGTGAAATCTGGCTTGCATTCAAAACGAGGCCACCAATCAAGTATTATATAATTTTCATGAAACAGTTGATTTTAAAGTGCTGAGCCCTAGTTTGGCTGGTCGTAACGATTACGATAACTGGGCCATTAACCTCTTTTTGTTTGTTTTTAAGGGACGCATAAAAAATGAAGGCCACATAGAAAAACATGAATATGTTCAAATAAAAAGAAGCAAGCACGTGTCTCTTATATGCTTATTTACACACACATGCACACACACACACACGCGCGTGCGCGCACACACACACACACACACATATATATGGTTATTTACTAAGCTTAGCTTAGATGTGGCACAAGGCCAGAAGTAAGGTGCACCCAGTGAGAATCAAACTCACTAACAATAGTCTGCGAAGCTAGTTTAGTAAACATTACACCACGTGATATATATATATATATATATATATATATATATACTAAACTTATTGGTAACCCTTGCGGTAAGAAAAAAAAACCGGCAAATAGTTTGATAGTAAAAATATACTACCAAACTTCATCTGGGGGAAAAAAAGTAAAGACCAAGTGGGTCGTACGAACCGAAAATAATCGATTAATAATTTAATACTTAGCCAAAAGAAGAAGATTGTTTTCAATTTTTTAAATTAAAAAAAAAAGATTGAAATAAAAGTACGATTGCTCCAAGTCTTTTTAGTCAGATTTTTCCCTGATTAGCAACTAAGTGAAACTATTAGTAGGTATATCTGACTCATTAGGTTTAACTTTATATATATATATATATATATATATATATATATGTGTGTGTGTGTGTGTGTGTGTGTGTGTGTGAAGAAAGGAAGTGAATCCGACTGTATGTAGTATATTAAGAAAAATGAAAAAACACAGGTTTAAATGGGTTAAGTGGTGAGTTTATTGGCCGACACTGCAGTGTTTCGATCTATTAATTAGATCATCTTCAAGGCATTTGTTGGTATATGGAAGGTAATAAGAATTTTTTATCACAGAATAACGAGAAAAGCGAGTGGTAATCCTTGTTATTCAGTCTGTTTAAAAAATTTTGAGGTTTGAAAAAAAGGAGACGGTTTGAAATATGACGTCAAATATTCTTTTTTACGGTGTGAATATATATATATATATACAAGGTGTTCAGGATAAATTTGACAGTTTCATAAGGAAAAAGAAAAAGTGCTTGGTGACTACAAAATTTAATGGATTGTGAAGAAATTCAACAGGCACGGAAATTATACTACTGTCAACAAGTTTCACTTAAAATAATCGCTGTTAGCGTCGATCACAGCCTCAATCCTGCTCCAGAACCTGGAGGAAGCTGATGTTACAGTTTCCCTGGGAATGGTCTCAAAAACTACCTTAATTTTGTCGATTAACTGGGCTTTTGTAGTACTGGCACGGCGATTGGTGTCTTTCTCAACAGCGCCCCATACATAATAATCCATGGGGTTAAGATCTGGGGAGTTCGGAGGCCAAACATTGGGACTGGTGTAGTGGCAAAAATTCGCCGACAACCATTTACTTTTCCCAGAGGTGTGGCAGGGGGCCGAATCCTGCTGCCATACATATGGCCTACCATTGGCTATCCTTGGTATCCAGGGCTCGACTACAGTGTTTAGCAACTCCACGTAGGCATCTGAATTCAACCTGATACCCTCTCTGAAAAAATGCGGATGCATCACATCACCCTTAGAAGACACATCCGAAAACTATCACAGTTTGGGGAAATTTAGTCTGCATGACACGAGAAGTGTCCTTTGAACTGAATGCAAGCCATCTGTTATTCTGCGTGTTGTGCTTTTGATTTTGGCAAAAGTTTTTCTCATCGGAAAAGAACCAGATTGTTTGTGGTTCAAGACGATATTCACGGTCCTTTTCTGGGAGCAGCTGACCTGTGACGCTTGTATGAGTAGTAGCAAAGGTCTTCATTGAGTGCAAGCTTCATGGTAGAGGCTGAAACATTCAATTCACGTGACAAAGCCCGAATTCCAATAACAGGGTCCTCCAAGACTTTTTTCACAGATTTTCGAGGAATTCTGCTGTACGAACGCAATCAGATCGTCTGTTATGTTTTTTTTTCTTCCAACCCTGGCCTCGTAATCTCCATTGCAATTTACCAGTTCATGTCTGATTGTTTTTACAGTGTTCAGGGAGCATTGGGCAGCAACCATAATCTGAGGCACAGATCAGCATGATACAAGTTATTCTCTTCCACTATTCAGGTGGATTCCAGTCATCCATTCTATCGGTCCAAGCTTTTAAGTGATGCGTAGTGCGTGTCAATACCTCCAACCTACGGAAAAAATAATCAAATATAAGTATGTCAAATTTATCCCGAACACCCTATATATATATATATATATATATATAAGAGAGTCGGATGGAAAGTTCATAGGCTGTTACTCTAATGTAATGTAACCAAATGAGGTTAACTTTTCAACATAGTCCCCCTTGCGGTTCACCCACTTCTTGGATTAGTGTTGCAGTGCTTGGATCCAATTAAGAAACAGATCCTCAACGGCAAATAGGACATCATCATCTGAACGTTTCAGCCTATGAACATTTCAACCCATCATCAAATAAATGTTGGTGAAACGTTTTGAAAAGATAAAACTACGTCGTTGTTGGAAAACTGTATTTAACATAGAAGCTTTTTCATAAAAACTTTTTGATTTCATGGTAGTTGTCCTACGGCTATTGTCTGCGATGTACGAAACTCCAAGGAAGTGTACGAAAATTGTAACGTTGCAGGAACACACTGGCAAGCTCTACAGAAAGATCGCGGATATTATGATGATAACGGAATTATTCGTTTTTTTAAAAATTAATTTGCACAAGGGTGTATATGTCTTGCTTACTCTTTAACTACTACGACGAACAGCATCATCATCATCATCATCATCATCGCCACGAGTAGGATGTGACACAAGATCGTGAGTATGGGATATCATAGCATGATCGAAGTCACTATTCAGTAGTAATGGATATTGTGACACTAGCTTGTTAACCATTACATCACATTGGGACTGTCCTTTTTTATTTTCATGGTAACAGGAAACTTTGTAATATTGTTGGTTTATATGGCGTCGCAGTGTTGTTTTTGTGCTAATTGAAATGTTGTGGGGTGCTGACTATGAGTGTTTAGTTTTTGTGCTGCTGGTGGTGGTGGTGGGAGGGGGGACTGGTTCGCCAAACTCGTGATTGTTAATGGTTGGCTTGATTTTAGGTAACCCGATACCCATATATGTGTATGGGGGAGAGGTTGGCTTGAGATCGGGCTAGAAGCACGGAGAGACTCGAAACGAATCGCATAGATACGAGACGAGACTGTTCTCCTGCCACAATGAAAACCGACCCGAACGCGAAAAAACTCGCGAATCTTTGCCTTAGAAACACGTCTCCATGACACTCCAACCACCCTAACAGTGAGGCTTAAAACAGACTTATGCATTCTTTGCTGGAAGGTAAACCCTATCTCCCCCAAAACATGGTGTATCCTCTATCCGATAGTAAGGCTCCTGTTATGGATCTCTGGAGAATGTGGAGTACCCCTGCATTGCCATTACTTTTACGTCCACTCTGACTGGCAATAATAGTACCTGTTAGGGTCCCATCAATAGGTCAAATATATTTGAAAATTAATAGTATTTGATAGGAATACTTGAAACCATACCCATCTCTATGCACCAGGAGCAGAATGAGACGAAATGCCAATTTTTAAGCAGAATACACTTCAGAGTTTTCATTCTCCTAGAATGATTGCCTTACCAAGTTTAAAGAGTCCAGTCTGAACTCCTATTTGCCTATAGCTGGAGAGAGAATAGATAGATTTATGATTTTCCCATTAGATTAGCACGAAGTGAGATGTAAACAGCTTCGTTCATGATTTGAACTCGGGTGGCTGATTCTATTTCCGTCGAAAATAACCATTTCGTGAAGCACGTGCCTTACGTGAAATCTTAAAATTTTGCAAATAATTTGTATTAAAAATAATTGCTTATAGCTATAATTGTTTGCTAATAATTATTATGTACCCCAAATCATACACATGCTTGCAAAAAAACTAAATTCGGCATTAGATAATCCAATAAGGGTTGACATACGTAAAAAAACAACCAACCAACCAACCGACCAACCAACCAATGACTTTCCACGGCCTCACTGCGCTAAATTTCAAGCGAATAAATAACAAAAGTTCCTACGAGGTATATCAGAAAATTCCAGGACTGGTGTCACAAAAAAATGTTTCAAACCCAAACTCCTAACTCCAAGTTATTCCCTTCAAGGTAATCCCCCTGGAGTCTAATGCACTTTCCCATCCTTCTCTCTCACGTCTTGCATGTGTACCTGGAAAGATTCTTCCGGGATTCTCCGTAGCTCTGTATTCACGGCCTTTTTAATGAAGTGCTCATCCTCAAAACGGGTTCCCTTCATGACCCCCTTGAGCTTGAGGAAGGGGAAAGAATCACATGAAGCCAAGTCGGGCGAGTAGGGGGGTTGCTCCAGCACAGGGATATTCTTCTGGGCCAGGAACTCTCGGATATTCAGGGCAGTGTGGGCAGGTGGGTTGTCATGGTGAAGCACTCACGAGTTGTCCTGCCACATCTCTCGCCTCTTCACGCGCACTGAACGAAGCAAACGCCACAGTATCTCTTTGTACGCATGCTGGTTGATCGTCTGTCCCTGTGACAAGAACTTGCAATGGACGATGCCCCTCACATGAAAGTCTTCTGACATACTGGAACTTTTCTGACATACCTCATATGTTTAGAGTGATTGCTTTTAATGCTTTCTTATATTCAGCTGCCAAACGATCGTGTATACACCCGTGTGTGAATTAACTGAAACAACCGGTTTAATCGCTTTTCTATTACGATACGTTCATTTTCATATCCACTTGAGTGATAGCACGTAATCTATTTTTGTAGTGCAGTCATGTGAATCAACTTTCGGAGTGTATGATGAAATTTGTTTGGCCTTGGAAAATATTGCGTCATCCGTGATTGCATCAGAATTTTACTCATCCAGATATTATTGTCTCAACTGTCGATTAGTTGTCTGCCGGCCATTGTCTGCGTTGGACGTTACTCCAAGGAAGCGTACGAAAATTGTAACGCTGCAGGAACACACTAGCAAGCCCTACAGAAAGATCCCGGATATCATAATAAATATGGAATTGATCGTTTTGTTTAAATCAAAAATTAATTTTCACAAGGGTGTCTATGTCTTTTTCGACCCGAGAGCCACAAAGCTTAACTCAGAAGGGTCCTTGGCTAAGATCTTAAAAGGACAGAAAAAACAGCCAAATTCGCAAGGTAACAGTCATAATTTATTAACGAGACATGTGATGTTGTTTACAATGTGATATTAGGGTTAAATGGAGAGTCTGGCATAAGGGAGCACACTTGACAAGTGGTGATTTAACGATTGCGAAAACAGCGTACTCTGGGCATACTCTTTATGGAGAATAACTATTCACTGGTATGTAGTACCAAATATTTTCACGATTTTATGGGTGAGGGTGATAGGTTAGGGAATCTTCCAGATTGGAGCACGTGGTTCTTACAGAAATCTAGGATGTGGCAAGCAAGAATCTTTGACTTAAAATTTTCTGAACACTGAAGATCAATGAGTTCCCTCTGTATTTGTAATGATACAGCAAAAGGCAAATAGATAAATACAACAGTACGACGGGCCTCATAGGCCGCATGTGGCCTGCGGGCCGCGAGTTGGGGACACCTGCACTAGACGTTTTCGTACTTGAGTCTTCGGTATCGATGTTACATATACGTATCTTGATTCATCGTCATCGCCATCGTATTCACGATACAACTGCTTACTCGGTTTGATTGAGGGCGAACATGCCTCATATTCCGGATTTTCTCATTTCTCAATTCGCCCATCAATTAACTGAAACAACCGGTTTAAGACACACAAGGACATCTTTATTCCGACTCCATCTGCATTTTTTATCACAATATCTTTTCGATGCAGACATATTTGTTTCAGACTATTTGGATCCCATTTTCCCTCGTTTTTAATATCCCTCGTATCATATATATATATATATATATATATATATATATATATATATTATATATATATATATATATTATATATTATTATTATTTATATTTTTGCTTGAAGGCAATTACAATGCGTATATCGCATAAAATTCGATAATTATAGAAAATAAACTTGACAAGTGAATCTCAGCAAAGGATTGCTCGGTGTGTTGAACATCGTACAGACTGTTTCGACTTTATCAAGTCTCATCAGCGATGTTTTCACCGGTAAGTCACCTTTTCCACAAATACCACATATATATATATATATATATATATGGTATTTGTGGAAAAGGTGACTTACCGGTGAAAATAGTCACAATGGTTAGTTGATACAAGTTTCACAATGATAAGACAGCGATATAACAAATATAAAGTGCTCAATCCGTTAGTAGAGCAAATTTATTATCATAAACAAACCGTTTATAGCGAAAAAATACACACCTGCAATCGACTGCAATTAATCAATATGTGGATTAATCCAGTGGATTTAACCCTGAAGATTCTCATGGTGAAACTCGAGTAGGTTATTACCGGATACCATTATGATAATATATATATATATATATATATATATATATATATATATATATAATGTTTTCGGAGTGGGGAGTCACCGTGTCGTAGTTGCTAACATACATCTTTGCGACGTCATAGTAGGCCTTTGCACAACCCATTCGCTCCGGGTAGGATGTGACACAAGGTTGCAAGTATGTGGCATCCAGCTTGGATCAAACAAGCTATTCAGTAGTAATGGATCCGCATGACTAGCTTGCTAACCAATACACTATGATGAGACTTCCATGAAACTGCGATATCGTAGTAAATGATTTCGAACTACAGTCGCACTATTACGTTCAATTTGAGACTAGTATACTTGGAAAAGATATGAAGTCCCTTGCCCATAGCTCTGGGTTAAATCGTACGAATACTGTTCCTCTACAGTAGGGGTAAAAAAAACTATGACACGTGGGCCGGATCTGGCCCGCGAAGGCATTTTATCAGACCCACCAAGGGGACTTGAATTTGTTTGTTAAAACGTACGGAATGCGAGACGTTCTGATACCATTTAAATTTAAATATCATGTTAAGCTTACCAAATCTTCATGGATTTGACTACTAGAGGTAGGTTACAACATTTCGTGCGTGTGAGCATTATACTTGTTAATTTTCCCGAATTTTCACTTGTTACGACGGCTTGAAAAACACAGGCAATTTCCCAATAGCTACTGTGAAACAACGAATAGGTAAAAAATCATGAGACAGACTTTTTTTGGAAATAGTAAACCCTATATTTTAGGTCTTTTTCACAGAAGCTTCTGTTCTGGCTAGCAAGTATTAAACACAATAATAACGTGGCCCGCGCTCGTTATTTTTTCAATTATCCAGTCCACTGTGAAAAATGTTTGGTGATCCCTATTCTACAGGGATGGCTTTGGCATTAAATAACCCAAGTAAGTTGATATATCATTAAACAAAGAAACCGATACTTATGAATAAACTTTAAAAGTGCAATTTAAAACTAAAAGATATAAATAAAACGATTGTAAAAAGAATTTGATACGCACATTTTCTGCGTTACTATCAGCTTCACGTGATTTCCCCAATTATCACACGAGTAAAAAAAACAAAACACCCAAAATCGAATGAAAGTGCATAAGAAAAAAGGAGACTGGTGAGATAGGATCGAGAAACTGTAGATTGTGTTTGAAGGAAAAACTTTAAACTATTACTTTCCCCGAAAAAGGTTATCTATTAAATAAATAGGAATTGATAAGCTGATGCACGCATATTTATAAACACTTTTTATCTATAAGCGATAGATTTCTTTTTAAATTGATAAGGACAGTACGAGGTATGTCAAAAAAGTTCCAGGTCTGGCATCACAAAGAATTATTTCAAATCCAAACTACAAATTACAAGTTATCCTCTTCAAAGTAATCTCCTTGAAGTCTAATGCCGTTTACCATCCTCCTCTGCTTGCATGCACTCTTGGAAGGATTCTTCCGGGATTCTCCGTAGCTCTGTATTCACGGCCTTTTTTGATGCAGTGTACATCCTCAAAACGGGTTCCCTTGATGACCCCTTGAGCTTGAGGAGGAGGAAAAAATCACATGGGGCCAGGTCAGGCGAGTAGGGAGGTTGCTCCAGCACAGTGATGTTCTTCTGGGCCAGGAACTCTCGGATACTCAGTGCAGTGTGGACAGGTGCGTTGTCATGGTGAAGCACCCCCGAGTTGTCCTGTCACATCTCTCGCTCTTTTGCGCGCTTAACGAAGTAAACGCCGCAGTATCTCTTTGTAGACATGCTGGTTGATAGGATTGTAGGAGGGTCTATAAGAAATTATTAATATGGAGATGCGTGTTGTAATCGTCGTCGAAAATAGACTCGGCACCCCGATTTCAAAATCTGAAGGAAGTTGCTTTGCATTTTACATAGCGCTAATATCCTTGGGAAAGGTATGCATCCAACTGTTCTCTCTCTAGCTATGAGTAAATAGTAGGACAGAATGGGCTCTTTAACCTTGGTTAGTAATCTCTCTAGAAGAAGGAAAACTCCAAATTCAAACCTGTTAAACTCCCTTTAAGAAATTGGCCTTGTGTCACATCCTGCTCGTGGGGAGGTGTTGGTATATATGTATATATATATATATACAACAACTTATTAATCGATTATTGACTGTTTCAACCCCACTTTACACACACACACACACACACACACACACACACACACATATATATATATATATATATATATATATATATATATACAAACAAACATATTACAGCTCAGAATTCATTGTATTCTATCTTATTATGTTTTTTATACAATACTATGTTTCTGATAATAAAAAAAACTAACAAAAACTAGAGTGTTTGGAGGAGTGCAGGAACGGATTTATGGCATTTCAGTTTATTTCAATGTGGATAATTGATTTGATATACGAACGGAACGAATTAAACTCGTAAGTCAAGGTACCAGTGTGTTTTGGTGTTAATTACTTACACATATATTACATACTAAATGCAAACAGGCATTCACAGGTAAGACATTAAACTGTATCTGATGGTGAGCATTCAGTTCTGGAGATCTGTGGAATATGGGGTAGTTCTTCATGGCTAGGTCCATTCTAGCCCGGAGTGGTAGTACCTGTTAGGGTCCCATCAATGGGTTAAATAGATCTCTTTTCAACTTAATGAAAATCATTTCTACAAATTCTTTATGAAGTTAATGAAAATTCTAACATGAAATTATTTCTACGAATATATTGATGCATATCTATTAATAATGGAGATTCGCTTCCGGTTTTTGTCTGTAACAAAAGTTACGTCACTGATTACGTCACATTACCCAAAATTTTCATAACATAGAATAAATACACTAAAAATTTGAACATGCAACATTAGACAGTCATCGTTGTTTTTTAAAACAAGTTTTAATAAATACATGACTGATATTATATATCTATATATAGTTTGTTTTATTCTAATACATATTTAAAGTTTACATTTCAAATTGTTTTATTTTTTTAATCCTTTAATGAACTTGATGATTTTACTTACTTAGGGTACAAACTTGCTGACATTGAATTTTTTACTCCCACCCCTTAGGAAATATGTTTCAAAAATCTATTTTTACATCACCCGGGGTTTTTTTATTTATTTTGTACTAGTTGAGTTAATGAAAATTAAGTCTACGAGTCTAGAAAACCAAACAAAGTACTGGCTTAAAAATCATACAAGGATTGATATGCCATTACAGAAAAGAACTATAACCAACCGAAGTGACATTACCTGTTAGCATTTTATCTATTGGTCAAACAGGTATGTTTGAAAATTATCTGTACTAACAAATATATGCACCCTCCGGGTGCAAGTATTTAAGTTTTAATAAGATGAAATATCATTTTAAATTAGAAAGGCGAATGAAACTGAATAAGAATGCAGATAAAAAGATTTGGAACAGAGGGGGTATGATTGAATAATAGAACACCTTTGAAACTAACTCTTCCATCATTTTCCATTACTCCCGTCTTTCAGTGGTAAATTTTCCTAATTTAACTATTTAGTTAAAATAGGAAGTAAATAATAATATTACAGTTATTTCTTCTTGTTAATGGATTTCATTTAGGATTTATTGAAGAGATGTTTGCTTATATTCATTAAAATAAAAACCAAACAATTAGAAATCAATAGTACTAAACACATATTTATTAAAATCACATTTTTAATATCAATATGCAAATTAGCCTTCCCGTTCACACTGTAAACCGTTATTTTGTTGTATATATAAATACAATTGCATGTTATTAGTATGTAGACATGGTCAACAGCGTTAATAATATAAAACAATTTCATTAATAATTGAGATTTAAATAAAAATAAAATCATTGATATTGTGATATCAATCACAAAGGAAATTGTAACTTGAGTAGTAATATAGTTTCGGTTACAGACAGAAAACACACAATCTCCATTATAATAAGATTCAATAGGACCATGTCCAAACAAAAATACCCACCTAAAATCTCTTAAAAACCAACTCCAAAAAATTGCAAATATGAACATACAATGAATGCAATTCCGTTTAGGAATAAAATAACTCAAGACGGGTTAACATGTTAAAATCAATCAATCTTTTTTAGTTTTCAATATCCGTTTTCGATCACTAATATTGTGCTTCCTACCTCACCTCTTTTATCGGACCTCCTTCTCACGTCAAGGCATTTATTGGCCTTTTTGCTAGGCTTATCGACGAGTTCCAATTCCATTTAAAATCAATCAAACATTTTTTTTACATAACCACGTTTCCATATTGAATTTTGAAGAAATATCTTTTTAATTATAATTACATCATCTTGATCAATTGAATGATTTATAACAGTCAATTCTCGTTGACAAACACCGTTTCCCTCTAGCTAATCGAAGTTGAACAGTATTGAGTATTTTCAATACTTTATTCGGTACCATTTAAGCAACAGCAGGTACTGTAAGCAACCTCAGTTCTTTAAGTTTTCAAAATGACCCAAGCAGGCAGAAAAACAACCAGCCAAATGAATGATTTATTATATTTACTAGCAAAATAAAAAATGCCCTCTGGGCGATGTAAAAATAGATTTTTGAAACATATTGCCTGAGGGGTGGGAGTTAAAAATTCAATGTCAGCGAGTTTGTGCCCTAAGTAAGTAAAATCATCAAATTCATTAAAGGATTAAAAAATAAAACAATTTGAAATGTAAACTTTGAATATGTATTAAAATAAAACAAACTATATATAGATATATAATACCAGTCATGTATTTATTAAAACTTGTTTTAAAAAACAATGAGGACTGTCTAATGTTGCATGTTCAAATTTTGAGTGTATTTATTCTATGTTATGACGATTTTGGGTAATGTGATGTAAGCAGTGGCGTAATTTTTGTTACAGACAAAAACCGGAAGCGAATCTCCATTATTAATAGATAACATTATGTGTGATTACAAACTTTTAAAATGACTTTGACACATGAAAACAAAATCACCAAACTTGATATTTTCTTTTTTCTCCGCTGGTCAACACCGGGGATCCCTGTAAGTATATTGAAAAATGACGTTACTGTCAGTGAGTTCGTGGACGATGGCGTTAAATTTGGAGGGTCTATTGACGTCATTTTGGGAATGAATACTCGCCACGAATCCATGAAAAGTGTTTTTAAAAAATCAAAAAATCAACGAATGATTGAATTTTAATATAACTAGGAAATATATGCACCCTCCGGGTGCAAGTATTTAAGTTTTTAATATAATAAAATATCATATTAAATTAGAAAGGCTAATGAAACTGAATAAGAATGTAGATAAAAAGATTTGGAACAGAGGGGGTATGATTGGAAAATAGAACAACTTTGAAAAACTGACTCTTCCATCATTGTCCATTACTCATTGGTAAATTTTCCTAATTTAACTGTTTAGTTAAAATAGGAAGTAAAAAATAATATTAGTTATTTCTTCTTGTTAAGGGATTTCTTTTAAGATTT
>CM042137.1:101532371-101544871 GCA_023376005.1 Doryteuthis pealeii | reverse complement strand
GCTAATAACCCCAAGGTTCCTAGTTCGATACCCGCCCGCGCCAACTCAGCGTATGAGTAGCACAGGGATCTGTGCGGTAAAGTAAGGAGCTGATGGTAAGTTTGGCGCTCCACCTCAGACGCTAAAATAATCTCCTTGGTCTAGCGCCATTAAAAAGGGGGATAGACTCCCTCGCTGCATGGCTGATACCGACATTAGGCCGCCCCGACGACTTTACTTTTACTTAAGAGTTATTGCTATAGTTCAATATGGGTTTATCTCTCCCCCCCCTCTCTCTCTCTTACTTGTCTTTCTTTCTTTTCTTCTTTTCATCTTTTCATCATGTTCGATTGAAACAGATTAGCATTATCACTTCCACGTGCCTACTCCCTTTCTCGATCTATCGACCTACTCTCTTGCTTTCTTTCTTTTTCAATATATTTTTTGGGTTGCATGTCTTTTGTCTTTCCTTTCTTTCTTTATAATTTTTATTATAAAGAATGGTCAATTATTTAGCCGAAATGACGACACTCATAAGAAATAAGGATTCGGTGGATAAGCAACACCAGATGATAAAGATTTACATTTTAGCATTTCACCTTGGATAATTTGAAGGGTCTTATTTTTTTACCAGGGGGTATTGTAACATGATAACGGTCGTACCTTTTTGGATAATGGTTATCAATATATAGATCGTTTTATTTCATCGTTTGATTTGGTTTGTTTTACGGCACATCAACCCCAGTGGGTTATTTAATACTGACATAAATAGAGATACGAGAATAATTCTTTGTGTTACATAATCTATGCGGTTGCATGAGATTATTGTCAATCCCCTGTATTTCTAAAGGGATGGCCCTTTTCATACCATGGGTGGGACTTTCCATGGAATAGTACAGAAAGCCCGCCAAATTACGGGAATTCAAGTGGGACCTGGTTTGGTCCTCAGTTTTCAGTTGGACGTCCGGCAGTGAAGGTGTCCTGCCTTAACTGGAACTCGCGGTCGCTATGTTAGTCAGATATTTAGTTACATGAAATGTTTAGCTAAGGAAATAAAAGCTTAAGAAAAATAACACGGTCTTGTGATTAATGAATGTCTTGGTAACAAGACTGATTGGAAGAAGAAATGAGTTAAGTGCGACCAAGACGAAGTCACCAAGACGATATTCCAAAGAAGAAGAACCTAAGATAGACGATGAATAGAAGAAGAAGTAAGAAGTAAGAAGAAGGGTATACAACATTTGTAGAAAGATAGTTTGGTTGAAAGATCTGGTGTTGTTTGTTAAGTTGGTTACTGTTTAATGGTATATCAACCCTTGTGGGCTATTTAATACCAAACTTCTTTTTTATAACTTCACATGTATTAATGAATTGGTTGAAATAATTTTCATTAACTTCATGTATATTAATAAATTGGTAGAAATAATTGTCATTAACTACGCCGGTTTAGCTCAGTCGGTTCCTGGTTCGATACTGGCCCTCGCCAACTCAGCGTATGAGTAGCACAGGGATCTGTGTGGTAAAGTAAGGAGATGATGTTAGGTGTGGCGCTCCACCTCAGATGCAAAATAATCTCCTAGCGCTAGTGAAAAGGGGATAGACTCTCTCGCTGTCTGGCTGATACCGACATTATACCGACTCGTCGACTTTACTTTACTACATGTGTATTAATAAATACTGGTAGTTGACCCTCTGCTATGGCATGGACAATTGTATAGTTGTCAGGGCTTGACATAACCAGCCGATTGATCTGTTGAGGCCACTCCGACCGCCAGTCTAGCCCATGTAAGGGCTGGAGTTGAGTATTGCATGCCACGGGACCACTTAGAAAAGACGTGTCCTCGGACTTTACTGGTCTCAGTAATCCTTAACTTTTTCCTCGTAAATTCCTACCATGAAATAAACTGAACCCTCATTTTATGTCCGTGTTTTTGCAATAAATGTTTTATTTTTCTTGCACCCGTTATTTTACAATGCTAAATATATTTTCTTTATTTGTTAAAGAATAAAGAATAAAAAGAATATATTTAGTATTGTAAAATAACGGGTGCAAGAAAAATAAAATATTTATTGCAAAAACACGGACATAAAATGAGGGTTCAGTTTATTTCATGGTAGGAATTTACGAGGAAAAAGTTAAGGATTACCCTGGTCCCCACCCATGACAAACAGGTGGCTCCACTAGGGGCGGGGTCTTACTCTTCTGCAGTGGTACAGTTGGTGTGTTCTACAGCACTATCCGACGGGTTAAACTTGTGTCTGCACAAAGAAGACTCTTAAAGCAAGACCGCCCTGTCGGCTGGGGCGTTAGAATGCACCGACTGCACCTCTTCAGAGGGGTAAGACTCCCCCAATGGGGCCACCTGTTGGCCGTGGGTGGTGACCGGTGATGCTTAAGGATAGAGCCCAGGTGGATGAGCAATTCATGACATGCAATACTCCACTTTGGCCCTATCTTGGGCTAGACGGGCGGTCGGAGAGGCCCCCTCCGATCAATCGGCTGGTCACGTCAAGCCCTAGCACCTATATGATTTTCCCAACCCTATTGCCCTTATGGCAAGCCCCAACCCCTTTTTATCATATGGGTGCTAGAAAGCGGTGGCTGCGGGTCTACATGTCCTGGGAATGACGTTAAACTCTAGCTGATGATGAGGTTCCAGTTTTGGAGGTTTGGGGAATTTGGAGCACCCCATTCATCACCATTGCTCCCTAGTCCACTCTGACCCGGAGTGGTAGTACCTGTTAGGGTCCCATCTATGGGTTAAATAGAAAAATGTATTTATAAAAAAAATTGTATTATCCATTTAAGAATTGATTTATTTCAAAACTTTATCGGCATTAAATGACCCAATGAGGTTGATATACCGTAAAACAAAACAAACAAACCAAATCTTAAAGCAAGAGAGACTTTTAAAAGCTATGTTGAAGAATACACATGCAGCAGGATGTTCACTGTTAAATTCTATATGTTACCTACTCATACACATATACCCATGTTGGGTATATACACAAGTGTTCTTTTACTAGAGAGGGGAGAGAGATAGACATAGGTAGACAGAGAGATACATATGCATTTTGCATTACTTACTTCTTTGGCCATTTGGTGATCTCTAGTCGTTTCTATTCTTTCTCTCCATGTTGAATTCTATTTCTAGATTCTTGTTGGCTGTTCGTCTTTGAATCATTCCTTCTTCTTGGTCAGTCTTTTTGCCAAGACATTCATCAAGCAAGAACACCATATTATTTCTTTAAACTTTTATTGCTTAAACTTCTTCTTCTAACTAACACAACGAGCGTGTGCATTTGAGCTCAGCTAAGGCCTGACGTCCAAGTTGGAACTGAGGGTTGACTCGATCCCACGTTAGTTCACGTATTTCGCGGGCTTTCTGTAATATTCCATAGAAAGTCCCGCCCGTGATATGAAAAGGGGCCACCCTTTCAGAAAGACAGGGGGTTGACAATAATCTATGCATAGATTATGTAACATATATTTCAATTCTGTCCTTATGCATCCTGTCCTCTGGCATTAGGGTCGCCACCTGTTATATACCCCTTTATTTGGGTGTATATAATCGGCGTGCGCGCGCGGGCGAGAGAGAGACAGAGAGAGAGACAGAGAGAGACAGACAGACAGACAGACAGACAGATTGATACATAAGGGATGATGAGATGATAGATGATTGTTCGTACTTTTTAACTCTGGTTCCTAAAAAACAGAACCCAAATAGATTTTATTTAATTTTATCAACGTCTATAAAATTGAAAAAAACTTGTTGGACTTAAACTTCAGTCTTTGTAAAATCATTCTTCAAAGTTTCAGTTATCTTGGTTGCTTTGCTTTAAAGGCATTCTATGTCTAAAATATGCTCCTCACCACTGAGTCCCGTACAGCATCCATGTTTCTTTCTATTCTAGCACTCACCCTCCACCAGAATAAGTGTCTCTTAGACCTTTAGAATTAAGATTTTGCACAGTTCCAAACTCCCTGAATTCTTGGACCCAGTCAAAAATCCTGCTTTCTGATGAAACACGATGACATCGATACTTTCTCCGAAAATTGCCTTGAACTACAGTGCATGATTTTTTGGTGAAATAATCCTCCACACAAAATTTTTTTTTCCTTTGTTGACCATGACATATTGGGGGAAATTATTTTTACAATATTTTAAGCACCAAGTTGGCTGTATATTCTGAAAGAAATAAAAAATAAAATTAAGTTTTATTACAAAATTTGTGTGTGTGTGTTTTTTTTTCACTCTGTAATAGAGAAATAGAGAGAGAGTGTGTGTGTGTGTGTGTGTGTGTGTGTGTGTGAGAGAGAGAGAGAGAGAGAGAGAGAGAGAGAGAGAGAGAGAGAGAGAGAGAGAGAGAGAGAAACAGATTGATAGATGAGATGAGATAATGGTTCTTACTTGTTAACTTTTGCTTACTGGTTCCTGCTAAATCGGCCACCATCTTCTCTTGATCTGTTTTCTTGGACTGATTCTTCTGGGGTTGCTTTTCCATGTTGGGCTGGTCATTTCTTGTTTGAATTAATCAATTAACAAGACTTGGGTGTTTTATGAAAAAGCTTTTATTTCAGAACCCTGTCCACATTGATTCCGCCGCGGTCAGACAAACCCATCAGAGCCGACAATAGTGTCCACGCTTCTCGGAAATCGGGTCGTATCTGAAACTAATTCTCACAGCGCCCAATCGCGTGTTTTCTTAGGGGTCAAGTAAAGAGGTTACTAACCACCAATAAATGTCGGGTAACTTTCCATAGGACCCCGTCATTCTAGATCTAACAGGTCCTAATTCAAAATATTCTAACTCCAAGTACGCACATAATTTATAAGCTGCTCATAAATTACGAAACACACCGACGGATAATAGTTGGACTTATGCGGGGATGGGTTACTGCAGAGATGCAGTCGGCGTATTATACAGCCGACAGGGTAGTCTTTTTATTCTAGTGATATCTGTTCAGAGCCAGGATTTGTATTTTTATTTTGTCAGTTTATTTATTGATTGAACAATTCGCAGAAAGCTGCTTGCTTTCATGTCTCGGTCGATCAGACAAGTTACTTTAAAAATAGCTTATCTTCTTTTAGTAAACAATGACTTACTAATATCTACACGCTAGTAATAGTAATATCTATATGCGCTGAAGAAATATTTAATAATGTATGTATAAAAAAAACTAAATGCAAGTGAAAACCCTGTTAAGAAATGTTGGTTGGTTGGTTGTGTTGTTTTGTTTTACGGCATATCAACCCTTTTCGGGCCGTTTAATGCTGAATCCAGTCATTTTGATATGTGGTTACTTACAATACCTGTTGTTGCTTAAATGGTCACCATGTAAGTACTGGATTTCGGTGATCTAACGAGAACCGGTGCTTTCAACATGACTTAACCGTAAGAACCCTGTTAAGAAACGACTACACACCAAAATGTAAACGTACAATGCATGCAATTCTAAGTAAGGTCCTAGTTTACCGTCATGTCTACTATCATAGATTTAAAATTTTTATTAGGTTCAATATCTCATATGCTAAACCCATGATCATTTGTAAACTGCTAGTAGCAACAACACAATCCTATTAGACCGTCGTGATTCCATGTTCACGGCATCTCTCAAGGGAATGAAGATTATTTGACAGCGCTTATCTCTTCTATGTTATGAGAACCCATTTTTAAATATATATATATATATATATATATATATATATATATATAAATATATATATATATATATATATATATATATATATATATATATATACCAATTCCTCCGCACGAGCAGGATACGGCACGTCAATTTCTTAAGTGGAGTCTAACATGTTTGAATTCAGAGTTTTTCTTCTTCTAGACTGGTTACCTAGCCATGGTTAAAGAGCCCAGTCTTCCCTGCTATTTATCTATAGCTTGATGGAGAATTTGATTCATACTTTCCCAATGGTATCAGCACCAAATGAAATGTAAACAGATTGGTCCAGGAATTGAACTCGGATCGAAGAGTTCATTTCCTTTAACTCCAACCTTTAAACCACGCGCCTCCATTTTTAAATATAGAAGTATACTTTTACTTATTTCCTGGTGCTTACACAAACGTCTCAGTTTGAATACATTACTTCAGAGTCTCATTACTACTGAACTTAGGTGCTCTGTCAATTGAATGATTAATTGATGATTTTAACGAATGTCAACCTGTCTAATACTATTTTATGCCTCGAGGTTAAGGAATCGCGTTCATTATAAGTTCATATATACATTTATTATGTCGTTGTGTCCTGGAAGGTTTGGCGGCCTGTCTTCTTGGATCTCTTGAGATATCACTGTTCTCATCTCGTAACTATTAATCACGTGAGAAATAAGGCCTCTTTCTCGAGATCTCTTTGATCAGGACCTTGCTTGCTTGCTTGGTTGGATTTTACGGCATGTCACCCTCGGGTTATTTTATGCCGAAAGTGATTTGTTTTGTTCATTTTTGTTGGGTATTCAATCTACACTTTAAAATGATTGATAAAAAACATCGTTTTAAAACTCATTTTTTTTACTATTTCACGCATAATGGGACCCTAACAGATACTACCACTCCGGATCAGAGTGGACCTGGGATTAATGGCAATGAAGGGCTAATGCACACTCCACAGGACTCCATAATTGAAACCTCACCTCCAGAAGCAGATTAACGTCATACTCAGGCACTAAGATCCTTAGCCACCGCCTTTGGTCACATAAGATAAAAAGGTTTGGGGGCTTGTCATAGAAACAATAGGATTGGGACAATCATATTGATGCTAGGGCTCATGTAGGTGCTATGTATGTTCAGTGTCCATGGATACACTAATTCATTATAAGGGTCTAGTGCCGGTGATCAGTCACGAACAAAAATTAAACATGGTTATTGATAATGCAATTTGTTGGTTTTATTTGAATACCACAACTCCAATGACTCATTTGCGTTTTTGACAATGCCCAGAAATAGTCGAAAATTCTTGAATCTGGAGGTTAAAGCAATGGAGAATTCTTGCAGAGGTTTTATCTTTAACAGGGTCGGTAATAGGATCTCGAGTCTCCTTCTATGATATGCCCTCAGCCCGAATACGATACAGGGCCGCCACTCTACAACATGTCAATTACTAAGTAGTATTCATAGAAAATATATGAAACCCGCCTTCCCTGGGTTCCCCAGCTGGCTCACCCATTCGGGTGGTTTGGTGGTGTTACGCACCGGTCCAGATCCTTATATACTCTCCTTACTCTCCCTTGTAAGGAAACAAGAAATGTTATATAAAAATTGATAATACATTCCTTGTACGCTGCATTCAATAAGACTTGTTTGCATGAAAATTTGTTGCATATATATATATATATATATATATATATATATATATGTGTGTGTGTGTGTGTGTTTGTGTGTGTGTGTGTGTGTGTGTATGTGTGTGTGTGTGTCGTAATCCAAATGAATGGTAAGTAAGGGAAGATTCTATTTGGGACCATCGAAATCTCACTGTACAACCATACTGCATGCTCTTGTAGGTGCAAACATTTATACTCACACAAGGTTTTTTTTTTAATAAATCCCTAAAAAGAGCTCAATGTATAATAATCAATAAATTGATTATATACAGAGCAATATTTAAGTTTCAAAGAAAGAAAAACTTAACAAACCGCCATCCAGTTATATCTTTCTTTCGACCAGAAACTAAAAAAATGTATGCTTTGGTAGGTATTTGTAAAACATGTCTGATGAGACTAGACTCATTTTTTGAGTTTCTGGTCGAAATAAAAATATAACGGAATGACGGTTTGTTAAGATTCTTTTTTTTTGAAAGATATATATATATATATATATATATATATATATATATATATATATATATATATATATCTGAAAATTTAATGTGATGACGTTATATCTTCTGTTGACATTTTACGAATGGGATCCACGCACTGCATCATCGATGGAAGAAGTGTGTGGACCTTAAAGGGGACTACATATTTACCAACCCACTCTGCACAAATAAGAAATGACGCAAAGTCAATTTCCTAAACGGAGTTTAACATGTTTGAATTTAGAGTTTCCCATATCCTAGACTGCCCTACTATTTATCCGTAACTGGAAAGAGAATAGTCGGATAGAGCAAGTTAGAATAGTATGATAATGAAATAAATGACGCATGGTTACAGACTGTTTCTTACCTATACCATTGAAACGTTGTACAGATAACGACAAAGATGAGGAAAATAGTCCGAATAATACAATTGATACTTCTGTTTTCTGTATACTATAACAGTACTGGAATTTTAACTAACAATTCCTTTACTTATATTTTCCCCATGAAATTAAATTTGAAAAAAAAACCCCAACAACGAGATATCATATTGATAAATTGATTGATTGGCCTTAACGGCAGGTCAACCCGTCTAAGAATATTTATCGCCTAGAGGTTCGGGATTCCAGTTCTTTGTACGTTTATATTCATATTTTTGTGTTGTTTTATCTTAAGTGGTGTTTTTGTTTTATTTCTGCAGACTGTCCTATTAAATACGAATAATTTCTAGACATATTTATTATACCCATAAATTGAACCCTACCAGTTACTAACACTCCGGGTCAGAGTGGACCTTGGAATAATGCCTTTGAATGGGTACTCCACATTTCCCAGATCACCCTAAGTGGAACTTCAATATTAGATACAGTTTAGTCTTATGCCCTGGAGAACTTTTTTTTTTTTTGGGGGGGGGGAGATCTTAGCCATCTACAGGGGATAGAGTCAACGTATTCTTAGTTATGTACGAACACTGGATGCTGAGTTGAGGATCTGCCAGGACTGATGGCAAAGAGAGAGAGAGAGAGAGAGAGAGAGAGAGAGAGAGAGAGAGAGAGAGAAAATCCACACTGTCAGATCAACTTGATGATGATGATGATGATGATGATGGTATAAATGTATAAGTTAGGATAACGTACTCATAGTCAACGGGGCTCGGATGAATGTCAGTTTCTTGCCTGTTCGATCATCGGACCATAGGCGAGAAACTGACAGTCGCATCCTGTTCATGTAAGTAAAGTAAAGTAAAGTCGTCGGGGTGGCCTAAAGTCGGTATCAGCCAGACAGCGGGGAGTCTATCCCCTTTTCACTAGCGCTAGACCAAGGAGATTGTTTTTGCGTCAGAAGTGGAGCGCCACACCTACCATCAGCTCCTTACTTTACCGAACGCTGAGTTGGCGAGGGCCAATATCGAATTAGGAACCTTGCGTTTTCTAGCCGAACGCTCTACCGACTGAGCTAACACGGCTGCTCATGTAGGGTTGTGTAAATACGTATATATGCTCTATCACTGATATCGAGCACATTTTATTTATAGATATAGCAAACTATATTATAATATATATATATATATATATATATATATATATATGTGTGTGTGTGTGTGTGTGTGTGTGTGTGTGTGTGTATTGATTAAACAGGTTCAGGTAGTTTAAGTAAAAGTATTTAGACAATAATTATGATATTTCGTACTGTTGTCCTCATCTTTATCGTGTGTAAACACAAAGGTCAGGCCACTGTAACCTCGGGCTCTGTCTTAGGTGTGTTTTTTTTTTGTTTTTTTATTATCTATTACTTTAATTACCTTAAAATAAGTAATCTTCGGACTATTAACCATGAACTCAATCGCAATTTCGGAGCCCAATCGTTACTACTCACTCAAGGGCGCGCCAAGCATAATGAATGCTACCAGACTTATGAGAAAATTGTTATCAGATATAGAAAAATTGAATGGAAGAAGTTACTTATTCTAAAAAATGAAAATTCAGAATATTGTAAAGAGCGCCTTTGAGTGAGCAGTAACGATCGAGCTCCGAAACTGCGATTGAATTCATGGTTAATCGTCTGAAATAAATAAATAAACAACACCTAAAACAGAGCGTGAGGCTACATTGGTCTGAACGTTATGTTTGTACACAATAAAGATGAGGACAACAGTCCGAAATATCATTATTCATATTAAGCCTCATCTCATAAATACACATAAAATATATATTTAGACAATGTTAGTATGTATAGAATCGTGTTATTATATTCCTTTTGCTTCACCTCTGTAATTTGACCATGTATGGCGACCAAAGATGCTTAAGGACGGAATCCTAGTGGCTGACCAGTCCATGACACTTTGGCACTTACTTGGGATAGATGGGTAATCGGAGAGACCCCACTCCGATCAATTGGCTGGTCACGTCCAACCCTAACAACTATATGATTGTCCCGATCTTATTAGTATTATGCATTACCATTAATTCCAGTTCCACTCTGACCTGGAGTGGTAGTACCGGTTTGTGTCCCATCTATGGATTTAATAGATAAAAAAATAATTGAATTCTCAATTCGAGCGAATATAACAAAAACGTCTTCGGCATGAAATAACCCAAGGGTTTACATTATTATTTGGATTATTCGGACTATTGTCCTCATCTTTATTGTTATCTGTACAACGTTTCGGTTGGTGTGCCCTCCGGCCTTCTTCAGGTATTTCTTGTCGGACTCGGGAATCTTCTCGAACTCGGGAACCTTCTTTTTGAACTCGGGAACCTTCTTGTCGTAATCGGGAACTTTCTTGTCGTAATCGGGAGCCATTGCGGAACTTTGAACCCAACCCTTTATTCAATCCATTGGGGGTATCCTGTTCTCATTCCGCTAACCATAGCTGGGGTACAGGTGTTAAGATGTGTCCATTGTTATTCTATGTTACTGCTGCCCCTGACCAGGATTGAAAAAAATTCAGAGAAATACCAAGGGTTTTATCATCATCATGTCGTGCAGTTAACACGGATATCCATGACAATCTCTCTCCATCCGTCCCTATCGCTCATCATTCTAGGGAGGTCCTCCATGCAGCATCCTGTATCCGCACAGAACTGGTCAATGTACGTCTTTGCTAGTCGACCCACACTGGTGTGCTCAATGTGCTAGCTTCCACAGGAGGACGTCACTTATGAGTTCGTCCTTGCTTCTCCAGCAGTGTCCCGCGTGTCTTGCCCGTCTTACTCGGATGGTTTGGGTGATATGTGGCAGGTGCCCGTATAGCTGTTTTCTGGTGGGATGTTGTTTCCGCGTCTTGTTCAGGATACCCCACAGCATTCTTGTGCAGCTCCCATCTAGTTTATTCTCTAGTCGCTTCGTTATGGTCCAGGTGGTGCAACCATACAGCAGTACTGACACGACAACGGCCTGGGAGAACTGTCTCTTTAACTTGTCTGAGATTGGATTTCCATATTACCGATAATTTATTTATAGCGGCCCATGCCTTTCCTAAACCAACCAACCAACCAACCAACCAACCAAAACTGAAAACACGCTGATCGCATGTCAGTATTTTCAAAATGTTTGTATACAAACAAACATTTGAATAACACACTTTTTCCAGAATGAAATGCCTGCTTGACTGAATATACTACCAGAGTCTCATCGTGTCTGTCTCAAACTATACGTACAGGCTTACGGAGGAAACTATCTGTTTATACATAATATAAAGAGTAGACTAATCGTGATATTTTTTTAAAGTCCTCGTCACAGAGGCGTATACATTTTGGTTACGATGAACAATTACAATCATATTGATATTTACTAAGTCTGAGCTTATCTACATCAATACACATTTATCTATCTAGCAAGCTAGACTGGTATTGAGTTTCTATCTATCTATCTATCTATCTATCTATCTATCTAAATTTGTCTATATATATATATATATATATATATATATATATATATATATATATATATATGTGTGTGTGTGTGTGTGTGTGTGTGTTACTGGTTACAGTATGGTTCTATCTATCTATCTATCTATCTATCTCAGTCTGTTTATATGTAATTCTATCCGTTTATGGCCAGTTTAACTCAGTCGGTAGAGCGTCCACCTTGGAATCACAAGTTTTCGGGTTCGATATCGGCCCTCGCCAACTCAGCATATGAGTAGGACAGGGACCTGTGCGGTAAAGTGAGGAGCTGATGGTAGGTGTGGCGCTCCACCTCAGACGTTAAGATAATCTCCTTGCTCTAACGCTAGGGAAAAGAGCATAGACACCCTCACCGTTTGCCTGATACCGACATTAGGCCGCCCCGCCGACTTATATCAATCTCAATCTGTTTCTATCAATCTATCTATCTATCTATCTATATCTATATATATATATATATATATATATATATATATAGAGAGAGAGAGAGAGAGGGTCAGAGAGAGAGAGAGAGAGAGAGAGAGAGAAAGAGAGAGAGAGACTACAACAATACTCAGTTTGTTATCGTAAATATTAAAAAGAATACAAATGTATTGCTGTCTGCATTGGGAAGATTGCATTCCCACCTGGCATTCGTACTAAATAGGATTGGGATTACTCTATTCAGTTTTAGAGGGGTCTCACCTCCAGGTAATACAGCATCCCTTTGCTTAAAAGTAGGTAAACGTTACATTGATTGAAGGGGAATGCCGACGGGACTGAGCTAAAATAATTCTGCACCACACGCCTTCCC
>CM042137.1:101524871-101527371 GCA_023376005.1 Doryteuthis pealeii | reverse complement strand
CACACATTTCATACGACAACATTCAGGATAATTTACATACGTAAGCTTATACATATAGATATCTATATACTCATACGCATGTACATACACACTATCTCTCTCTGTCTATCTCTCTCTCTCTCTCTCTCTTTCTGTCTTTCTCTCAAACACACACACGCGCGCGCACACGCACACACACATATATATATATGTATATTATATGTATATATGTGTCAATAAATGCACTCTTGATATGAACGAATGTATAGACGTATTCATTCTAATATAAAATGATTCAACATACATGCGTACACAGATATATGTATTCATATAACTATTATCTCTCTCTCTCTCTCTTTATATATATATATATATATATATATATATATATATATATATATATATAAATGCACATACGCGTACGCGTACGCATTCAAATGTACATGAAATTATACGCACACACACACACACATACACACACGCACACAAACACACACACACACTATCTCTCTCTGTCTTTCTCTGTCTCTCACATCCACACACACACATATATATGTGTTTGTATATATATATATATATATATATATATATATATATATATATATATATATATATATATACATAATTAGAATTAATACGCATATAAATATACATTATCTAGACTTAAAGTGATCGATTTTTCTGTTTAAAAATCATTATATAATACTGCGTAAAATATCGATCAGGACGAAGAAAAAAAAAGGAAAATATTCTTTAATATTACGAAACTTTAATTTACTTACATTTTTTTACGATTAAAAAAAAAGAATTTGATCAAAAATATTTATTGATTGGCTCCTTGTTATTATGATTATCGATCGTTTTCGTTTATTTGGAGAATATTCGGTGAGATTCTAGAAACAATTCTTTTGTTATTACAGGTACATCACCAATGCCAGTGGAAAGAAAGAAAGAAGGAAAGAAAAAAATGTGACAAGAAAAAAAGAAAGAATGAAAGAAAGAAAGAAAGAAAAGTGGCAAAAAAAAGAAGGAAATAACGAAAAAGGGACAAAGAAAGAAAGCAAAAACCAACAAAGAAATGAAGTAAAAACGAAAGAAGGAAAAAACAGGGGGGAGGGGAGAAAGTAAGAATGAGAATCGCAAATGCCAAACGGAAGAAGAAAGAAGGAACAAAAAGAAAAAGGAAATAACATTTTTTTAAATATAAAATTTAAAAAAAAACTTTTTATTTTCCTTTTTGCAAATGAAGAAAGTTTGGAAATTAAATCTACAAAGAAAAAAAAAAGACATAAGAAAGATGAACGATAACAATAAAAAAGAAAGAAAGAAAGAAATAAAAAAGATGAACGACAAAAAAAAAAAGAAATAAAAAAGAAAGACACAAAAAAATGAAAGAAAGAAAGAAAAATGAACGACAATAATAAAAAAGAAATAAAAAAGATGGAAAAAAACATACACAAAATTAAAGAAAGAAAAAAAAGAAAGAAAGAAAGAAAAAGATTAATGACAACAACAAAAAAAAAAGAAAAAAGAAAAAGATGGACAACAAAAAAAAAAAAAAAAAAGAAAATGAAAGAAAGAAAGAAAGAAAGAAAAAAAAAAGAAAGAAGAAATTAACGACTGCAAAAAAAAAAAAAAAAAGGAAAGAAAAGAAAGAAAGAAAAAAGAGAAAAAAAGAAAGAATTGAAATAATGCGTTTTGAACACATGAGAGAAGCAGGAAGTAAGAGAATGAGAGAAGGTAATGGAAAAAGTGACGGTGAGAGACAGGAAAGAAAGCCGGAGAGGAAGGAAAAGGAAGAGGAGGAGAAGGGGGAGGAGGAAGAGGAGGAAGAGGAGAAAGGAGGAATTGTTAGAGAAGGTGTTAAAGAACAATATTCAAATATATGTATGTATATGTGTACGTATGTATATCTGTAACCATCTGAAGGCGAGATGCACGCAATGACCTGCCACCCCTGGACCTGGGCGAATCTATCCACCGCACGGTGGAAGGGTCGGAGCCAAGCGTTTGACAAACTATAAGTACTTTTGCGGGAGCAAGAAAGTTTTAATTATTGGAACTGAAGTGATCGAGATGACATCAGGAACCAGCGCACGAGTGACACGCCCGAGCGGCAGCCCATCGACCACGGCATCGGCTGGGATGACCCAGACTCAGCCGAATTGGGCCTGTAACTATCATCGATGTTCACCTGCCAGCACCCGACCTGTCTCATCCACCTTGTCGATACTCTCTCCAAATATGCTTCCCGGGTGGATCATCGGATGGTTCATCTTCACAGCCATCATATGCACCTGGGATGCAAGTTTCATTATGCTCCGACCTCTCTCCTTTCCCGGTCAAAGCCTGTCCAGTGTCTGGTACCCATGTAAGTATTACATCTTTTCCTGTTAAATTTTAACTTTTTTTTTATTTACCTTTTTTTTTCTAAAAAATCTCATATTTCAATCTTTCTTTTCATTTTCTATTTTTCATTGTCCACCTAATATATTCCCCTCTTTTTTTTCTTTTTTTTAAT
>CM042137.1:101509871-101519871 GCA_023376005.1 Doryteuthis pealeii | reverse complement strand
GCGTCTGAGGTGGAGCGCCACGCATACCAACTCCTTATTTTGCCGCACAGATCCCTGTGCAACACATACGCTGAGTTTGCGAGGGCCAGTATCGAACTAGGAACCTTGTGGTTCTCAGGCGAACGCTCTAACGACTGAGCTAAACCGGCCCTAGTATTGTCTATTGCAGAGAAGTTAAATACAACAACAACAACAACAACAACAACAACAACAAAGAAATTAAATGTCTGGCTAAGAAATTAAATGACAATGGTAAGAAAACAATAAACATAGGCAATTAAATTTTAATAGATATTGCAACAATTGCCACGAATGTTAATTGTTTCAGTGAAATTAGTTGAAATTTGTCTCCTGATTTGAAGAGTCTAAAGCAAAATCGTTTAAAAAATATCAAAATAAATCATGCTGTTATCATTTAGATTTTATTTTTTTTAATTATCTTCAAGAATATAAATCAGATCTCTATTATTTTTACTCAAAAACCAAGCCCTGGTGATATTTAATGTGTATATTACTAATATTTACTTTGTCGTTAATTGTTTTATTTTCAAAGTTTCCTCCAGACATACACATACACACAACTGCCCTTTATATATGTAGATGGTGAATGTATTCATTCACTCACTGATCCTATGAACCTGGTTTGCTTGTGGGGACACTATTATTGCTTGTGGGGACACTATTTTGTTGTGTGCCTTGAGCTGGTATAGCCTGGCATAACACATCCCTCACCAGGTTAACAACTGGTTTGAATTCAGAGTTTTCCTTCTCCAAGAGATTATGGTCAAGTCACTCTGAAAGCACTGGTTCCTACTAGATCACCAAAATTAAGCAGTGATGAGCCTGTTCAATACTCAATTGGGTGACCACTTAAGCAATAGCAGGTACTGTAAGCAATAAAATATACAAATAAATCAATTTATTTGTAATTAGATTAAAAAGCAGCAGTGTGACCACATCCTATCACACAAATCACCCAAGTAAGACGAACAAGACAAGCTGGACACTGCTGGAGAAGTAAGGACGAACTCATGAGTCACGTTCTCCTGTGGACACCTGCGAATGAACATATCAGAGTGGCCCGACCAGCAAAGACTTGCATTAATCAGTTCTGTGCGGATAGATGATGTCGTGGGGGAGACTTGCCAGGAGCGATAACCGATAGGGAAGGGTAGCGGCTTTATACATCATCATCATCAGGTCGGGCTCGCTGCATGGATATCCATGATAATCTCTCGTTAACAGTCCCCATCATTCATTACCCTTGGGAGATCCTCTGCGCAGCATCCAGTATCCGTGCAGAGCTGGTCAGTGTACATCTTTGTTCACACTGGCGTGCCCATCTGCTGATTTCCACAGAAGAACGTCACTTATGAATTCATCCCTGCTCCTCCAGCAGTGTCCAGTGTGTCTTGTTCGTCTTACACGGATGGTTCGTAAGCTCAGCCGGTAGAGTGTCCGCCTACGAACCACAACGTTCCTCGTTTGATACCGGCCCTCGGCAAATTAGCGTATGAGTAGCACGGGGATCAGTGCGGTAAAGGGAGGAGCTGGTGGTAGGTGTGACATTCCACCTCAGACGGTTAAAACCTATCTCCCTGGTCTAGCGCTAGTGAAAAGGGGATAGAATCCCTTGCTGTCCGGCTGATACCGACTTTAGGCAACCCCGACGACTTTATTTTAAGGGCCGGGTTAGCTCAGTCGGTAGAGCGTTCGGCTAGAAACCACAAGGTTCCTAGTTCGATACCGGTCCTCGCCAACTCAGCGTATGAGTAGCACAGGGGTCTGTGCGATAAAGTAAGGAGCTGATGGTAGGTGTGTTGCTCCACCTCAGATGCCAAAACAATCTCCTTGGTCTAGCCCTATTGAAAGGGGGATAGACTCCCTCGCTGACTGGCTGATACCGACTTTAGGCCGCCCCGACGACTTTACTTATATAAAGATAGACTGATTTTGGTATCTATTTTTTAATTCAAACTTTCTACTTTTATTAATCACCACAGGCTTCCCCTAAAAAAAATACAAGCTTCAAAGTCCCCAAAAGGTCTGACACTGACGCATAGCACTTTTAAATTCCATTAGCATAAAGTCCTTCTTTAACAATAAACATGAGTCAACAGTTAGCGCGCAAAAAGGTGTTGTTTCTTTTTTTTTTGTATTTATTTATTTATTTTTTTAGTTCTCGTGTACTTTCGTTATCTTCCGCTCCTTCGATTGGCTCTTCCTTTCATAAACACCCTTCAGCTAGAACCAACCAAGCACAACCACGTATTACCAGTACAAAAGCCCTTTATTAATCAAGCCCTCTTTGCGGATAATTGAAGCCGAAAGTTTTTAATATCCAACGGTCTCTTTTCATTTGGAAAACATAAGTTGGTGATTCGCAGTAGTGGAACAATTCAATTAGCATTCTTTTCCTATGAACTTTCTGATACACAATTGTTTCGTTTGGTTTCTTTGTTTAATGGCATATCAACATTTGTGGACTAGTTAATGCCATAGTCATACTTATAGATGAACAGTAGTGGTGCCATTTAAGCTATAGCTGGGGGATGAAGATATTTTTATCTTTCCCAATGGGATTAGTGAACGTCATGGCGCGACCGGGGTTCGAACTCGCTTACTACGATGTCGCATCAATCACATTAACCACTACGCCACGGAGACCGCCCCCTGTTACACTATTGTGAAATACAATATATATTCCCCTCGGGTATTTTGGATGTTCACCCTGTATATATATATATTAGATAGGAATATTGATTAAGGCCACGTAGTGGGGTCACATGACAGTTTCAAAAACGCATGCCTTGTCAGCGGGGCAGTATATACGTTGACAGTATCCCCTGGAGAGGGCCAAGACACCCTTACTCCTAAAAGGGGTGTCCTAGGTATCACACTAAACTTCATTTGTTGGGGCTGGAGAGAGCAGAGTACTATTTTATTTACATTACTCGCAGGTTCACCCAGACGCGGAATGGTAGTAGCTGCAAAGCTTTCATCATTGGATCAATTAGATCTGTTTGCAAATTATTTACATTACATAGGAATGGAGGCGCGTGATTTAATTGTCACCGTCGTAGAAAATAGACACGACGAGTTCAAATACTGGACGAGTCTGTTTGCAGTTCACATAGCGCTAATACCCTTGGAAAAAGTATGAATCAAACTATTCTCCTTCCAGCTCTGGGTTAAATAGTAGGACAGACTGAGCTGTTTAACCTTGGTTTAGTTACCAGTCTAGGAAAGGGAAACCTCTAAATTCAAACCTGTTTAACTCTGCTTAAGAACCATGCAGAGGTGTTGGTAAATACAGGTAAATAACATGTAATTGGGTTCTGTTTTTTTTTTGGAGGGGGGGGGAACAGAACCCAAATAAATTTTATTTAATCTTATCAACGTCGATAAAATTTTATGTAACTTAAATTTCAATCTTTGTAAAATCAAAAAATTAAAAATTACCTCCAAAAATTGAATAAAAATAAAATAGAATAAAATATTAAAAATTGAATAAAATAAAAATGAAATAAATCAAATAAATGATTATGAAAATAAATAAATAAATAAATAATTAGTAAATAAATAAATAAATAAATTGAATAAAATAAAAAATAAAATAAAAAATTAATAAAATAAAATAAAATAAAATATTTTTACAATATTTAAGCACCAAGTTGACTGTATATTCTGAGAGAAAAAAAAGTTAGATTAACAGTTTTATTACAAAATTTGTGGGTTCTGTTTTTTTTTTTTTTGGGGGGGGGCACCCTGTATATATATCATATATGGAAATTGATATCATATAACCGAGTGCAAAAAACATTTTAAAAACTACACAATAAATGTAAATATATCAATTCAATCAATCAATTAATAACCCATTTTCGCCTCTGATATTTGAATAGTAGATACGTTGTCTCTGACTCATGACTGGAGACGGTAAAGCTACATGTCTATCTTATCTAATCCTATCAAGTAAGCCCTTTTCTATTATTTACCACTTTCACATACTCCTTATTTCTGGAACAATACCTGTAGTTGTTGAGAGATATTTGGTGGGATATTCTTTCCTTTTAATGTTACTTTTAAGTATATTATTTATCAAAAGGGCCGGTTTAGCTCAGTCGGTAGAGCGTCCGCATAGGAACCACAAGGTTCGATAACGGCCCTTGCCAACTCAGCGTATGAGTAAGGAGCTGATGGTAGGTGTGGCGCTCCGTCTCAGATGCCAAAAAATCTCCTTGGTCTAGCGCTAGTGAAAAGGGCACCCCTCGCTGTCTGTCTGGCTAAAAATTCAGACAAACAATACTTTTAGGTACACTGTGCATCACTCACTCGCTAGTCCCGTAACCTGATTTGGTCATGGGGCTGTTACTTAAGTAGCCTATCTTGAGTCCGAATGACTGGACGGAGCCCATCCTTCTCCAGGTCTACAATTTTGATTTTAGAGTTTTCCTTTTGACTGCTTACATAGCAATAGTAAAGAGAGCGCTCTTCCCTACTATTTTTTCATAGCTAGTGGGAGATTAGTTGGATTCATACCTTTCCAAAGGGTATTAGCGCTGTGCAAAATACAAAAAAAAAGCATTGTTCAGAATTGGATTTCCTACGACGATAACCGTTATGCACCAGGCGCCTCCATAGTGTGTATGTTAAATGTTCTAGTATGTACAAATGAGTTTATCTTGTCTTTCCTTCCGTTGTGTTCAGTGTTAGTATATTACGGATATACTAATGATAATATTGGTCGTTAGTGAGGTGGAATCCAACTAAAATCTCTTCCCACCACCAAGCATGCAATACTATCAAGATTAATGATATAGCACCTTTAAACTGGGAACCTTTTTTCTATTTGAGAGGGATCCTTGTGTCATAGTGGATAATCTGCGTGACTGTGACATCGAAATAACCGAGTTCGTATCGCAGTCGCGCTATTACGTTCACTTTCGGACTAATACACTTGGGAAAGGTATGAACCACATCACAGCTATGGGTTAAAATAACCCACGAATGTTGATATGCCATTAAACAAACAAACGAAACGAAACCAAATCAAATTCGTCTCTTATTTTCCTGACTTTCTTCATTGTTAGATTGCACATTTTTATTTGTCTATAAATCATTTGTTTGCACAGTTATATGGTATCAAGTGTTCCTATCTAATACAGATAGTTCAAGCTCAATCATGAGGGAGTATCCATGGCATAGTGGCTAAAGAGCTGGATTGTTACATTGTAGTAAGTGAGTTTGAACTCCATTACATTCATTTTCAGACTAATACCCTTGGGAAAGGTATGAACACACTCACTTCCCCCAGCTATGGGTTAAATATGCCACTAATATTCTCCTTCAAGGATGGCCTTGGCATTGAATAACCGACGAAAGTTGATATGCCATTAAACAAAGAACCCGTTTACCAACTCTTCTCTATTTATCTTCCTCACCTTTGTTTCGCTTGTCGTAAATTCTGCGGATACACCGTTGCTATGGCAACATTTGTCTCTTACGTAGTAGAAGTCATATTAGTTTAAAATTTCATTCATAAACAAATATACAAATATAAAATTTCTTCTAATATTTCAAAGGCCAAATGTGAGCGGCATCAAGTTCAGTTCATTGTATATTGAGGTCATATAAAACACGAATGACCTCGAAACGCGTTTGCCGTAAATCACGCACGCACACACGTGTCAAAATTTCGTTCACACACGACTGTTTCCATCATAGTTTTGCATCGCGCATTGTCGGCAAATCTATTAATAATGAGATTTAGCTCTATTTTCTTAAGCAAAACTACGTCACAGCCTACGTCACTTGCCTACGTCACATTACCTCAAATCGTCAATATATAGAATAAAGTACAATTAAAATAATAAAATAATAAAAGCTGTTCCTTGCATCCTTTCCCTTGTATTAATGACAATTTAGATAAATAAACTATATATATTTAAATAAATAAAACTATATAAACAATGAAATTAATTAAAATAATATTTTTTACGTTAAATGGAAAAAAATATTTGTGAAAATTTGTAATCCATTTTAAGAATTATTTTTTTACTTTCGCCTTTTTTTTCAGTGGAAGAAGTAAACTAAAAAAGTTTATAAATAAATAATACCTATGATTTTGTGTAGAATTATGTGTAAAATATTCCAAATAATTATTTGATTAATAATTAGATGCGCACAACATTTTATTTGAGGAGGGACAGGGCCAGTTTCAATTTCAAATTTATTTTATTTTTTTAAAACTTTTTTGATAAATTTGATGATTTTACTTACTATAATACAAACCCTCTGACAATGAATTTTCAACTCCCATCCAATCAGGCAATATATTCAAAAATATTTTTACATCGCCTGTTATGGCGTTTTTTGTTTGCTAGTAAAAAGAAGACGTTATGGCCTTCGTGTTTGATTTTTGTTCATCACCGAGTTTGTTAAAGCCAAAGTTTGTTAAAACAATGTTCCTTATAGCCAGTGGGAACAAAGGGGCCAGGAAGGGACAGCTGGCCCCGGGCCCGAGCTTTAGAGGGGTGCAAAACGCACAATCACCCAAAAGCCGTTGAGTTGTATAACATTGAAATATATTGGCCGGGTTAGCTCAGTCGGTAGAGTGTTCGGCTAGAAACCACAAGGTTCCTAGTTCGATACCGGTCCCCGCCAACTCAGCGTATGAGTAGCACAGGGATCTGTGCGTTAAAGTAAGGAGCTGATGGTAGTGTGCGCTCCACCTCAGATGCTAAAACCAATCTCCTTGGTCTAGCGCTATTGAAAAGGGTAGACTCCCTCGCTGACTGCTGATACCGACTTTAGGCCGCCCCGTCGACTTTACTTTACTTATGAATGCGATAGAATTTGAAAAATCTGAATCTGTATTTATTGGTACTGGGGTGAGTACCGCACCAAGCTCTTGTCCCTCCCCCAAATTCACAACGTTGGCTCGCCTCTGGAAACGGTTTTCAGTAACATAGTTCACGTCGTTTTTGCCGAGGATTAGACTGTAGTATATGTGCCTAAAAAATGTCTCTCTCTCTTACTTCACCGCAGGTATTCAGAATGAAGTACTCATCTGCTTAGTAAGGTTAGAAATATGGACACCCAGTGAAACCGAACTCGCTAACAATGTCTGCTAAAAACTAGTTCCCTAAGGTTAGCGTCCAAGTTCAAAAATATAGTATGTATTTACTCAAACCCGCCGTTCACGGGCTTGATGTGACACAAGGTCAATCTTTAAATGGAGGTATTAATAGAATGTGATATATGTAACTGTAGAAATACAATGCTAATTTTAACACGTCCTCAAATCTTACTGCTGAGATGAATTTTCATTTTAGAAAAAAAAAGTCGCACGTGGCTACGAGCGCGTGTGTGTTAAGTGATGATTATCAAGCCACTAATGACTATGTCTATGCTATTCTAACTTAAATACATGCTCTATATCTATATGACAAATATATATTCCTATCAATATATATATATATAGATATATATATAATAATGCCGTTATGTTTATTTTATGCAGAGGAAGTTTTGTTTTATTCATTTTTTTGGGTATTCAATCTTTAACTCCATTTTTAAATGTATGATCATTCGCATCTGATGAATCGGGAGAGTTAACACTATGTCTAAGCTCCCTGAAATAGACTATAATGCTAAATCTCAAAGTTTTTTATTATTTTCGTACTTAATATTGCTCTGTGACTCTAACATTAAGACACACATTGAGCTCTCAAACTGCAACAGGTTTTTTAAATAAACATCTTTATAAGCTGTCGTAAGAAAAGATCTTCTCCAGAACTTTCGATATAAATTTTTTTTTTTTTTTATAATATATATATATATATATAATATATATATATATATATAAACCTACGTGCGGGCTCTAGAATACACTGACTGTATTTCCTAAGAAGAATAGTAAACCCCCAAAAGGGTGTCCTGGATGTGGGTATAACACTAAAACTGCATATGTGGTAAGTTTCGTTCTGGAGAGAAGGCGTTATGTGGAGTGCCCCCATCATTGCCAATTCTCCCATAGAGAGAAACTGCCTACGTATATAGTCTAACTGAAAGCGAGCGTGGCCTCAAAAAGCTCTTACGACCTCATCTCACTCCTATTTAATTTTTTGCTCAAGCCCCAGCTTAACATCTGTGATTTTACTGTTGTTTTTTTTAATTCGTAGTTCATTTTGTTTTTTCATTTGTATTTAGAAATTCCTACTTCTGAGATACATGGCAAGTATCCGTTAGCAGTTGTACCTGGGTGACGGCCGTGTTGCTGGTAATTTGGGCCGACCTATCGTAAACTTTGTAGATGAAAGAATTGTACAAGGTCTTCAAGGTTGAATGCTCATCAAAGAGTAACAGTAATCCCCCTCCTCCATCCACTAGCGGAAGAATTGATTGAACAGATTTCGCAAAATAGTACAAAACTTTGATAGATTTTCACAAATGAACTCGCATGGGTTAACGTTCGATTCAAAAACTGCCACCAAACTACATGTCACCTTTTTGTCCATGAACACGAATACAAATAGCGATTTGACAACCTCCCCAGCAGCTAAGCATATGCATAGCAGTCATAACATAACATATACCCGTTTGGACATAGACGGTATCTATCGTATGAGCGTACGCCCGTTGTTTCATTTCCCATACTCATCTTAATCGTTGTCTGTGGTTATCTATCGTCTTGTAGCGAATATTTCGTCGTGTAGCTTCTGTTACACAATTCGTGCGTAGCCTACAAATTATGTCTGTAAGTGTAGTTATATATTGAAATTCAAAATCGAGGGAGTATATATTATTGATAAGTAATGACCTTTAGTTAACTCCATAGCTTCCGCTAATGGAAGTGCGAGAGAGGAAGTTAAGTTTAGTTAAACTTTCACCGTTAGTAGAAAGGAGCAGACGTGTGGGTTCTTTGCTCCTAAGATGCCAGCTTTCTCACCGCGCAGTTGAAAATCCTTTTGGGCCTCTGGGTTTTTTTTTAAATAAAGAACAGATGGCTTGAAAAACAATTGGTTTTGCTTGTTTATTACCAACAACAATAAATAAGCGGAGACACTCAGCCCTGCATAAGGAAGAATCAGCCAGAGGAGATGGCCGCTGATGAAACAGAACAAGAATCCTTCTCCTTTCCTCTCTCCTTTCACCATTTATATCCAATGCAAAGGGATATAGCAGCTTTCGTACTTTGCCTAGTATCTATCTGTCTAACGTCGATCCTCTGCTATCTGGCTGGTCTGTCTTCTTAACTAATTTTCTTCTTAAGATGCTCTGGTTGACTGTAACGTCCTGCGCTGTCGTTTGTTTTTAGTGACAACACAAGACATTTCTTCAGTGAATTCACATATTCATTTTCTCTTCGTAGATTCATATCAAGAATATTCTTTTTTAGGAGTGTATTACCTCTACATGTAAAGTTTTTAAATGCCATACTTGGCCAGTTGAAAAGGGCATAAAGAAAGTCCTCTGTTATGGAATCCTTTGGTAAGCGTATGTCCTATCCTGTGTATTGGTAAAGGTCCAGTGATTTAATCCTATTTCCGTCGTCAAAGAATGCCAGTGTAATTATGACCAGTAGGGTCGGTTAAGTATTGTATCAACCTCAGAGTACTGCCAGTGATTGGCCAAGAGTTAGATCACATGATTCTGGCCTAGTCTATAAGTAATAGGCGAGGATCTAGCACACATCTTATATCTTAGAAATTCTTAACGCTACAGTCAGCGTATTCTAGGCTCCATCTAAGGCGGTCAGTCTTAGGTTGGTTGATTGATTGGTTGTTTTCTTTTAGGGGTATATCACCCTTATTCAGGTCATTTAATGCTGAATCAAGTCAATTGGATAAAGGATTCAGGTTGATTATAGTACCCGCTGTTGCTTAAATGGTCACCCAATTAAGTATTTGAACAGGCTCATTCACTGCTTAACTTTGTTGATCTAGCGGGAACCCTTGCTTTCAGCATGGATTCACCACAGTCAAGAACTCATTGT
>CM042137.1:101496533-101504771 GCA_023376005.1 Doryteuthis pealeii | reverse complement strand
GAAAATCTTTCTTCGCACAATAGTTTAGTTTAAAAAAAAAACCTGTTGCAGTTTAAGAGCTCAATGTGTGCTCTTAATGTTTTGAGTCACAGAGCAAATATATAAGTAACGAAATAATAAAAACTTTGATTAGCATTATAGTCTATTCAGGGAGCTTAGACAAAGTGTCAACTCTCCGATTCATCAGATGCGATGATCATACATGTTTAAAAATGAGTTAAAAGGAATTGAATCCAACAAAAAATGAATTTAAAACAAAAAACTTCCTCTGCATAAAAAAACCATAACGGCAATTAATATATATATAGATATATATATTATATATATTGATAGAGAATATATATTGTCATATAGATATAGAGCATGTTATATCTAAGTTAGAATAGCATAGACATAGTCATTAGTGCTTGATAATCATCACTTAAACACACCACCGCTCGTAGCCACGATGCGACCTTTTTTTTTCCTAAAATGAAAATTCATCTCAGCAGTAAGATTTGAGGACGTGTTTAAAATTAGCATTGTATTTCTACAGTTACTATATCACATTCTATACATACCTCCATTTTAAAAGATTGACTTGTGTCACATCAAGCCCTGACGGAGGGTTTTGAGTAAATACATACTATATTTTTGAACTGGACGCTAACTAGGGGAACTAGTTTAGCAGACCATTGTTAGCGAGCTTCGGTTTTCACTGGGTGTCCATGATTTCTAACCTTACTAAGCAGAATTGAGTACTTCGATTCTGAATACCTGCGGTGAAGAAGGAGAGAGAGACATTTTTAGGGCACATTACTACAGTCTAATCTCGGCAAAAACGACCGTGAAACATGTTTACTGAAAAACCCGTTTCCAGAGGCGAGCCAACGTGTGATTTGGGAGGACAAGAGCTTTGTGCGGTACCTCCTCCCCGTAGCCAAAAATACAGATTCAGATTTTTTCTAAATTCTACGCATTTCATAAGTAAAGTAAAGTCGACGGGGCGGCCTAAAGTCGGTATCAGCCAGTCAGCGAGGAGTCTACCCCCTTTTTCAATAGCGCTAACAAAGGAGATTGGTTTTAGCATTCTTGAGGTTGGGAGCGCACACCTACAATCAGCTCCTTACTTTAACGCACAGATCCCTGTGCTACTCATACGCTGAGTTGGCGGGGGAACCGGTATCGAACTAGGAACTTGTGTTTCTTAGCCGAACACTCTACCGACTAGGCTAACCGGCCAATATATTTCAATGTTATAGCAACTCAACGGCTTTTGGGTGATGTGCCGATTTTGCACCCCTCTAAAGCTGCGCCTGGGCCAGCTGTCCCTTCCTGGCCCCTTTTGTTCCACACTGGCATAAGGAACATTGTTTTAACAAAACTTTTGGCTTTAACAAAACGCGGTGATGAACAAAAATCAAACACGAAGGCCCCATAACGTACTTCTTTTCTAGCAAACAAAAAACGCCATACAGGCGCATGTAAAAATATTTTTTGAATGATATTGCTGATTGGATGGGAGTTGAAAATTTCATTGTCAGAGGTTTTGTATTATAAGTAGTAAATCATCAAATTATCAAAAAAGTTTAAAAAATAAAATAATTTTGAAATTGAAACTGGCCCTGCCCTCCTCAAATAAATTGTTGTGGCGCCATCTATTAATTATAATCAAATAATTATTTGGATATTTACACATTAAATTCTACACAAAATTATAGGTATTTAATTTTATTTATAAACTTTTTAGTTAATTCTCCCACTGAAAAAAACAGGCGAAAGGGAAAAAATAATTCTTAAAAGGATCAAATTTCACAAAATTTTTTTTTCCATTTACCGTTAAAAAATATTATTTTAATAAATTTCATGTTTATATAGTTTATTATTTAAATAATATATAGTTTATTTATCTAAATTGTCATGTAATACAAGGGAAAGGATGCAAGGAACAGCTTTATTTATTATTAATTTTAATTTGTACTTTATTCTATATATTGACGATTTGAGGTAATGTGGACGTACGGGCGTGAGGTAGGCTGTGACGTAGTTTTTGCTTACAGACAAATAAGACTAAATCTCCATATTAATAGATTTGCCGACAATCGGCATGCAAAACTATGATGAACAGTCGTGGTGTGACGAATTTTGACCACGTTGTTGGCCGGTTTGGCGTTGATTTTAACCGGGCCCAAACGCGTTCGGGTCATCGGTTTATATGACCTCAATATACAATGACTGAACTTGATGCCGCTCACATTGGCCTTGAAATATAGAAGAAATTTTATATTTGTATATTTGTTATGGAATGAAATTTAAACTAATAGACTTCATACAGTAAGAGACAATGTTGCCATAGCAACGGTGTATTCCCAGCAGGAATTTTACGACAGCGAAACAAAAGGTGAGGAAGATCAAATAGAGAAGAGTTGGTAAACAGTTCTTTGTTAATTGGCATATCAAACTTTCGTCGGTATTCAATGCCAAGTCCATCCTTGAGGAGAATAGTTAGTGCCACTATCTAACCCATAGCTGGGGGAAGTGAAGTGTTCCATAACCTTTCCAAGGATATTAGTCTGAAAATGAATTGTAATGGGAGTTCAAACTCATTACTACAATGTAACAATCCAGTCTTTAAAGCCACTATGCCATGGATACCCCCTTCAGTGATTGAGCTTGAAACCTATTTGTATTTAGATAGGATACTGGTTACCATATAACTGTTGCCAAACAAAATGATTTATAGACAATTAAAAATGTTGCAATCTAACAATGAAGAAAGTCAGGAAAATAAGAGAACGAATTGATTCGATTTGGTTTCGTTTGTTTGTTTAATGGCCATTCAACATTCGTGGGTTATTTAACCCATAGCTGTGATGTGGTTCATACCTTTCCCAAGTGTATTAGTCCAAAAGTGAACGTAATAGCGCGACTGCGATACGAACTCGGTTATTCGATGTCACAGTCCCGCAGATTATCCACTATGACACAAGGATCCCTCTCAAATAGAAAAAAGGTTCCCAGTTTAAAGGTGCTATATTCATTAGTCTTGATAGTATTGATGCTGGTGGTGGGAAGAGATTTTAGTTGGATCCCCACTCTCTAACGACCAATATTATCATTAGTATATCCGTAATATACTAACACTGAACACAACGGAAGGAAAGACAACATAAACTCATTTGTACATAACTTGAACATATAACATACACACTATGGAGGCGCCTGGTGCATAACGGTTATCGTCATAGGAAATCCAATCCTGAACAATACTTTTTTTTGTATTTTGCACAGAGCTAATACCCTTTGGAAAGGTATGAATCCAACTAATCTCCCACTAGCTATGAAAAAATAGTAGGGAAGAGCGCTCTCTTTACTATTGCTATGGTAAGCAGTCCAAAGGGAAAACTCTAAAATCAAACCAATTGTAGACCTGGAGAAGGATGGGCTCCGTCCAGTCATTCGGACCCAAGATAGGCTACTTAAGTAACAGCCCCATGACCAAATCAGGTTACGGGACTAGCGAGTGAGTGATGCACAGTGTACCTAAAAGTATTGTTTGTCTGAATTTTTAGCCAGACAGACAGCGAGGGGGTGCCCTTTTCACTAGCGCTAGACCAAGGAGATTTTTTGGCATCTGAGACGGAGCGCCACACCTACCATCAGCTCCTTACTCATATACTGAGTTGGCAAGGGCCGTTATCGAACCTTGTGGTTCCTATGCGGACGCTCTACCGACTGAGCTAAACCGGCCCTTTTGATAAATAATATACTTAAAAGTAACATTAAAAGGAAAGAATAATCCCACCAAATATCTCTCAACAACTACAGGTATTGTTCCAGAAATAAGGAGTATGTGAAAGTGGTAAATAATAGAAAAGGGCTTACTTGATAGGATTAGATAAGATAGACATGTAGCTTTACCGTCTCCAGTCATGAGTCAGAGACAACGTATCTACTATTCAAATATCAGAGGCGAAAATGGGTTATTAATTGATTGATTGAATTGATATATTTACATTTATTGTGTAGTTTTTAAAATGTTTTTTTGCACTCGGTTATATGATATCAATTTCCATATATGATATATATACAGGGTGACCCCCCCCCAAAAAAAAAAAAAACATAACCCACAAATTTTGTAATAAAACTGTTAATCTAACTTTTTTTTTCTTTCAGAATATACAGTCAACTTGGTGCTTAAAATATTGTAAAAATATTTTATTTTATTTTATTTTATAAATTTTTTATTTTTATTTATTTTTATTCAATTTATTTATTTATTTATTTACTAATTATTGATTTATTTATTTATTTTCATAATCATTTATTTTGATTTATTTCATTTTTATTTATTCAATTTTTAATATTTTATTCTATTTTTATTTTTATTCAATTTTTGGAGGTATTTTTTAATTTTTTTGATTTTACAAAGACTGAAATTTAAGTTACATAAAATTTTATCGACGTTGATAAGATTAAATAAAATTTATTTGGGTTCTGTTCCCCCCCTCCAAAAAAAAAAAACAGAACCCAATTACATGTTATTTACCTGTATTTACCAACACCTCTGCATGGTTCTTAAGCAGAGTTAAACAGGTTTGAATTTAGAGGTTTCCCTTTCCTAGACTGGTAACTAAACCAAGGTTAAACAGCCCAGTCTGTCCTACTATTTAACCCAGAGCTGGAGGAGAATAGTTTGATTCATACTTTTTCCAAGGGTATTAGCGCTATGTGAACTGCAAACAGACTCGTCCAGTATTTGAACTCGTCGTGTCTATTTTCTACGACGGTGACAATTAAATCACGCGCCTCCATTCCTATGTAATGTAAATAATTTGCAAACAGATCTAATTGATCCAATGATGAAAGCTTTGCAGCTACTACCATTCCGCGTCTGGGTGAACCTGCGAGTAATGTAAATAAAATAGTACTCTGCTCTCTCCAGCCCCAACAAATGAAGTTTAGTGTGATACCTAGGACACCCCTTTTAGGAGTAAGGGTGTCTTGGCCCTCTCCAGGGGATACTGTCAACGTATATACTGCCCCGCTGACAAGGCATGTGTTTTTGAAACTGTCATGTGACCCCACTACGTGGCCTTAATCAATATTCCTATCTAATATATATATATATATATATATACAGGGTGAACATCCAAAATACCCGAGGGGAATATATATTGTATTTCACAATAGTGTAACAGGGGCGGTCTCCGTGGCGTAGTGGTTAATGTGATTGATGCGACATCGTAGTAAGCGAGTTCGAACCCCGGTCGCGCCATGACGTTCACTAATCCCATTGGGAAAGATAAAAATATCTTCATCCCCCAGCTATAGCTTAAATGGCACCACTACTGTTCATCTATAAGTATGACTATGGCATAACTAGTCCCACAAATGTTGATATGCCATTAAACAAAGAAACCAAACGAAACAATTGTGTATCAGAAAGTTCATAGGAAAAGAATGCTAATTGAATTGTTCCACTACTGCGAATCACCAACTTATGTTTTCCAAATGAAAAGAGACCGTTGGATATTAAAAAACTTTCGGCTTCAATTATCCGCAAAGAGGGCTTGATTAATAAAGGGCTTTTGTACTGGTAATACGTGGTTGTGCTTGGTTGGTTCTAGCTGAAGGGTGTTTATGAAAGGAAGAGCCAATCGAAGGAGCGGAAGATAACGAAAGTACACGAGAACTAAAAAAATAAATAAATAAATACAAAAAAAAAAAAAAAGAAAAACACCTTTTTTGCGCGCTAACTGTTGACTCATGTTTTATTGTTAAAGAAGGACTTTATGCTAATGGAATTTAAAAGTGCTATGCGTCAGTGTCAGACCTTTTGGGACTTTGAAGCTTGTATTTTTTTAGGGGAAGCCTGTGGTGATTAATAAAAGTAGAAAGTTTGAATTAAAAAATAGATACCAAAATCAGTCTATCTTTATATAAGTAAAGTCGTCGGGGCGGCCTAAAGTCGGTATCAGCCAGTCAGCGAGGGAGTCTATCCCCCTTTCAATAGGGCTAGACCAAGGAGATTGTTTTGGCATCTGAGGTGGAGCGCACACCTACCATCAGCTCCTTACTTTATCGCACAGACCCCTGTGCTACTCATACGCTGAGTTGGCGAGGACCGGTATCGAACTAGGAACCTTGTGGTTTCTAGCCGAACGCTCTACGACTGAGCTAACCCGGCCCTTAAAATAAAGTCGTCGGGGTTGCCTAAAGTCGGTATCAGCCGGACAGCAAGGGATTCTATCCCCTTTTCACTAGCGCTAGACCAGGGAGATAGGTTTTAACCGTCTGAGGTGGGAATGTCACACCTACCACCAGCTCCTCCTTACCGCACTGATCCCTGTGCTACTCATACGCTAATTTGCCGAGGGGCCGGTATCAAACCAGGAACGTTGTGGTTCGTAGGCGGACACTCTACCGGCTGAGCTTACGAACCATCCGTGTAAGACGAACAAGACACACTGGACACTGCTGGAGGAGCAGGGATGAATTCATAAGTGACGTTCTTCTGTGGAAATCAGCAGATGGGCACGCCAGTGTGAACAAAGATGTACACTGACCAGCTCTGCACGGATACTGGATGCTGCGCAGAGGATCTCCCAAGGGTAATGAATGATGGGGACTGTTAACGAGAGATTATCATGGAATCCATGCAGCGAGGCCCGACCTGATGATGATGATGATGATGATGATGATGATGATGTATAAAGCCGCTACCCTTCCTATCGGTTATCGCTCCTGGCAAGTCTCCCCCACGACATCATCTATCCGCACAGAACTGATTAATGCAAGTCTTTGCTGGTCGGGCCACTCTGATATGTTCATTCGCAGGTGTCCACAGGAGAACGTGACTCATGAGTTCGTCCTTACTTCTCCAGCAGTGTCCAGCTTGTCTTGTTGTCTTACTTGGGTGATTTGTGTGATAGGATGTGGTCACACTGCTGCTTTTTTAATCTAATTACAAAATAAAGTGATTTTATTTGTATATTTTATTGCTTACAGTACCTGCTATTGCTTAGTGGTCACCCAATTGAGTATTGAACAGGCTCATCACTGCTTAATTTTGGTGATCTAGTAGGAACCAGTGCTTTCAGAGTGACTTGACCATAATCTCTAGGAGAAGGAAAACTCTGAATTCAAACCAGTTGTTAACCTGGTGAGGGATGTGTTATGCCAGGCTATTCCAGCTCAAGGCACACAACAAAATAGTGTCCCCACAAGCAATAATAGTGTCCCCACAAGCAAACCAGGTTTATAGGATCAGTGAGTGAATGAATACATTCACCATCTACATTAAAAAAGGGCAGTTGTGTGTATGTGTATGTCTGGAGGAAACTTTGAAATAAAACAATTAACGACAAAGTAAATATATATACACATTAAATATCACCAGGGCTTGGTTTTGAGTAAAAATAATAGAGATTCTGATTTATATTCTTGAAGATAATTAAAAAAAAAATAAATCTAAATGATAACAGCATGATTTATTTTGATATTTTTAAACGATTTTGCTTTAGACTCTTCAAATCAGGAGACAATTCAACTAATTTCACTGAAACAATTAACATTCGTGGCAATTGTTGCAATATCTATAAAAATTTAATTGCCTATGTTCATTGTTTCTTACATTGTCATTTAATTTCTTAGCCAGACATTTAATTTTCTTGTTGTTTTGTTGTTGTTGTTGTTGTTGTTGTATTTAACTTCTCTGCAATAGACAATACTAGGGCCGGTTTAGCTCAGTCGTTAGAGCGTTCGCCTGAGAACCACAAGGTTCCTGTTTCGATACTGCCCTCGCAACTCAGCGTATGTGTTTGCACAGGGATCTGTGCGGCAAATAAGGAGTTGTTGGTATGCGTGGCGCTCCACCTCAGACGCAAAGACACCCTCCCTGGTCTAGCACTAGTGAAAAGGGATAGACCCCCTCGCTGCCAGGCTTGATATCGACTTAGGCCCTCCGACGACTTGTTTTTTTTTACCTTGGCTTACGAGTCTGAATCGTTCCGTTTGTACCTCAATTCCTCGTATATCAAATCAATTTTCCTCATTGAAATAAAGTGAAATGGCATTCATTCGTTCCAGTCCCTCCCCAAAACACTACAATATTTTTAGTATTATCTGCGTTATTCGGACTATTGTCCCCATCTTCATTGTTATTTGTACAACGTTTCGGGCCGATATTACCCTCCGGCCTTCTTCAGGTATTTCTTGTCGACTCGGGAACCTTCTCGGACTCGGGAACTTCTTTCG
>CM042137.1:101489033-101491533 GCA_023376005.1 Doryteuthis pealeii | reverse complement strand
CCCAGCCGATGCCGTGGTCGATGGGCTGCCGCTCGCGGCGGGTCACTTCGTGCGCTGGTTCCGATGTCATCCGATCACTTTCAGTTCCATAATTTAAAAACTTTCTGCTCCCGCAAAAGTAACTTATAGTTTGTCAAACGCTTGGCTCCGACCCTTCACCGTGCGGCTGGATAGATTCGCCCAGTCAGGGTGGCAGGTCATTGCGTGATCTCGCTTCAGATGGTTACAGATATACATACGTACACATATAACATACATATATTTTGGAATTTGTCTTTAACACCTTCCTACATTCCTCCTTTTCCTCTCTCCTCTTCCTTCTCCCTTCTCCTCCTCTTCTTTCTTCCTCTCGGCTTTCTTTCCTGCTCTCACTCACTTTTCCATACCTTCTCTCTTCTCTTTACTCTGCTTCTCTCCATGTGTTCAAACGCATATTTCAATTCTTTCTTTCTTTTTTCTCTTTTTTTTCTTTTTCTTTTTCTTCCTTTTTCTTTTTTTTTTGCAGTCGTTATTTCTTTCTTTTCTTTTTTACTTTCTTTCTTCTTTCTTTTTTTTTTCTTTCATTTTTTTTTTTTTTTTGTTTTTTTGTGTCCATTCTTTTTCTTTTTTTTTTCTCTTTTTTTGTGTCATTAATCTCTTTTCTTTCTTTCTTCTTTTTTTTTCTTTCTTTTATTTTGTGTATGTTTTTTCCATCTTTTTTATTTCTTTTTTTTATTATTGTCGTCATTTTTCTCTTTCTTTCTTTTTTTGTTGTCTTTCTTTCTTATTCTTTTTTTTTTTTGTCGTTCATCTTTCTTCTATTTCTTTCTTTCTTTCTTTTTTTATTGTTACGTCATCTTCTTAGTCTTTTTTTTCTTTGTTAATTTAATTTTCCAAACTTTCTTCATTTGCAAAGAAGGAACAAAAGAAAAGAAATAACATTTTTTTCTTTTAAATATAAAATTAAAAAAAAAACTTTTTATTTTCATTTTTTGCAAATGAAGAAAGTTTGGAAATTAAATTACAAAGAAAAAAAAAAACATAAGAAAGATGAACGATTAACAATAAAAAGAAAGAAGAAAGAAATAAGAAAGATGAACGACAAAAAAAAAAAAAGAATAAAGAAAAAGACACAAAAAATGAAAGAAGAAAGAAAAATTGACGACAATAATAAAAAAGAAATAAAAAGATGGAAAAAAACATACACAAATTAAAAGAAAGAAAAAAAAAAGAAAGAAAGAAAGAAAGAGATTAATGACAACAACAAAAAAAGAAGAAAAAAGAAAAGATGGACAACAAAAAAAAACAAAAAAAAAGAAAATGAAAGAAGAAAGAAAGAAGAAAGGTAAAAAAAAAAAAAAGAAGAAAGAAATTAACGGCTGCAAAAAAAAAGAAAAAGGAAAGAAAAGAAAGAAAGAAAAAAAAAGAGCAAAAAAAGAAAGAAAGAATTTGAAATTAATGCGTTTTGAACACATGAGAGAAGCAGAATTAAGAGGAGAATGAGAGAGGGTAATGGAAAAAGTGACGGTGGAGAGACAGGAAAGAAAGCCGGAGAGGAAGGAAAAGGAAGAGGAGGAGAAGGGGAGGAGGAGAGGAGGAAGAGGGAGAAAGGAGAATTGTTAGAGAAGGTGTTTAAAGAACAATATTCAAATAGTATGTATTGTATATGTTACGTATGTTATATCTGTAACCATCTGAAGCGAGATGCCACGCAATGACCTGCCACCCCTGGACCTGGGGAATCTATCCACCGCACGGTGGAGGGTCGGAGCCAAGCGTTTGCAAAACTATAAGTACTTTTGCGGGGAGCAAGAAAGTTTTATTATTTGGAACTGAAGTGATCGAGATGACATCAGGAACCAGCGCACGGTGACACGCCCGAGCGGCAGCCCATCGACCACGGCATCGGCTGGGATGACCCAGACTCAGCCGATTTGGCCTGTAACTTCATCGATGTTACCTGCCAGCACCCGACCTGTCTCATCCACCTTGTCGATACTCTCTCCAAATATGCTTCCCGGGTGGATCATCGTTGGTTCATCTTCACAGCCATCATATGCACCTGGATGCAAGTTTCATTATGCTCCGACCTCTCTCCTTTCCGGTCAAAGCCTGTCCAGTGTCTGGTACCCATGAAGTATTACATCTTTTCCTGTTAAATTTAACTTTTTTTTTCTTTACCTTTTTTTCTAAAAAATCTCATATTTCATCTTTCTCTTTTTTTCTATTTTTTCATTGTCCACCTAATATATTCCCCTCTTTTTTTTTTTTTATTCATAATCTTACCCCCTTTCTCGTTTCTTTAAAACATTTCTCTCAAATGAATGAGATCTTAAAAGTCAAGTTTCATATTTTTTTAATCAACATAAAAAGAATGAAACCTTAATAACAGTTTTAAAAATATTTCAGCAGTTGATAATTTAATTTTTCTAATATCTAATTTTCCCTCTTTATATTGTATAGTTGCTGGAGATGTGAAATTCAATTTTCATGGAAAAAGAATAAACTGAAAATAAAAGTG
>CM042137.1:101469033-101484033 GCA_023376005.1 Doryteuthis pealeii | reverse complement strand
TATTGCAACAATTGCCACGAATGTTAATTGTTTCAGTGAAATTAGTTGAAATTTGTCTCCTGATTTGAAGAGTCTAAAGCAAAATCGTTTAAAAAATATCAAAATAAATCATGCTGTTATCATTTAGATTTTATTTTTTTTTTAATTATCTTCAAGAATATAAATCAGATCTCTATTATTTTTACTCAAAAACCAAGCCCTGGTGATATTTAATGTGTATATATATTTACTTTGTCGTTAATTGTTTTATTTTCAAAGTTTCCTCCAGACATACACATACACACAACTGCCCTTTATATATGTAGATGGTGAATGTATTCATTCACTCACTGATCCTATAAACCTGGTTTGCTTGTGGGGACACTATTATTGCTTGTGGGGACACTATTTTGTTGTGTGCCTTGAGCTGGAATAGCCTGGCATAACACATCCCTCACCAGGTTAACAACTGGTTTGAATTCAGAGTTTTCCTTCTCCTAGAGATTATGGTCAAGTCACTCTGAAAGCACTGGTTCCTACTAGATCACCAAAATTAAGCAGTGATGAGCCTGTTCAATACTCAATTGGGTGACCACTTAAGCAATAGCAGGTACTGTAAGCAATAAAATATACAAATAAATCACTTTATTTGTAATTAGATTAAAAAGCAGCAGTGTGACCACATCCTATCACACAAATCACCCAAGTAAGACGAACAAGACAAGCTGGACACTGCTGGAGAAGTAAGGACGAACTCATGAGTCACGTTCTCCTGTGGACACCTGCGAATGAACATATCAGAGTGGCCCGACCAGCAAAGACTTGCATTAATCAGTTCTGTGCGGATAGATGATGTCGTGGGGGAGACTTGCCAGGAGCGATAACCGATAGGGAAGGGTAGCGGCTTTATACATCATCATCATCATCATCATCATCATCATCATCAGGTCGGGCTCGCTGCATGGATATCCATGATAATCTCTCGTTAACAGTCCCCATCATTCATTACCCTTGGGAGATCCTCTGCGCAGCATCCAGTATCCGTGCAGAGCTGGTCAGTGTACATCTTTGTTCACACTGGCGTGCCCATCTGCTGATTTCCACAGAAGAACGTCACTTATGAATTCATCCCTGCTCCTCCAGCAGTGTCCAGTGTGTCTTGTTCGTCTTACACGGATGGTTCGTTAGCTCAGCCGGTAGAGTGTCCGCCTACGAACCACAACGTTCCTGGTTTGATACCGGCCCTCGGCAAATTAGCGTATGAGTAGCACAGGGATCAGTGCGGTAAAGGGAGGAGCTGGTGGTAGGTGTGACATTCCACCTCAGACGGTTAAAACCTATCTCCCTGGTCTAGCGCTAGTGAAAAGGGGATAGAATCCCTTGCTGTCCGGCTGATACCGACTTTAGGCAACCCCGACGACTTTATTTTAAGGGCCGGGTTAGCTCAGTCGGTAGAGCGTTCGGCTAGAAACCACAAGGTTCCTAGTTCGATACCGGTCCTCGCCAACTCAGCGTATGAGTAGCACAGGGTCTGTGCGATAAAGTAAGGAGCTGATTGTAGGTGTGTTGCTCCACCTCAGATGCCAAAACAATCTCCTTGGTCTAGCCCTATTGAAAGGGGGATAGACTCCCTCGCTGACTGGCTGATACCGACTTTAGGCCGCCCCGACTTTACTTATATAAAGATAGACTGATTTTGGTATCTATTTTTTAATTCAAACTTTCTACTTTTATTAATCACCACAGGCTTCCCCTAAAAAAATACAAGCTTCAAAGTCCCGAAAAGGTCTGACACTGACGCATAGCACTTTTAAATTCTATTAGCATAAAGTCCTTCTTTAACAATAAACATGAGTCAACAGTTAACGCGCAAAAAGGTGTTGTTTTTTTTTTTTTTTTGTATTTATTTATTTATTTTTTAGTTCTCGTGTACTTTCGTTATCTTCCGCTCCTCCGATTGGCTCTTCCTTTCATAAACACCCTTCAGCTAGAACCAACCAAGCACAACCACGTATTACCAGTACAAAAGCCCTTTATTAATCAAGCCCTCTTTGCGGATAATTGAAGCCGAAAGTTTTTAATATCCAACGGTCTCTTTTCATTTGGAAAACATAAGTTGGTGATTCGCAGTAGTGGAACAATTCAATTAGCATTCTTTTCCTATGAACTTTCTGATACACAATTGTTTGGTTTGGTTTCTTTGTTTAATGGCATATCAACATTTGTGGGTTATTTACTGCCATAGTCATACTTATAGATGAACAGTAGTGGTGCCATTTAAGCTATAGCTGGGGGATGAAGATATTTTTATCTTTCCCAATGGGATTAGTGAACGTCATGGCGCGACCGGGGTTCGAACTCGCTTACTACGATGTCGCATCAATCACATTAACCACTACGCCACGGAGACCGCCCCCTGTTACACTATTGTGAAATACAATATATATTCCCCTCGGGTATTTTGGATGTTCACCCTGTATATATATATATATAGATAGGAATATTGATTAAGGCCACGTAGTGGGGTCACATGACAGTTTCAAAAACGCATGCCTTGTCAGCGGGGCAGTATATACGTTGACAGTATCCCTGGAGAGGGCCAAGACACCCTTACTCCTAAAAGGGGTGTCCTAGGTATCACACTAAACTTCATTTGTTGGGGCTGGAGAGAGCAGAGTACTATTTTATTTACATTACTCGCAGGTTCACCCAGACGCGGAATGGTAGTAGCTGCAAAGCTTTCATCATTGGATCAATTAGATCTGTTTGCAAATTATTTACATTACATAGGAATGGAGGCGCGTGATTTAATTGTCACCGTCGTAGAAAATAGACACGACGAGTTCAAATACTGGACGAGACTGTTTGCAGTTCACATAGCGCTAATACCCTTGGAAAAAGTATGAATCAAACTATTCTCCTTCCAGCTCTGGGTTAAATAGTAGGACAGACTGGGCTGTTTAACCTTGGTTTAGTTACCAGTCTAGGAAAGGGAAACCTCTAAATTCAAACCTGTTTAACTCTGCTTAAGAACCATGCGGAGGTGTTGGTAAATACAGGTAAATAACATGTAATTGGGTTCTGTTTTTTTTTTTGGAGGGGGGGGAACAGAACCCAAATAAATTTTATTTAATCTTATCAACGTCGATAAAATTTTATGTAACTTAAATTTCAATCTTTGTAAAATCAAAAAATTAAAATTTACCTCCAAAAATTGAATAAAAATAAGAATAGAATAAAATATTAAAAATTGAATAAAATAAAAATGAAATAAATCAAATAAATGATTATGAAAATAAATAAATAAATAAATAATTAGTAAATAAATAAATAAATAAATTGAATAAAAATAAAAATAAAATAAAAAATTTAATAAAATAAAAATAAAATAAAATATTTTTACAATATTTTAAGCACCAAGTTGACTGTATATTCTGAAAGAAAAAAAAAGTTAGATTAACAGTTTTATTACAAAATTTGTGGGTTATGTTTTTTTTTTTTGGGGGGGGTCACCCTGTATATATATCATATATGGAAATTGATATCATATAACCGAGTGCAAAAAAACATTTTAAAAACTACACAATAAATGTAAATATATCAATTCAATCAATCAATTAATAACCCATTTTCGCCTCTGATATTTGAATAGTAGATACGTTGTCTCTGACTCATGACTGGAGACGGTAAAGCTACATGTCTATCTTATGTAATCCTATCAAGTAAGCCCTTTTCTATTATTTACCACTTTCACATACTCCTTATTTCTGGAACAATACCTGTAGTTGTTGAGAGATATTTGGTGGGATATTCTTTCCTTTTAATGTTACTTTTAAGTATATTATTTATCAAAAGGGCCGGTTTAGCTCAGTCGGTAGAGCGTCTGCATAGGAACCACAAGGTTTGATAACGGCCCTAGCCAACTCAGTATATGAGTAAGGAGCTGATGGTAGGTGTAGCGCTCCGTCTCAGATGCCAAAAAAATCTCCTTGGTCTATCGCTAGTGAAAAAGTGACTCCCTCGCTGTCTGTCTGGCTAAAAATTCAGACAAACAATACTTTTAGGTACACTGTGCATCACTCACTCGCTAGTCCCGTAACCTGATTTGGTCATGGGGCTGTTACTTAAGTAGCCTATCTTGAGTCCGAATGACTGGACGGAGCCCATCCTTCTCCAGGTCTACAACTGGTTTGATTTTAGAGTTTTCCTTTTAGACTGCTTATCATAGCAATAGTAAATAGAGCGCTCTTCCCTACTATTTATTCATAGCTAGTGGGAGATTAGTTGGATTCATACCTTTCCAAAGGGTATCAGCGCTGTGCGAAATACAAAAAAAAAAGCATTGTTCAGAATTGGATTTCCTACGACGATAACCGTTATGCACCAGGCGCCTCCATAGTGTGTATGTTAAATGTTCTAGGTATGTACAAATGAGTTTATCTTGTCTTTCCTTCCGTTGTGTTCAGTGTTAGTATATTACGGATATACTAATGATAATATTGGTCGTTAGAGTGGGGATCCAACTAAAATCTCTTCCCACCACCAAGCATGCAATACTATCAAGATTAATGATATAGCACCTTTAAACTGGGAACCTTTTTTCTATTTGAGAGGGATCCTTGTGTCATAGTGGATAATCTGCGGGTCTATGACATCGAAATAACCGAGTTCGTATCGCAGTCGCGCTATTACGTTCACTTTTGGACTAATACACTTGGGAAAGGTATGAACCACATCACAGCTATAGGTTAAAATAACCCACGAATGTTGATATGCCATTAAACAAACAAACGAAACCAAATCGAATCAAATTCGTCTCTTATTTTCCTGACTTTCTTCATTGTTAGATTGCACATTTTTAATTGTCTATAAATCATTTGTTTGCACAGTTATATGGTACCAAGTATTCCTATCTAATACAAATAGTTCAAGCTCAATCATGAGGGGGTATCCATGGCATAGTGGCTAAAGAGCTGGATTGTTACATTGTAGTAAGTGAGTTTGAACTCCATTACATTCATTTTCAGACTAATATCCTTGGGAAAGGTATGAACACATTCACTTCCCCCAGCTATGGGTTAGATAGTGGCACTACTATTCTCCTTCAAGGATGGCCTTGGCATTGAATAACCGACGAAAGTTGATATGCCATTAAACAAAGAACCTGTTTACCAACTCTTCTCTATTTGATCTTCCTCACCTTTGTTCGCTTGTCGTAAATTCTGCTGGATACACCGTTGCTATGGCAACATTTGTCTCTTACGTAGTAGAAGTCATATTAGTTTAAATTTCATTCATAAACAAATATACAAATATAAAATTTCTTCTAATATTTCAAAGGCCAAATGTGAGCGGCATCAAGTTCAGTTCATTGTATATTGAGGTCATATAAACACGAATGACCTCGAAACGCGTTTGCCGTAAATCACGCACGCACACACGTGTCAAAATTCGTTCACACCACGACTGTTCCATCATAGTTTTGCATGCGCGATTGTCGGCAAATCTATTAATAATGGAGATTTAGTCTCTATTTGTCTGTAAGCAAAACTACGTCACAGCCTACGTCACTGCCTACGTCACATTACCTCAAATCGTCAATATATAGAATAAAGTACAATTAAAATTAATAAAATAAATAAAAGCTGTTCCTTGCATCCTTTCCCTTGTATTAATGACAATTTAGATAAATAAACTATATATTATTTAAATAAATAAACTATATAAACAATGAAATTAATTAAAATAATATTTTTTACGTTAAATGGAAAAAAAATATTTGTGAAATTTGTAATCCATTTTAAGAATTATTTTTTACTTTCGCCTTTTTTTTCAGTGGGAAGAAGTTAACTAAAAAGTTTATAAATAAATAATACCTATGATTTTGTGTAGAATTTATGTGTAAAATATTCCAAATAATTATTTGATTAATAATTAATAGATGCGCACAACATTTTATTTGAGGAGGGACAGGGCCAGTTTCAATTTCAAATTATTTTATTTTTTTAAACTTTTTTGATAAATTTGATGATTTTACTTACTTATAATACAAACCCTCTGACAATGAATTTTCAACTCCCATCCAATCAGGCAATATCATTCAAAAATATTTTTACATCGCCTGTATGGCGTTTTTTGTTTGCTAGTAAAAAGAAAGTACGTTATGGCCTTCGTGTTTGATTTTTGTTCATCACCGAGTTTGTTAAAGCCAAAGTTTGTTAAAACAATGTTCCTTATAGCCAGTGTGGAACAAAGGGGCCAGGAAGGGACAGCTGGCCCCGGGCGCAGCTTTAGAGGGGTGCAAAATCGCACATCACCCAAAAGCCGTTGAGTTGCTATAACATTGAAATATATTGGCCGGGTTAGCTCAGTCGGTAGAGTGTTCGGCTAGAAACCACAAGGTTCCTAGTTCGATACCGGTCCCCGCCAACTCAGCGTATGAGTAGCACAGGGATCTGTGCGTTAAAGTAAGGAGCTGATGGTAGGTGTGGCGCTCCACCTCAGATGCTAAAAACCAATCTCCTTGGTCTAGCGCTATTGAAAAGGGGGTAGACTCCCTCGCTGACTGGCTGATACCGACTTTAGGCCGCCCCGTCGACTTTACTTTACTTATGAATGCGTAGAATTTGAAAAATCTGAATCTGTATTTATTGGCTACTGGGGGTGAGGTACCGCACCAAGCTCTTGTCCCTCCCCCAAATCACAACGTTGGCTCGCCTCTGGAAACGGTTTTTCAGTAAACATAGTTCACGTCGTTTTTGCCGAGGATTAGACTGTAGTATATGTGCCCTCAAAAAATGTCTCTCTCTCTTACTTCACCGCAGGTATTCAGAATGAAGTACTCATCTGCTTAGTAAGGTTAGAAATATGGGACACCCAGTGAAAACCGAACTCGCTAACAATGGTCTGCTAAACTAGTTCCCTAAGGTTAGCGTCCAAGTTCAAAATATAGTATGTATTTACTCAAACCCTCCGTCACGGGCTTGATGTGACACAAGGTCAATCTTTAAATGGAGGTATTATAGAATGTGATATATGTAACTGTAGAAATACAATGCTAATTTTAACACGTCCTCAAATCTTACTGCTGAGATGAATTTTCATTTTAGGAAAAAAAAAGTCGCACGTGGCTACGAGCGGTGTGTGTTTAAGTGATGATTATCAAGCACTAATGACTATGTCTATGCTATTCTAACTTAGATATACATGCTCTATATCTATATGACAATATATATTCTCTATCAATATATATATATATATATATATATATATAATGCCGTTATGGTTTATTTTATGCAGAGGAAGTTTTTGTTTTATTCATTTTTGTTGGGTATTCAATTCTTTTAACTCATTTTTAAACATGTATGATCATTCGCATCTGATGAATCGGGAGAGTTAGACACTTTGTCTAAGCTCCCTGAAATAGACTATAATGCTAAATCTCAAAGTTTTTTATTATTTCGTTACTTATATATTTGCTCTGTGACTCTAACATTAAGAGCACACATTGAGCTCTCAAACTGCAACAGGTTTTTTTTAAATAAAACTCTTGTGTCGTAAGAAAGATTTCTTCTCAGAACTTTTGGATATATATATATATATATATATATATATATATATATATATATATATATAACCTGACGGTGGGGCTTAGAATACACTGACTGTATTTCCTTAAGAATAGTAAGACCCCCCAAAATGGGGTGTCCTGGGTATGTGGGTATAACACTAAACTGCATATGGTGGTAAGGTTTCAGTTCTGGAGATAAGGGTGAGTGTGGGAGTGCCCCATCATTGCCAATTCTCCCATAGAGAGAAACTGCCTACGTATATAGTCTAACTGAAAGCGAGCGTGGCCTCAAAAAGCTCTTACGACCTCATCTCACTCCTATTTAATTTTTTGCTCAAGCCCCAGCTTAACATCTGTGATTTTACTGTTGTTTTTTTTAATTCGTAGTTCATTTTGTTTTTTTCATTTGTATTTAGAAAGTCCTACTGTCTGAGATACATGGCAAGTATCCGTTAGCAGTTGGTACCCTGGGTGACGGCCTGTGTTGCTGGTAATTTGGGCCGACCTTATCGTAAACTTTTGGTAGTATGAAAGAATTGTACAAGGTCTTCAAGGTTGAATGCTCATCAAAGAGTAACAGTAATCCCCCTCCTCCATCCACTAGCGGGAAGATGGATGTGAACAGACTGGCGCAAAGATAGGCGGGGAGATACGAAGAGACTTTGATAGATGGTTTAGTTGAGTGAACTCGCATGGGTTAACATTAGAAAAAAGGATACAAGGTTTAGGATCATAAAAATTAGACATTTTTTTTTTTCAAATAAAGGAAGCGACTGTATAAGAAGGGTCGGACATAAAGAAGAGGGTAGGTACGAAATCGTGAGCAATTAAAAAAAACTTGTTTTTAAATCTCTTTTTATGAAGTAGAGTGGGTGGGGTTACTCCGAAAGTAACGCCTGCTGTTTATTTCTATGGAAACTACAACCGATACAGGAACCACAATAACATTATTGTACTATTTTTTTTATAGTCAATATAACTAGATGGCCATTTTTACCAGTGATGCCTGCATATCGCTCAAAAGAAAAAAAAAAAAAAGAAGAAAATTGCACCAGCGGAGGTGACCAACTTTTTTTTACGGTCGCGATATCTACACTGTTGTCAAGAAAATGTTAACTGCGTCGTCCATATTTCATCGCCCCGATTCGTGCTGATGACTAGTTCTTCTTTTCGTATGTTGACTGCTATGGAATCCCAAGGCTCCGATTTCGATATCGGACCTGGCCAACTAAGCGAATGAGAAGAACAGATTGGGTAATCTGATCTGTGTGGTAAAAGTAGAGAAATGACATTAGGGGTGGCGCTCCACCCCAGCAAAAACAGAACGATAACCCCCCTAGACACGTATTTGCGTATCCAGAAAAAAAGTTACACGGTAGACTCGGGATACAGTTTAAGAACCATGTCCATTAAATTAATCGTCGGTAGATTTACTGTGTGTTGAATTCATCGCTAGTAAATTCATTGGTTGGTAAATTTTTTGCAGGTAAATTATTCCAGGCTTAATTCAAAATGTAATCATTGTTTTTACATAATTACCAACCCTCTCCACACGAGTAGGATGCATCACAAAGTAACTTAAGCGGAGTTTAAGTACGTTTGAATTTAGAGGTTTCCTTGGGGGTTTTCGCAGAAATGCGACCCGGCCTCCTGCCTTACAATACGCTAAGCGGACCCGGCTCAAAAAGCAACCCGCGCTACGGACTTCGTAGCGTGGGTTGTTTTTTGAGCTGACACCGCTTAGCGTTTTTTAAAGGCAGGAGGCCGGGATGCATTTCTGTGAAGAGCCCCGTTTCCTTTTCCTAGACTGGTTGCCTAACCAATATTAAAGAGCCCAGTGTACCCCACTATTTACCCTTAATTGGAAGGAGAATAGTTAGATGAATATTTTCCCTAAGGGTATTAGCGTTATGTGAAACGCAGACAGCCTCGTCCTGGATTTGACTCAATTCGCTGAGTCATTTTGTACGAAGATAATCATTACACAGCGCGCATCCTTAATCATTGCTTTTAAGAATTTGATTTTTAAAAAAGTTAAAGTTTTAGGGCTAAGGAAACCCTATATTATAAGAGAAATTAATCAGATGCGAGAAAATTATCATTCAATGAATTTACGTAGAATCTTTAAGGTTTAGGTGCACATTCCTGGATTCGAACTCGGAGCCAGCCGAAGAGTGGTTGCAGTTTTACTAATTGGGTCTGGTTAACTGCCCCTTCACCTCCGTGTCTTAACTGGTTGTTGTCTCTAGTTAACGTGAAATGTTTTACGCGTCTGTTGTATGGCAGAGGAAAAAAAAAAGTTTCGATGTGTGAGTCGCACGGTGTCACATAAAAAAATTGAAAAAGAAACAAAAAAGAATGAATAAATGTTGGAGTTGGTAACTTTGTCAATGTCGCACGCCATTACAACTCTCCATGGCATTCAAACTGTTGATATAATTAAATGTCATGGAGACTATACACAAAAAGCGACAAGTGTACGACGGCAACAGTCCATGAACCACGATGAGACATTGCCAGTGTTCAACTCGAGCGGAGATTCGAGAGCTTGTCAGAAAATTGGTTGCTTCGTTGTTTCATTTTACGACATATAAACCCTTTTCAGGTCATTTACTAGAGAATCAAGTCATTTTGATAGACAAAGTACACCGGTTGCTTACAGTACCTGCTGTTGCTTAAGTGGTCACTCAATTAAGTTGGCTTACAGTCAAGTTACGTTGAAAGCACCGGTTTCCGCTTAATCACCGAAGTTAAGCAGCGATGAACCTGTTCAATAGTTAGATGGGTGACCATTTAAGTAACAGCGGGCACTGTAAGAAAACAAATATCAAACTTGCATGATTCGGCATTAGATGTCCCGACAATCAACCCAATTAAGTACTGAACTGGCTCCTCATTGCTTAACTTAATTTAACAATATTAACAACAACATTATCAGATTCGTTCTTTCTATCACCTTGTGTGGTTAAAGGCCAGCTTCAATGGCTATTAAGTTTCCTGTTAAGAAACTTGTCCTATTTATAAAATTTACTTGACGATCCGTGAAGTCGTTGGGTTCTCTGTTGTAATAACTGTCCATGATGGTATTGATACTTCTATTCGTGAGGAAGGATTCTGTTATGTTTTTACATACAGATAAAATACGGAACACTGAATGAAAATGCAAGACCAGGTTGTTGGAAATTAACAAGGTTTTATCTAACACAGGGTAGAGAATGCTTCTACCCTAAAAGTGACTTAACTAGCCCAACCATGCTGTGCACGTACGTCCACTCGGTACAAATCCCAATCCAAAAGTGTCACGGTGGAAACCCCACTTCCGGGTTCCCATCATCCCCCTACTAATCAAGGGGAGCAACTCTATTTTTGTTAGGTCTGAACCTAACAGATTCCAATTATCATTTCATATTTATCTCCTGGATTTGAATGATAAAGAAAAAAACAAAATTATATTGAGCGCTAATGCAAACCCCACAAAATTACCATTCACTAACAAATTGGACTGGAAGTTTCTTTATTCTTTAAGAGTCTTTTAAGAGTATTATTCCATGCAATCCCCTCTGTGATATAATGTTGTACATAGATGATAAGAATTTTAAAAAATACGCAGATGATATATCTAATTTCAAATAAACAAAATAATGAAGCTATTCTATGATTAACATTTAATTGCTATCTTCCTTGGGAAATTATAAGGAATCAAGTGAGCGCGAACGCAGATGAGTATCTTTTTCTTATTAAACTGCAAATTGAACTGGAAATTCCTTTATTAACAAAGAGTATTTTAATTCTCTTTCACTAGCAACAATCTCGTTAAGGTGTACCTTTAAAAAAAATAATATAAGTAAATATTAAATTTTTACTTGAAGGCATTACAATGCATGTATCGCATAAAATTCGATACTTTTTCTTATAGAAAATGAACTTGACAAGTGTAATCCTGGCAAAGGATCGCTCGGTGTGTAGAATATCGTACAGACTGTTTCGACTTTATTAAGTCTCATCAGCGATATCTACTAACGACTTCCCTCCGACAGAAATCGAAAGCGGGACCTCAGCAGGCATAGTCAAACACCATACCGCCTTTGCCACAGTACACAGCTAACAATCCCTGCGAAATTAACCTTGTCAAATGATACGTACACGCCTCTACCATAATAGGTAAGGGGACGTTGAGAGAATAATAACAACTAACAGGCCTCATGCCCTTCGGCGAAGTGAATAAGATTTTTGGATGTTTGTTTATTGTATACAAGTAACATTCATATTCCCATCCCTTCACACAAAGGTTTTTTATGTTTGCATATTTGTAAAATCTGTGATGTGTCAGTGATGTAGAATTGTGTTTGCTTTCAACCAATTTTGCATGGACTTTCATCCCACTTATGCGAGTATGACACAGTCTCGTTTAATGTCGGAATCTATGCTCATGGGATGGCGGGTGCGAAAAATGCGTGGATTCCGTCAGCAACCACCCTCAAGGGGGGCGGGGGGCGTATCAGGCACTGGTCAATAAACCCAGCCCTGCCCCTTTAAATCAAGGTGACAGGTGCTGCTTGGGGGGATGATCCCCTAAGATCACTCCGTTAATTTAACACTGGTCCATTTTGATCTTTAATTGTATTTGTGCGTACCCCGTAAGTGAATAAAGTTATTTACTCAGCTTAGTTCAGTTTTCGTCCAAGGTCAGATATATAGGTCACCCAGTGAGTATCGAACTTACGACCTGTAAAATGATCGATGAGACTAACTTCATATCGATTACACCACGTTTGGCTAGTCAGTAGGTTCGGAGCCTGACAATGAAAGCATTTCTTTTAAATGGCAAACATCTATTTTTCAGTATAAACGTCCATTGTCAAGGGTCTTAACCTAACACTTTTCTCTAATCACATAGACCTAAATTTATACTGTCAGGGCCGGATTTATAAGGGGGAAGATGGGGAAATTGCCACGAGCCCCCTATCAGAGAGGACCCAGACTTCCTTTATACAACCTGTCATAATTATAAAATTAGTCTTATCATTGAAAAGATAATGGTTATTTGATGCAAGGTGGAAAGAATTATATTACTTTGTCGTATAATACAAACTGAAAAATGTTGAAATGGTTATTCTTATAGTCAACATAATAATAATAATGATAATAATAATATATAATAATGATAATAATAATATATAATAATGATGATATATAATAATAATATATAAATAATAATAATAATAATAATAATAATAAAAGATAATAATAATATATGATAATAATAAAAATATTTAATAATGATAATAATATATAATGATAATATATAATAATATAAAATCATAAAAAAGTCATCGGGGGCGGCCTTAATGTCGGTATGAGCCTTACAGCGAGGGAGTATATCCCCTTTTCACGCGCTAGACCAAAGAGATTGTCTTTTTGCGTCTGAAGTGGAGCGTCACACCTACCATCAGTTCCTTAATTTACCACACAAATCTCTGTGCTACTCATACGCTAAGTTGGCGAGGGCCGGTATCGAACTAGAACCTTGTGCTTTCTAGCCGAACGCTATACCGACTGAGCTAATGTATGATAATGTATAATTATAATAATCTATAATAATCTATAATAATAATAATCTATAATAATAATAATAATATAATATATGTATATATAATATATATGGATATATAATATAGATATGTAATAATACATAATAATAATAATATAATTGAGAAAAATAAAACCAAACATATTCTTCAGAACTTAAATAGTTTTTTTTTCTTTTGATAAATTCATTTTACCTCAGTATTTTAAATTTCTTTTGTACCTAATTTAATTTCTATGTTGAAGCCATTTGAGCCCCCAGCCCCCTAACCAGAATATTGTCCCTGTACCCCCAGGTTTAAATACAGGTGTGTATAGAGTGAACATTTAATATAAAACCTCGTCTAGAAACCGTGTCAGTCGAGGGACTAATTCCTCCGCCCACGTTTATGCATAATTCTAAGTAGATATCCACTAAGCTTACCTTAATCTGTTGCCCAAGGCCACAGTCAAGTACCCTGTAAAGCTCGAATTCATAACTTAGTGAATTGGTCAGCTTGAGGAGCAAGTTAACCATACTATAGTCACGAAAAGATAAGCTTAACTTAGTTGACCCTAAGGTCAGCTGCTTGGTCTTCTCGTCTAGCTTGGTAACCCTTACCCAACGCTAAGTCTCCATTGCTCAATTATGTGTGAAGAGACTCAGTGCTTTCCCGTTTCGCTATAACGTACTTTTTTAAAGACATATATTTTTGTAATGTTAAATGCAAGTTCAATTGCACAACACAGGTAACAGTTTAAAATGCGGGAAGTATTTTTACCACACCCTGTATTTTTTAGCGTTGATCCCAGGGGGCTATCCCACAGGCAACACCTGCCCCCTCGATTTAAATGGGTGGGGCTGGGTTTATTGTCAGCGCCTGAGGCGCCCCTTTGAGGAGGAATGCCGACGGGATCAACGCATTTTTTGCACCCGCCACCCATGTGTCACGGCTTGTGGGTAGTCGTCGGGGCGGCCTAAAGTCGGTATCAGCCAGTCAGCGAGGGAGTATATCCCCTTTTCAATAGTGCTAGACCAAGGAGATTGTTTTGGCGTCTGAGGTGGAGCGCCACACCTACCATCAGCTCCTTACTTTACCGCACAGATCCCTGTGCTACTCATACGCTGAGTTGGCGAGGACCGGTATCGAACTAGGAACCTTGTGGTTTTAGCCGAACGCTCTTACCGACTGAGCTGGGTAGTCCCACATTAATAAGGGCCTTGTGCCTAACCCGTACACGTGGGGTACGTGGTAAATAACGCACCCTGTATTTCTTATTAAATTAGTCTCGGAATTTTCTGCTGGCATATAAAACAGATTTTTCATGGATCAGCAATCTGTAGAGACGATCTATTGGATCCGTTTTGATCTTATTTATTTGTTCTGGATCTTAGGCTTTTTTTTTAATACCTTATCGGACGACCAATTCCCCATTTACGATTGAAACTAGAAGAAACATGCTTTTATGAACAGCTGTACATGAATTAGTAATTATTTGTCTGTGAGTTTGTGGGCAGCTTGACACCGAAGTATTAAGTATGCTTTCCCTTTTATTTACAACTCCGACAGAGGAGAACCTCATTGGGTTTTTTTTAATGCTGTTGTTGTTGTTGTTGTTGTTGTCAAGACTTAATGACACTAAAAAAATGCAAGAAAAGAGGAAACCAGAAGGTTAAATGCTAGACTCTCGTCTGTGGCATTAAATCACGTTTGTATTCCTCTTTTTTGCTCTCGTCATTCATTTTCTCTTCTTTTGATTCAATGTTCCCCAAGGAATTGAAAAGTACAAGGAACCAGAATAAATATCGGTTAATTAAATCACTGTAATTGCTAGGATTTTGCTTCCTACAGTGCATTAACATACATTTATCTATCTATACCTAC
>CM042137.1:101434033-101464033 GCA_023376005.1 Doryteuthis pealeii | reverse complement strand
CGGTAACAATTGTACACACTCGTACGAATATATTTTACGTACAGAAGCAGCCGAGAGTGCTTCAAGGGAGTTAATCCTGTTTAGTTCCCATCTATCACCTGAAGATAGAATTGAATGCGCGTGTGTGTGTGTGTGTGTGTGTGTGTGTTTTATTTAGTATCGTCTTTAAAGGTATTTTGTTACCCCCGCTCGTTCTTTTATTTTGAAGGAACTTTTTTTTTTGTTAGGTTGTATATATTTTTAAAAATCTTCGTTAGTCTGAAGAGAGAGAGAGAGAGAGAGAGAGAGAGAGAGAGAGAGAGAGAGAGAGAGAGAGAGAGAGAGAGCGAACGAACGCGCCTGTGTCGTTTTTGTCCATCGTTAAGGTCGCCTCGACAAAAGTTGCGCTGTGCTAGTTAAATTTGGTGCCGCTAATATGGCGAAAAAAGGCGCTCGTAATTTTCATCCCCGTTTAAAAGGGTGTCTTTATAACACTTAAAGAAAGGGTTAAACTCGTTCATTTTTTACAATTACAAGCTGATTACTACAAAAGAATAAATCTTATCAAAACAATACCAACAATAAAAAAATGTCACAATAGAAATGAAAATAATAATAATAATAATAATAATAATAATAATAATAATAATAATAATACAATAAAAAAGAACAAAAAAAAGAACGAGTTACGCCTGGATTGATAAATGAATATATTGTGTTTATTTCGTGAAGGCTGTCACATACCAAGTCTAGAGTATTTATGATAAATTGCCAGGAGTATGAATTTACCCCCATCGCTTACATCCCCAATATAACCCCACTGTGATATGAGGTCAAAGTTTATTGGGAGGAAAAACAAACAAAGCGTATCTTATATTTGGCACAAAGCACAGGTTACCTCGTGAGGATGGAACTTACTATTTAGTAGTAAGTAAAGTCGACGGGCGGCCTAAAGTCGGTATCAGCCAGTCAGCGAGGGAGTCTTAGTAGTAACTACTATTTATTAAGTTTAATTTCGAGATGCTCGTCACGTAACGGTTGCCGTTGTAGGGAATGGATTCGGCTATTTGAGTTCAAATCCCGAATGAAGCTGTTTGCATTTCGCATAGCGCTAATACGCTTGAGAAAGGTGAAAATCCAACTATTCTCTCTCTCCAGCTATGGGTAAATAGTAGATAAGACTCAGCTGTTCAACTTTGGTTAGGCAACCGGTTCACGAGAAGGAAAATTCTGTATCTAAATCAGTTGTAGGCCTAGAAAAGTTTAGTTTGGTTTCTTTGTTTAATGGCATATCAACCTTCGAGGATTATTTAGTGCTAAGGCCATCCTTGCAGAAGAAGAGTAGTGGTACTATTTAATCATAACTGGGAGGATGAGTGGGTTCATGTCTTTCCCAAGTTTGAAGGAGAGGGATGAGTTTTTGCCTGGATATTTCTGCCCAGGACTCACTACCTGAGTAGCGTCACACGGCCAAACCAGATTATGGAACCTGTGAGTTAGAGAGTGGAGTATATGGCACCTAGTAAGAATCAAATTTGTTAACAATAGTTTACTAGACTTGCCCATTAACCATCACACTAAGATAATCACAAAATAAAAAGCGTAGCTTAAATTCAGCTCAGGACCGCACGAATGAAACACCCTATGAAGAGTGAACTCACTTCGTAGTATCAATTATTTACTAAGTTTTGTTTAGTTTATCGCAAAACCAGTGAAAAAATGAAAGAGAAAACGAAAGCTAGCACAAGGTCATAATCATGGGTATCTTGTGAGGGTTAGAACGTATTAATAATAGTCTGCTAAGCATTTCACCTCGCGGGATTGAGCCATGTGTGTGCGGTCAGAATTGTTAAGATTAACTTTCAAAGTTGTTTTTCAAAGTCTCTCAAATTTTATCTAACTTTGAATTAACGTAGTTGGAAGGAGAAACTTAAAAAACAAAAAAACAAAACAAAACGAAAAACACCCCAAAAAACAACAAACTCCAATGAGATTTTTAATCCGGTTCTTAAAGTATCTACTTAACTCTGTTTTTGTTTTTTTAAGCATGATAGTTTCGCTGATCCATTACTAGGGAATAGCGAGTTCAATCCTTGTTGGATGCCTCATACTTGAAACCTTGTGTCACATCCTACCCGTGGCGAACGGGTTGGGTAACTATTTACTTAACTCTGGTTTTCAATAACTTTGGGTTGACTTTTACTTTCCGTTGGTTCGAAAGTTCTCACATTCTCTCTCTCTCTCTCTCTCTCTCTCTCTCTCTCTCTCTATCTATCTATCTATCTATCTATCTATATATATATATATATATATATATATATATATATATATACCACTTAACCCATTTAAACCTGTTTTTTCATTTTTCTTAATATACTACATACCATCGGTTTCACTTCCTTTCTTCACACACACACACAACACACACACACACACACACACATATATATATATATATATATATATATATGTGTGTGAAGAAAGGAAGTGAATCCGATGGTATGTAGTATATTAAGAAAAATGAAAAAAACACAGGTTTAAATGGGTTAAGTGGTGAATTTATTGGCGAACGCTGCAGTGTTTGTCGGCCAATAAACTCACCACTTAACCCATTTAAACCTGTGTTTTTTTCATTTTTCTTAATATACTACACACACACACACACACACACACACACACATATATATATATATATATAATATATATATATATATATATATATTTGCTATATTTATGAATGAAAAGTCTTCAATAACGTTGATGGAGCGAATATTTAAGTTAGGTACTTGGTCTGATGATCATATAGGCGAGAAGTTGACAGTCACCAAGCTTCGTCGAGTGTTTGTCTACGTTATCATATATATATATATATATATATATAAAATTTTAAAAATGGACTCTCCCGTCGATTTTCGACGTATGAGGGTTCATACACACATGAACTCCAACACAGGGATTTGTTTATAGTGGTGAAGGCTTGTGTTGGACCATCCACACTTTTTGGCACAGTCGATAGGAAAGAATTGGTGCATCAACAACTGACCTCAGGAATTTTGAATTCGGAGTTATCCCTCTCCTAGACTGGTTACCTACCCAAGGTTAAAGAGCCCAGTCTGCCCTACTATCTAACCATAGCTGGAGGGAGAATATATATATATATATATATATATATATATATATATATATATAGTGGACTGGTGAAAATAAAAAAGTGCTCAAATACTAAAAGTAATCAGAATCCCAACTTCTTAACATCGATTCCATTACTATAAGCTTCACGTATCATCTACAGAACAGAAAATTCAATCATCAGATAAAACTTCGTGAGCTAATAAGCTAATTCCGTTTCATCCGATTATAATGTCTTTTATTCCATGGTTGATACATGAAACTTATAGTAATAATACGATAGCAATCAGGTGTCATTTTTCTTTTAAACCAAAGTCACCAGGAATTTGTTAATTTTAGTGAAAAATTATACAATCAAAACAGATATTATTAAGTGTTATTTATTACCAAACTTGAAAGCGTTGTAACTCAAAATATCAATATATAGAGGCAAAATGCACACTCTCTATATATGTTTATGCTATTATATTTTTGGCTACAGAATTTCAATATTGTTGAGTTTGTTAATAAATAATATCTAATGATATCAGATTTGAGTGAAAAAGTATCCTGGTACATTTCGTTTAGAAGAAAATATACATTTTATTACAAAAATAGTAGGGGCATATTTATTTACTGGCAATACTATTCATACTTTCAGGTATCCCTATCTAACACCAATACTATTCAAACTATTATATGGTTTCAAGAAACTAATAATAATAATAATAATAATAATAATTCTTAGTTAACAATTGTAGCTTCAAGTAACTATTCTCTATATAAATAATTTGCATACTGTTGAATGGTTTCAAATATTCCTATCTAACATTAAAAACTCTATTTCATAATACTTGCCTGCTTGCGCAGTTATATGGTTGCAGTTATTCATCTCTAATACTAATAATTTTTACGTTAAATAGTACCACTGCAATTTTTCTTCATGGATGGCTTTGGCATTAAATAGCCCACGAAGGTTGATATGGCATGAAACAAGAAATCAAATTTAATGATTTTAAAACAGATCTATTTTCTCCATAGATATTATACTTGCAGGTACAACCACTCTGCGTCAGTGGACCTGGGAGTAATGGCAATAAAGAAGTATTTCACACTCTCCAGAACTTGGGCCTCGTCATTAGATGTAGTTTAGAACACCCGCTTTTTTGGTAGTTGTGGGTCTTACTCCTCTATAAGGGATATAGTCGTGTAGGAAGCGCGTGGTGTAATGGTTAAAGTCATGGGAAATGGATTCGTTGCCGCGAGTTCAAATCCTGGACGTAATTACATTTCACTTATTGCTAATACCCTTGGGAAAGGTATGAATCCTACTCTCCCTCCAGCTATGGGTAAATGGCAAGGCAAACTGGGCTCTTTAGCCTTGGTTAGGCAACCGGTATAGGAGAAGGAAAAATCTGAATTCAAACCTGTTAAACTCCGCTTAAGAAATTGACCTTGTGTTACATCCTGCTCGTGCGGAGGGGTTGGTAAATATATATATAAGGGATATAGTCGGCATATTCTCCGTAAGCTTCGTCGGTAGGACTAATATCACCTTGAATATTTAACAAATTTAGTTTGTAAGAAATAATAGCGTTCTCTAGAAATAACATAAGGATTTCACTGAGAACCCTCGTTACCAAACACTTATAAAATAGATAATATTCTTAAAATGTCATATAATTAGATATTATTCATATGAGGTTTATCATTCGCTAAAACCTTCTTCAAACTAAAAGTACATTCTGAAATTTATTTCGAAGATGCAAAATATATAACAAAAATTCAGAAGTTTTTAATGATAGTATTTTGATCATATGAAAGATCGTACTAATACTCCTGGGAAAGATATGAACTCCCCCATTCCCAAGCGATAGATTGAATAGTATCACTATTGCTCTTCTACGTGGATGTCTTTGGCATTAAATAACCCACGAATGTTGATAATCCATTAAACAAAGAAAAACCAAACCAAACTAAACTCTCTCTCTCTCTCTCTCTCTCTCTCTCTCTCTCTCTCTCTCTCTCTATATATATATATATATATATATATATATATATATATATATCGTTTTCTTTCTCTCTCTCTCTCTCTCTCTTTTCTCTCACTCTCTCTTTCTTTCTCACACTCTCTTTTTCCTGTCACTATCTTTTCTCTCTCTCTCTCTCTCTCTCTCTCTCTCTCTCTCTCTCTCTCTCTCTCTACGTGCCTTTTTGGTTCATACTCCCTCTCATAGTTGGAAGTTATCTCCCTTTTGAGGAATTTTCTTATAAGAAACCATTATAAAATGGCTTCCTTCACTTTCAGTCCATTCGGACTCTGTTAAGTATTAAATCTAAATAAAGCTTCTTAATTCTGTTCATTGTCCTTCTTTTCATTATTAGGTACAGGTAAAATGGCTTAAATCTTATGTAACTGGTGTATATTTAGACAGCCTTGTCTTCTAATTTTAAACTGCGTTCTTTCTTTTTTTATATTTCTCAATATAGATAAAGAATATCTATAAGTATAAATATACGGATTTGCTTCACTATCAACTTTGTCAATTAGTTGGAGAGTATTATAAGTCCTTGGAAACAAATCGTTTCCGTTTTAATCTTCTGAAATTAATCCTTTTTGATTGATGTGAGACGATGTCCCACAAGTGGCTGGTTAATCAGTAAGAGATTAACCCAGACTTTGCGTCCTCGCTTGAGAAAATCGACATTGGACATGGCTTATATTAAACCTTTCGCTTTTAATATATCGATAACCGATAGGTCCAAGAGATTCCGACTCTCGTAGTTAGGTGCCAAGGTACTCAGTTTTTTTTTCTGCGTATGTTATTTCTGGAGAAGGTTATATTTCACTCGATAAAAATAAATGCTTTTATTTTACACGCTTCATTGCTGTTTCAGCCTCTCTCTTCCCGTCTTTGTTCTTTCTCTCAGTGTGACTTTTTTTCCTTTTTCTTTGTGACTTTTTTCTCCTTATTGTATCTTTTTTTTCTTTTTGCCACAGTGATTTTTTTCCACTGTATTTTTTCCCCAATTTTTGTCAGTGTGTATTTTTTTCTTTTTCACATTGTGCCATTTTTCTTTTTCATTGCTGTTTCAGCTTCTCTCATTCCGTCTTTGTTCTTTCTCTATGTGTGCCTTTTTTCCGTGCTTTTGAGAGCGCGTGGTGTAGAGTCGTAGGAAATGGACTCGTTGGCCCGAGTTCAAATCCTGGACGAAGCTACAGTTCACATAGCGCTAATACCCTTGGGAAAGGTATGAATCCAAACTACTCTCCCTCCAGCTATGGGTAAATAGTAGGGCAGACTGGACTCTTTAACCTTGGTTAGGCAACCAGTCTAGGAGAAGGAAAAGTCTGAATTCAAATCTCTTAAACTCCGCTTGGGGTGGTCACTACTAGAATAGGCTAAGTCCTATATGCAGACATGTTAAAATTAGCTTTATTAAATACAGAAATATATCATCAATATAGATTAACCCCCATTGTACACATGAGAACAGTGAGGCTGCTTCTTATATGTCAAGTTTTTGCTCAGTAGAAGAATGCCACATAAAATGGTTCTCGAATATCCAAATTGGGCTCAAATTTTGACACGTGCCATTTGAAGTTTGGTACTTTATAAAAATCATATGGATTTTTTTATTAGTAGCGCCATCTATATATCAGGCCCGGGACTTATTGAGTGATCAATTTCACTAATATATTCTTTTTCTATGTGACCACACTTTTTTTCGTTGTATCTTTTTTCTTTTTCCCATTGTGATTTTTTCCAGTGTTTTTTTTTTTTCTTTTTCGCAGTGTGCCGTTTTTCTTTTCCCTGTGTGACTTTTTTCTCTGTGTTTTTTTTTCTTTTTCATATGTGTCATTTTTTCCTCATCTAGAAGGTGGGACACGACGGATCTGTTTGCTTACCCCCCCCCCCTCAGCGGACACCCATGATAATAGCTCATTATTTAAAACTTGATTTATGTTAAAAATGCACATTTAAGATATTTTATTAATGTTGTTTTTTCTTTCTATTTTAATTTCAGACAAATACTACATTACGCTTGATAAACGATACGGCAACATGAACGACTCCTACGTTTACACACAGAGTTTGTAAGTATTTACAATAAATACAAAAATTAATCTATCAGTAATTCACTAAATATTTCTTCTGTTGTCTGTTATTGCATAAAACAATAATAACTACAGATATGACCACCGAATCTGTTATTATTAATGATAAACCGGAGCATTTGTATTATTTAGATTTTTCTATCTGCTGTCATCTTTATTGTTACTAGCAAAATAACAAACGCCCCCCGGGCGATGTAAAAATACATTTTTGAAAAAATTCAGATCAAGTTCATTTAAGTTCATTTCAGATAATGTGCAAGTATTATATGAAATTAACTTAATTGTTATTAAGAACACATTTTGAATTATCGTACGATATAAACAAAAAAAAAACTTGATCAAATCAATACAACTGCATGCTTTAACACAAAAATATCATAAAATGTGTTCTTAATAACAATTAAGTTCATTACAGATAACGCGCAAGCATAATTTATGGTAGGAATTTACCAAACTAAAGCTTCATGGTTACCAGAAAATCTACATTTAGTAGAGTGACTTAAAAAATTAGTAGATTGACTTTAAAAAAATCTACATTTAGTAGAGTGACTAACTTGATGAAAAAAAAAAAAAAAAAAAGAAAAAGAATTTTGATTAATTTGTCTTTTCCTTATTTTCAGATTGAATCTCGCTGAAGTGATTCTGAACCTCTACACATTCTATCTGGTAAGTTATTAAAGGTTTTAATTTTTGGACGTACAATTTAGACAATATACTCGAAAAATGACCTGTAAGGTTTCTCGATATCTAATTCTGATTTGCGTATTTCGGATTCCCTTATTTTATTGCATGGGGATAGTTTGAAAAATATGTGTTAGACGGGAAGAAACCGTTGTTTTGGCGACACAAGCAGACACACATTTCTGGTCTTAAGAGACATATGGTGGTGCATAAGCATAAAATTTTATCATCTGATTCATCTGATTCATCTGAATCATCTCATTTCACGGGAAGGAAGTCTTTTCAATGTCATATTTGCATCAAACTTTATTGGTCTGCAGCAGGTTTGATGAGTCATTTGAGGGCTCATGCAAAGAAGGGTTCTGGTGGTGGAGTTGTGGGATTATGAGGAATGGCAATAATCTGTAAAGACTATGCTATTGCCATGTATGTACATGTAAGGCCATCTGAAAGTATCCTATTAATTTCCATATAAACAAGAATAAATTGACTCTCTCGTCGATTTCGACGCACGGGGGTTCATCCAATGAACAACCTACACAGTGTTTTGTTCATAGTGGTGAAGGCTTGTGTTGGACCATCCGCACTTTTTGGGACTGTCGATAGGAAAGAATTGGTGCACAAGGAATGCCAAACCCAATCAACCACTGACCTAGGGTTTGTCAAATTCAGAGTTTTCTTTCTCCTAGACTGGTTACCTATCCAGGCTGAAGAGCCAGTCTGCCCTACTATTTTCCCATAGCTGGAGGGAGAATATATGTATTCATACCTTTCCCAAGGGTATTAGCAATATGTGAAATGCAAACAGCCATGTCTAGGATTTGAACTCGGGTCGACTAGTCCATTTCCTACGACTCTAACCATTATGCCCCGCGCCTCCAAATAGAATAAATATAAGTAAGAAAAGTAAAGTCGTCGGGGCGGCCTAAAGTCGGTATCAGCCAGTCAGCGAGGGAGTCTATCCCCTTTTCAATAGCGCTAGACCAAGGAGATTGTTTTAGCGTCTGAGGTGGGCGCCACACCTACCATCAGCTCCTTACTTTACCGCACAGATCCCTGTGCTACTCATACGCTGAGTTGGCGAGGACCGGTATCGAACTAGCCGAACGCTCTACCGACTGAGCTAACCCGGCCCCTTAAAGAATAGATATAATGAGCACAAATAACAGCAGAAATCGGTTTAGGTGAAGTAAAGCTCAGAATTAAAACCTGTGAAAGAAAATCTGACCTTGTATCTCATACTGCTCGCGAGGAGGGGTTGGTTCGTAAATATTTTGCAGAGTTTGTGTCTGTGCTCAACGCCATTTTTAACGATCGAAATTTTCAATGTATATTGATTCTACAAGTTAAAGTTATATTGCTTCAACAACAATTGCTCCACTGTCATCCGTTTAAAAACAAACTTTATTCCAACTGTTGTCTTTATTTCTATTATAACAAATGAAATATAATAGAATACTATTAAAAAAAAAGAAGGGAAAAGAATTTCTCCCGTTTGTTCTTTTTGTTATAACAGTTGTTAGTCAAAGGGAAATAATCCATTTAATTTTCTTAATAAGAATTATCTCCCTTGATATATATGGATTACTCGGGAATTATCCCCCTTAGACATATTCAGTTTCATACTCCATATTTAAACTAATTAGTATATACAATTAATATCACACACACACACACACACACACACACACACACACACACACACACACACACACACACGAATGTCCCAACTTACGTATATTTCGACTTACGAACTGTTTCTCGGTCGATTTTTTGCTGTATGAGAGCTAAAATTTGAGGTACGAGCAAGCTTCAGTTACGCTTATGTTAATCAGTTCACTAAAATATTTAATTTTCTAAATTTTTAACGCAAAAAATTATTTTAAAGAAAGTAAACACTAAAACATATTACAATAAATAATTCATAAATTCTATTTTATTATGTTTTTATACAATACAATGCTATTTTCTTATCTTAAAAAAATATGATAAAAATAGCGTGTTTTGACGAGTCTGGAACAGATTAATAGTATTTCAGTTTATTTCAATGGGGAAAATTGATTTGATATACGAAAAAAATGACTTATAAGTGGAACGAATTAAACACATAAGTCAGGTACCACTGTAAATTATAATTATAACTCTAAGCATGATTTTAGCTTAATAACTCTTGAAAATTCACAAAGTAAAATATATAGAGGCCTTTGATTTGTAATGTAAGTCAAATGCTAAATTGGACCCTTACTTTGTGACTGTTAGGTTTGCTAAACTGAATCTTTACTCTTTTGTTTAACCGTATAAAGTAGACATCCGGCTGAAAATAAATTTATGACGTTATTTCTATTACAAGGTACCATTATATATATGCTAGGAAATATATGCACCCTCCGGATGCAAGTATTTAAGTTTTAATGTGATAAAATATTATATTAAATTAGAAAGGCTAATAAAACTAAACAAAAGAGCAGATAAAAAGATTTGAAACAGAGAAGCGTATAATCGAGAATAGAACAACTGAAACTTACTCTTCCCTCAGTCACGTCTTTCATTGGTAGATTTTCCTAATTTAAAACAGGAAGTAAAGAATGAAATTACAGTTATTTCTTCTTGTTAATGGATTTATCCCCGAAATTTTTGCTCCTATTCATTAAAATAAAACTAAACAATTAGAAATCAATAATATTAAGCACATATTTATTAAAATAAAATTTTTAATATCAATATGCAAATTAGCCTTTCCATTCACACTGTAAACCGCTATTTTGTTGCATATATAAATAAAATTGCATGTTTTTAGATATGGTTAACAGTATTAATGCTGTAAAACAAATTTATTAATAATTGAGGTTTAAATTTAAATAAATATACAATAATAGAGAATGTGACGTAAATAACTAAGGGAACTGTGACTTGAGTAAGACTATTGTTTCGGTTACAGACAGAAAAACACAATCTCTGTTATTATTATATTACTAGTACAAAATAAAAAAAAAGATGTAAAATAGATTTTTGAAACATATTGCCTGAGGGGTGGGAGTAAAAAATTTAATGTCAGCGAGTTTGTACCCTTACGTAAGTAAAATCATCAAAATTATTAAAGGATTAAAAAATAAAACAACTTGAAATGTAAACTTTAAATATGTATTAAAATAAAACAAACTATATATAGATGTATAATACCAGTCATGTATTTATTAAAACTTGTTTTAAAAAACAATGAGGACTGTCTAATGTTGCATGTTCAAATTTTCAGTGTATTTATTCTATGTTATGACGATTTTGGGTATGTGACGTAAGCAGTGACGTAATTTTTGTTACAGACATAACCAGAAGCGAATCTTCCTTATTATAGTTATAAGATGTATATATATATATATATATATATATATAGTTTATTAAGAGTTTTTTTCTTCTCTTTTTGCAGAACAAGGTACGAAGCCCCCACACAGTTCCTCTTGCGTTCACAGTGACCGTAATGACCTTCTGGAAGACAGTCCTCTATTTCCTCATGTTTGCTGAACCGTGCGGAGATACTTTGTATCGCGAGGGCAACTCTGCACTTGCCGAGTTCTTCCTCGTCATCATTCCAAATGGAGTCTGGATCGTGCTTCCTCTTTTAGTGCTCGTGTATCTTTGGAACCGAATCACGCCAACCCCAACCGAGAAGCTCAGCGACTGAACGGACTCACAAACAGAAAGAAAGACAGACAGACAGACAGATACACAAGTACCTGGCACTTACAGAGACGACCTTACGTTTTATACATTTACTAATACGTTAAGATTAAACGTCGTAAAATCTGCGGCATTACACATAATGAAAAAAAAAAGAAAGAAAAGCAAACGAACAAGAAAAAAAAAAAACACACACAAAAATCATAAAACCTCCAATTTATATTTTCTTTTTAATATCAGATTAACAACAACAAAACAAACATAAATGCTCTATTTTTTTAAATACACAATAATATAAATCTAATATTGAACAGAGAATATCCTTTCCGTGGTCATAGGGCTATGATCAAAGTACAGCGTCTGTTGCGCTCCCTCAGACCTGTTCTTTTCTTCAATAAGCGGAAAAAGCAAATTTTGGTAACAATGATTTCTAAAGCTGTTTACGTCCCTCCTTCATCGCACTGGAGTATTTCGACGCTTGGTCGACAGTGATTTCGGGGACCTGGGGTATGTTTTAACCCCACTGCTCATGCATACGTGTATGCACCACCCCCATTTGAACTCTGTGTCGCATACTAGATCCGAGGGGGGATAAACAGAAAGTGATTTTAAAGTTCGTTTTACAGGCAAAGCCTGTTGTTTTTATGTCGGCATCATCGAAGATAACATACGTATTTAATAGCTGACTACAAAAAACTAATTTTTTTTCCATTTTTTTTCTCTACTGTCAACTTATACGATTATTCAGTCCTGAAATTGTAACCAAAAAAAAGTTTCGAATTTGATACAATTAAGTTTGGCTTTGATTGCAATTCTTTGATTAGCGTGTATATATATATATATATATATATATATATATATATATATATATATATATGTCTATAACACACATACACACACACACACACACACACATATATATATATATATATATATTATATACGTCTGTTCTATTCGATATGTTATATATGTATATATATTGCTCTATAATACACAAACACACAGTCATGTATGTATATATATATACTTCTGTAATATACTATATATATATATATATATATATATATAATATATATATATATATATATATATATATAGGATATGAAAAGCACAATATGTTGTTAAAATGAAAAATATTTTATATCTTTTTAATTTTAACAACATATTCTGTTTTTCATACCCTTTTATCTATACATATACCGTCGGATTGATTTCCTAACTCTTAACTTAACCATTATATATATATATATATATATATATATATATATATATATATATATATGTATATCATATTGCTCTGATAGACACACATATGTATACACACTTTTCTTCACAACCAAATATGCTAGGATTTTAATATTCATAGCGGAAATCAAAACATATATTTTAAGATATTCTTCTTAATTACTACGCAGATAGTACATTTTTCTCTCGAAAAAGCGAATGAATATCCCATGCGACTATGATGATTTCGTTACTGGTGATGTTTCTATGCGAATGCCATATTTATTTGCACATAAACTTTAGACTTTACAAAAAGCGTAGTAAATAGACGCAAATTAACAATGTGGCATACTGCGTCGTCTTTAGCTTGCATCAAATGAATACAATTTGGTTTTCGTTTTAAGCACGCCATTTCAGCACACTGCTCTCGTTTCCTGTCCAAAAATTCAGTACAGCAATCTTTCCCACAACCCCAATGAAATTATCCAGATAATTATTCTGTGTGTGTGTGTCTGTTGGCATCAAATTTACAATAAAACTGAATAAGAAAAAAAAGAAAAAAAAAAATAAAAAAAAAGAACGAAATAAATAAAACAGTATGAAACACGTGAGGTGTGAAAATATATATTTTTTTCATCGCTACAATTTCTATCCTCCTTTCGCTGATTCTGTGGTAGATTAAAAAATTATTTTTCCTATTATTTTTGTGACTTTTCAGAGATCTGCGCATGCGTGATAGAAAAAAAATAAGACACCATTTTTTTTTTTTGAGACATCGTAAATTCACTGACAATATTAAAAGGATAAAAATTGCGTAACTAATCGTCGACTAGCAATATCGAACTGAACATTTCTTCATTGGATAAAGAAAAAAAAAGAAGAAAATATTTCATTATCACTTTTTGTCATTGTATATAAAATCTTCATAAAAAATTTCATATGCGTGTGAATGTTATATATGGATGCGTGAAATGGAGTGAACTATGTTGACATAAATGTGTATGAAATGCAAGATATATGTGCACGCACGTATATTGCATCTCTACATCAATATCATTTTGTAACGTCATTAAGAAATAAAATATTAAATTTTCCTTGCTTCATTTTGTTACTTCTTGTTTTGTATGTACAGTGGTACCTTGACTTACGAGTTTAATCCATTTTGCCCGTAACTCTATTTCCTCGTATCTCAAATCAATTCTCCCCATTGAAATATACTGAAATGCCATTAATCCGTTCTAGACCCCATCCCGAAAAAAAAACATCCTAATTTTTTGGTTACTTTTTTTTAAAATAAGAAATATAGCACTGTATTGTATAAAACCAAAATTTGTATAAAATAAAATATAGCACTGTATTGTATAAAACCACAAAAAATGCACAATGTTACCTTTCGATACACACACTTACACCGTCCCATACCCACGCCATAAAATAGAATATTTTACGTCATATTTCAAACCGTCTTCCCTTTTTTCAAAACTCAAATTTTTTTTAAACAGATGAATAACAAGGATTACCACTCGCTTTTCTCGTTATTCTGTGATAAAATTTCTTACCACCTTCCATATACCAACAGATGCCCTGAAGATGATCTAATTAATAGATCGAAACACTCCAGTGTCGGCCAATAAACTCACCACTTAACCCATTTAAACCTGTGTTTTTTTATTTTTCTTAATATACTACATACCGTCGGATTCACTTCCTTTTTTTCACATAAAACCATTATAAAATAGAACGTAATAATTTTTGGTTGTTTTGTTTTACGGCATATCAAGTCTCTTTTGGTCCATTCAATGCCAATTCGTCATTTTGATAGACAAAGGGCTCCGCTTGTTTACAGTACCAGCTGTTGCTTAATTGGTCGCCCAATCAAGTATTGAACAGGCTCATCACTGCTTAACTTCAGTGACCTAGCAGGAACCAGTGTTTTCAGCGCCAATCAACCGTAAAGAATGTAATGAATTATGTGCAGAAATGTTTTAATCTTTTTTTTTTTTTTTACAAATAATATTCTTTGGCGTAATTGATTTGAAAACTTAAATATTTTTAGTCAACTAATTAACACAAGCGTATCTGAAGCTCGCTGGTACCTCAAATATTATCTCTTAACTTAAAGCAAAAAATTGACCGAGTGACAACTCGTAACTCTGTAAACTCATAAGTCAAGTATCACTGTATTTATCAGCATATCAAGTTATGGTCAAGTCATGCCTGAAGCCCCGGTCCGTTCCAGATCAAATCAAGTTCAGCCGCGATAAGCCAGCTCTGTACCTTGGATTAGGTAAGACGCATGTGTAACTGTTATCATCGAAGGGGATGGAATCGGCGATACGGGTTCAAATACTGTAGAGGCTATTTGCATTTGTTTTCGTGTTAATGAATTTGGGAAAAACATGAATCAATCTGTTCAACCCTCCCTTCAGCTATGGGTAAAGCAACTGGTCTAGAAGAAGGAATTAAAGCCGCAGTACTCAGAAAAAAATTTGGCCTTGTGTCACATTCTGTCCATGGCGGAGGTTGGTTTGATTTTACGGCATTTCAGCCTTTGTTGGGTTACCTAATGCCGAAGACGTTTAGTTTTATTCATTCTTGATGGTATTCAAATTTTCTTTTCAAACTCAATTTCTTTAAAGCATATTTTTTAATTTCATTTTTTTCTATTAAACCCATAGATGGGACCCTAACACCTACTACAACTCCCCGTGGTGGAGGGGCTGAGTAAATACTGACCACTTAGGAATAGCAGATACCGTAAGCAGTCAGAGGCCTGTTTGCCAGACAAAGCAAATCTTTGTAAATTCCATGTTATAGGGCAGGTAATCGTGGTGTAATGGTTATCATAATCAGAAATGATCACTTCGAATTTCGTTCAAATTCTGGATGATGCTGTTTACATTTCACGTAGTGCTAATACCCTTGGGAAAGGTACGAATCCAATCATTCTTCCTATAGCTATGGGTAAATAGTAGGGATGATTAGTCTTTTGAAACTTGGTAAGGCAACCACTTGGTATGGCAACTCTTAATGTAAACCTGTTAGCTCTTTTAAAAACATGTTCTTATACATGTTCGTGACAGAGGAATTGGATAACTATATACGGAACGGAACCCTTTTAAAACGTGGATGTGAAGATAAGTCAGCAACTATCTATTTTTTCTATCACTGACATGCACATGGCTGAGAGATGCTGAGAGGTACACGCCCTGCGTTCCTGACGCACACAAATATAAAAGTACGCAGTAAAATTGTATCCGTGCATCCCAGTGTTTTTCTTTTTTCTTTCCCCATCATTTCAAGCCAACTGTAAATACATTTCAATAGTTTTTTTAGAAACGAATTACACAGGATAGGTTACAAGGTAGGAGTTAGACAGCTTTAATTGTTTCACCAGATCATAAATAAAAACCCTACAATCTATTAAGAAACTTTAGTTGGGACCTATACATTTTCCCGGGGACTCATTCAAAGCAAATATGTGCGTCCCAGGATGCACTAGATTAAAAGCTATCAACAAAACAGCATAACTATTCATTTTTAGTGCAATAATGGGGTACATCATGGGAAGTCAGGGCACGATAGAATGAATAATAGGTTGTGTGATGCTTAAATCCAGTGCTACCCATCAACTCCTGCGACACTACCGTTGCCAAACCGCATTGGTACCTTACCTTTCCTTTGGATCACAGCGGCTGTGTAGAGAGGGGGGATTTGCTGCATGGGCAACAGGTTCTCCTCCATATGAACCCACTCAGGCTATATAGTTCAAAGAAAGAAAAAAATGGACACTACACCATCGTCTCTCGTAGACGGAAGGCTGCCAACCAATGAAATAGGATTAATTCCTCCTTGGCCACCCCATCGCATTGTAATGGTTATGATAACCTTGCAGAGCAGTTACAACTGAGTAGTGATTGATTGATAGATAGATTTCAATGGCATGTCAACCTGTCTAGGGTTATTTTATGCCTAGTGGTTAAATAATCGCGCTCGTTGTACATTTATATTCACATTTTTGTATTTTTGTTTTTAAGATGTTTTTTGCAAACATTTATTCAATATCAAGTATTATTATTTAATACAAATAAAAGTTTCAGGGTTTCAAGTTTTAAGTATTCATATCTAATACTAATAATTATATGGTTTAGAATGATTATTTCTATTTGATAATAGTCATTTGTTTTCACAAGGTTATACGGCTTCAAGTAACTTGTAATAAAATAAGTAATTAAAGTTGATGGAGTGACCTAATGTCAGTATCAACCAGACAGAGAGGAAATCTATCCCCTTTTCACTAGCGCTAGACCATTTTATTTTTGCGTCTGAGGTGGAGCGACATATTTACCGCAAATATCACTGTGCTACTCATAAGCTGAGTGCACGAGGGCGGTATTGAACCCGGAACCTTGCGATTCCTAGGCAAGTGCTCTACCGACTGAGCTAAACCGGCCCTAATGCTTAGTAAACAATTATATTTTCAAGTAACTATTCTTAATACAAACAATTTACTGGTATACGACATCAAGTATTCCTATTGAATACGAAGAATGTTTAAACAGATCTATTTGATCAATAGATGCGACCCGAAAATTACAACCACCCCGGTCCAGGGTGGACCTGGGTGTAATGTCAATGAATGGGTATCCACATTTCTCAGATATCCAGAAATGGTACCTCAACATCTGATGATGTTAGTTTTAGTGATACTTTGAATGATTTAATAGTTAGTGAGTAAAGATAACAGACAATTGCTAGTAAGTACTCCATGATTTTAGCCTTGAGCCACGATTAAACTATTCTTTGCAAATAGCAGACTATTCTGCACACACACACACACACACACACACAACACCACACACACAATTACAGTTACCTCTCTGAATGAATTAGGTACCCCCTTATGCTATTATGGTGATTGAACAAAACTCAACGACTAATTACTATTGAATATTGAGTTCGATCCTCACTAAGTGTCACATATAGCTTTATGCCAAATCTAAACTGATAACCCCACGTAGTGTAATGGTTAACGAGTTTGGTTAGCAGATAATTAGTAGTAAATTTGATTCTGGGTAGATCCTCTTTAGACCTGTCCTTGTGCCAAACTTTCTACTTTAAGTGACGACTCCTTGGCTTAAGAATGATAGAAAGTTGCGATTATGTCACATGATTGATGGGTAGCCTATTAATTATGAGCGAACGTATAGCTAAAATTCAAACTAACGCTTGTGGGAAAATACAGGTTATTTGATTGGCGGATTTTAAACTGTATTTGACCTCCTATTCCGGTTCGCCAACGCGAAAGTGAGAAAAAGTTTAGGAAAGTCAGATTTTAGTTAGGCGCTGAACAGGACGGTCGCAATAGTGATCTGTCCGTTGAAACTAAATTCTTACATGCGTGTTTGTTGATCTGAGATTTATCTTATAAAATAAAATATGAGCTCTTTGAAAAACCAAAGTCTTGTGTTCGTTAACTAAAAACAAACAACAACAAAGAAGTCCCCAAATCGACAAAGAATAGAATAATATCTACCAGCCCCGAGCAGCTCGGAATCAGAGATAGATCCAGCTAATAATATCTACCAGTGCAAGCCAAGATAGCAGAATCCAGAAACAGACAGATCCATCTATTGGCCAATGTAGAAGATACAGAAAATAAGAAGCCAGATACTTAGAAGCATAGAAGAAGAAACACAAGATAAGTATAAAAGAAGATAAGTATATCCGTATACATCCACGGATATGCAGGTATACTCTTTGAAATACTACAATATATAAAGGTATGGCTATATAACAATTAGAGTAGACGACTTCCAAGTTAGAAACCAAATCAACCTTGTATAAATTTACCAAACCCCTCCGTCATATGCATTCGTGACAGAAGGTCAATTTTTAAGTAGACTAAAGCTGGTTTAGATTTAGAATTCTCATTCACCGAGACTAGTTGCCTAACCAAGGCTAAAGAAACCAGTCTGTCCTACTATTTATCCATATCTGGGGGAAAGGGAACAATTGGATACATGCCTTTAGCGTGAAACGAAACTCACACAATCTCGTTTAGGATTTGAACTAGGGCCACCAATTTCATTTTTACGAAGATAACCGTTACGCCAGCCCATCTTCTAATCTCTTGTAGGATTTTCTTTAGAGATGGGGCAGAAGTTTAGGCTGATTTTTGTATGAATTAGCCAAATGTGTTTAAATTCCACGATTCAATTAATATATATATATATATATATATATACCAAGCGTGTTGGTAGATCCTTGCGGAGAGAAAAAACCCAGTAGAAAGTTTGATTGTAAAAATATACTACCAAACATCAACCAGAAAGAAAAAAAAAATTTGAAAAATAGAAAGGACCAAGATATTCGTACCAACAAAAAATAATCTATTGGTACAGTATTTGGCCAAAAAAAAAAACAAATAATTTATATGTATATATATGTATATAAGATATATATATATATATATTCATATAACCGCTAGGAGAAAGCTAATATGTAAAAAGTGCTCAATACCTCAGTAGAGCCAATAATAAAGATAATCTAATGGGTCAGACGAACCTACTATTAGTTTCGCATAAAGCTCTTCAGGGCTAAAATCTGACTCTATTTGAGACGAAAGTTTCAATCTTTCTAAGTAGGGCTAACCTATATTTATGATTTTCTGGGATCGGGATATTTTTGTACGATTAGTTTATATTTCTTTGCTCTATTACAAATGAGCTAAGGGAGTGCTCAATAGTTAAAACTAGAGCTAAATTTAATATACCAAGCGTGTTGGTAGATCCTTGCGGAGAGAAAAAACCCAGCAGAAAGTTTGATTGTAAAAATATACTACCAAACATCAACCAGGAAGAAAATAATTTTTGAAAAAAAGAAAGGACCAAGATATTCGTACCAACAAAAAATAATCTATTGGTACAGTATTTGGCCAAAAGAAAAAACAATTTATATGTATATATATGTATATAGGATATATATATATATTCATATAACCGCTAGGAGAAAGCTAATATGTAAAAAGTGCTCGATACCTCAGTAGAGCCAATAATAAAGATAATCTAATGAGTCAGACGAACCTACTATTAGTTTCGCATAAAGCTCTTCAAGGCTAAAATCTGACTCAGATTTTAGCCCTGAAGAGCTTTATGCGAAACTAATAGTAGGTTCGTCTGACTCATTAGATTATCTTTATCTTTATATATATATATATATATATATATATATATATATATATAGTTAAGAAACAATGCAAAAATGAATTAATGAATATAATAAAAATGAATGGAATGAATAGAATAATTGAAAAATATATTTTCCAAGGGACATCTCCCAAAAGAAAAAACCTTTTTCACACTCTATGGGACTCTCTATCAAAGCATTGAATTATATATATATATATATATATATATATATATATATATATATATATATATATATATAAGTGTGTCAAAAATGTATTGAGATTTTTTGTACTTTTTCACACACCTTGTATTCTGAAAAAAAATTAATGAATTGAAAGTTTTTTTTTCAGAATACAAGGTGTGTCAAAAAGTACAAAAAACCTCGATACTTTTTTTACACACCTTGTATATCAACAGCAGCACGAATTTCCATGACTCACTCTCTCTTTCGCCACCCGTCCCTTTCGATCATAGCTCCTTACAGGTCTTCCGCACCGCATCGCGTATCCAAAGCTGATCGATGTATTCTCATGTGTAAGTAGAATGTCATGAGTCCGGCGTTAATTTTTCCGTCTGTGGCCAGTATGGCTTGTTCGTCTTACTTGGATGGTTTGTGAGACAGGAATTAATTTTACATAATCTATGCGGTTGCATAAGATTATTGTCAATCACCTGTATTTCTAAAGGGATGGTCCTTTTCATATCACGGGCGGAACTTTCCATGGAATAGTACAGAAAGCCCGCGAATACGTGAAGTCACGTGGGACCTGGTTGGCTCCTCAGTTTCAGTTTGACGTCGGGCAGAGAAGATGTTTCTGACTTAACTGGAACTCACTGCATACGCGCGATATGTTAGTCAGATGTTAGTTACATGAAATGTTTAGTTAAGGAAATAAAAGCTTAAGAAAATAACACGGTTTTGTGGTTGGTGGATGTCTTGGTAACAAGACTGATCTGGAAGAAGGGATGAGTTAAATGCGACCGACCACCAAGACGAAGATCGAGATGTTAGAAGAGATCTAGAAGAACTTAAGATGTCTAAGACGCCAGAAGAAGAATAGAAGTAAGTAATGAACAGGGTATACAACATTAATATATACATATAGATGTCAATATAAGCATAGGAAAGACTTGGGCTGTTATCGACGTATTATCGATCATATGGAAACCTAATCTCCCTGATAAGGGTAAAACGAAAATTCTTCCACGCCGTGACCGTGTAAATGCCACTGTATAGCTGCACCACTTGGACTCCAGCGAAACAGCAACTGCACTACTCGATCTGCTGTTGCTGGTGCTGTTGCTGATGATGATGTTGTTGATGATTGTTAAGGTACTTGCCTCTCACCCCACTTATGAGGGCGTGACACAAGGACATTTTTATGTGGGCCCACACACCCACAAGCCGAAGCTCATGTGTGGTAGACACAAAAAATGCGTCGATCCCGTCGGCATTCCTCCTCGAGGGGGCGCCTCAGACGCTGGGCAATAAATCCAGCCCTGCCCCTTTAAATCGAGGTGTTCCCTGGGGGGGGGATAGCCCCCTGGGATCGACGCTGTTAATTTCATTAATAGACACAGGCCCTGAAAGGCCCCTGCTATTAATGATGCAATGATGATGATTGTTAATACAGTTGACATTTAATCTCACGCCTTTTAATGCTAAATTCTCTGATGAGAATTCGTCGAAAAAAAAAAAAAAGAAGCTTTTAGGATTTCAAATAAATTAATATACTTCTGTTCTTGAAGTAATGTTACATAATCATTAGAAACCTAATGATTATGACAATAGTGTAGAAATCATATTAGTACAGCTGATGGCCTTGTGAGTGAGTGACAGCGTTTGACCTCACTCTGACCTTCCGTTCTGGGGATGATCGTGAGAAACGGAAGGCAATAGAAGGCCCCCTTCCGGTTAAGGGGTAAGCAACTCAGTTAGTTAGGAGTTAGAAGCCAAGCTAGCAAGATGTGAGTCTCACTGCGTGATTGTCTGGTCTGGGGTTCTACGAATAAAGTAACATCATCGTAAATCGAAGTCTTGTGGTTATTACTAAAAGCTAACAATGACACAAGGCTTCTGATAAGGAGTGATCCCCAACAGAAACCAGACCCGAAGTCCCCAAGAAACACCACAAGACCAGACCAAGATAGATGATAGAAGAACCAAGCCGGCCAGAAGAGAAATATATAACATATAGATATTTAGTGCCGGTAAAGAGGGTATGCAACATATATCTATTTAGTGCCGTCCAAGAAAAGGCACTACGTAACAGTAAGTAAATGTTGTATTTCCACAAATACGTTTAATCTAGCTACTGGCAAAATAAGCTTAAAATGCGTTTTTGACAAAAGGACTACAGAAAATAATTGACCAAAAATCAGGGAATTATCGGATTTTAATGAAATTTTCAGTGTTTATTTATCAATGAAGGATCTTTATAATGCATTATGTATTTTATTTAAAAACTTTCTCATTTTTTTCAGGTCACTTAATTTTGACCCCCCTTATGTTGGGGGCATAAAATGTTTTGCGAGTTGGTCATTTTCGATACTAATTACAGTATGAATAAAGAGATGCAAGACCGAAGTTATGAATAGAAACAAAAACAAACATTTTTACGGTTGTTCTTTTATGAGAAAATAAGTACCGAAAATCGAAAAATAAAATGTAAAAAAATAATAGATAATTTATTTTTTGGAGATTTCTTTTTTACTCATTTCGATAATTATTTACTTGGCTATTATTTTATAAAAGAAAAAATTATACATCGATGTTTTTTTTCTGCTTAAAAAGGGGAGGGGGTACATTTTCAATAGAGTTTTTCTTCAAAACTTATTACTTTTTGCGCCTAAAATAAGGTTTACATTAAGTAGATATTTATTTTTAGAATCTAAAAATATAACATTTTAAACTTAAAATCCGAATACTTTTATTTTAAATGAATTTTATATATTAATTTTTCATAGCAAAAATACTAAATTAAAGTTTTGAAATAAAATAACTGATGCATTATAAAGTTCATTAATTGTTAAATCAATACTGAAAATTTCATTAAAATCGGATAATTATCTGATTTTTGGTATATTTTCTTTTTCAATCTTGAATGTTATATTAAAATTGTAAACAAGCGCTTAAAACCCTTGAAAAAGAGACAGAATGGCGGATCGCGTCGAAATTGACCAAAACAAATCCCTTTAAATGTATTAAAAATAAACTGCATATGTAATGATATTTTTCTTTTTTTAATGATGGTCATTATGTTACTACTTATTGATTTAGACAAAGTTTGACCTTAAATAATAGATTTAATTAAATTTAATTTGCTTTTAAAATTCCTAGCAGATGACAAAAATGTCTATCCCTAGTTTAATCAAATATAAATGGAAAAAATGTTAAAGGGAGATAACTCTCTATATATTGAATGATAGATATGGAGTTTTGCTGAAAATATTTTGTATTCAGAAATCTTTTAGAGGTAAAAGAACCATTATTGCCACTTGATTGTCTCTGTATGATGAGTGCTTGGCTAGTATGGTAAATACATTATAAATACAAAACTTGTTCAATAATAAACTAATGCATCATAACAAGAACCTAATATTTCTGTTATAATTATTAAGTCAGTTGTCTGGAAATAGCACTACACACTTCACAGTTATATCGTGATAATAGCACAGGAAAGTTGACTGCATAATGGGACAGTGATAAAAACAAACGATCAAAAATGAGCGACATCTTTTATTCGATTTGGTTTTAATGATTTTATCATTGTTGGGTTATTTAATGCCGAAGACAATGTTTCCCCCCAAACAGTTATATTATCGGTAACAATCAGTTACAAACAATTATAGCTTCAATAATCTACATCTAATACAAACAAACTCCTATCTCATACAGACCTCTTCTTAACCACCAAGCTATAGGTTAAGTGGTATCTCTACTGTTCTTCTACAAGGATGGCATTAAGCAACCCACTAAGGTTGATAAGCTATCAAACAAAGAAACAAATAAACTATTCTTAAAAGTTATTTCCTATAACTCCAACCCTAAAAAAGGGGAACTACTCTGAATGAATTTTATCTGTTAATTAATCTACCCATTATTTTCCCATTAAACTAACCCTAAACCCTAACCCTAACCCTAACTCCGTCTTCTTTTTTCCTAGTAGATCAATAAATAAATAAATGATTCATAAAATTCATTCAGAGGGGTTCCCTTTTTTTAGGTTGGAGTTATAGGAAATAACCATTCTTAAATAATAAAAACAAAACCACAAAATCTTGTCAGGGCCAAAACAGCCTTGACCCCTTTCTCTGAACGAACGCACGTAATCAGAGTACGCGTGTGCATTTTCGCACGTAAGCAAACCCCTTTCCATGTCTGACCAGATATATCCAGTTTTTTGCCCAGCTTTAACCCTTTTAAGCTCCAACCCCTTTGCGTGTATTGGGTCACGTAGCCAAAAACTATTTCGTCATCATCGCTAACAAACTTTTCCCTGACGTCATTCGATATTTCCGGTAAATTTCGTGTATTTTAAGAAAGTCGTTGCGATGACAAGGACAGTTCCAGCCAGCCACCACAATTGACGATCCTGATTCCTATTCTGAACAAAATGGCCTTTCCTGATTCCTGACCGCCCTGCCTCTCTACGCTGCTGCAACGACCTGCCTTTCTTTGACGTAGACGACCAGCCTCGTTTCTTTGCTGTGATGACACGAACATTTCCAGTCCAGCAATATCAGCCTTTTTCAAGGCTAAACAAACCCAGCTCTTTTCAGCTAACCAGTCGGCCTTTTCACCTCAGTCTTCCTTAACACGAATGCGACCCTAGGGCGAAATCCCTAGAAGATCTGGATATTACGACCAGATAGGTCCCTCGCGACAGTACGCTAAGTCCTAGCTTGGTAGATCCGACTCGATCTTCCACCGAGCAAACAACCTAGCTACTCGAGGCATTTGCGCACACGTACCAGCCGGTCTAAAATCCCGCATAACCGCGGCCAATCGGACCCAAGCAACACACGTGCTAAGCGAACGGTCCGTCGCTGTTACGTTTCACGCTCGAACCCGAACAGTCCTCGACGGGACTACGACCGGGGCTCGCAGCCGATACAACCGCAAGCCGAGACCGTTACCGACCGACCACGACGTCAACCGAAAACCGTAGACGCACTGTATCCCGATTCCGGATTCCAGCTGCCTATCCGACAACCGACGACCTATCCACCAGATCAACGAAAGACTGACCGAACGTTGAGCGACCAACCTCGAACGACGAAAACTCTCAACTTGCCAATTTACCTTTGTCAATTCTCGATAATAAATTGACCACCTGGTTACTTCCTGCCATCAAAATCCTCTGCCTTTATCTCTTTCATTGCCTCCAGTCGTTTCACTTATTCAAAAGTCTGTGGGGTTGACATCCTTATCGGCCCCGCAACAATCTGTACAGTTATATGATTTCAATATTTCTATCTAATACGGATATGTTTTAAAATGATTTATTTGTTCCAGTGATGCGATGTTGGCGACTACTACTGCTACTGTCGGCTGAGGAATATGCAGACTGCACCTCTGCAGAAGGGTAAAATCTAACACAATAGGCCGTTGGTGACCCATGATACTTAAGGACGGAATCCTGGTGTCTGATCAGTCCATGATATGCAACAGTCCACTTTGGCACTTGCTTAGACAAGACTGTCGGTCGGAGAGGCCCCACCCGATCATTTTTTAATCATATAATATGCTGGAAGGTGCTGTCTGAGAGTCTTAGTGTCCTGAGTATGATGTTAAATTGCATCTAATTGTGTAGTTTCAATTTTGGAGCTCTGGGGAGCGTAGAGTACCTATTCATCACCATTACTCCCTGTTCCACTCTGACCCGGAGTGGTAGTTTACGGTTAATTTTAACTGTCTACATTACACTTCCTTACAAAAAATGATAGGTTTTGCCTATCATTTATATAATAAATGTGTAGTAGTCCATAGGAGAACGTAGCTGTGTTATTTGTACGGTTCTTTTGTATTTCGAAATTTAAGCGAAAAGAGTAATTGGTCGATACTTTTTTCTTGGAAATTTTGGCTTAGAACATTACATCAACAAGAAGGAGACTTGCAAGCTGTTCGAGAAAGGATGCGTTGATACTGAGCGAGAATGAAACAGAAACAGCTAGAATAAATTAGGGAGTAGCAAAAAAATCGGATACTACGAGTTTTAAAAGCGAATTAAGAATAATTAAATCTATTATTTAAGGTTAAACTCTTTTTCGATGGTTTTAAGTGCTTGTTTACAATTTTACTGTAACATTCGCAATTGCAAAAGAATTTACCAAAAATCAGGTAATTATCCGATTTTAATGAAATTTTCAGTATTTGATTTAACAATTAATGAATGTTTATAATGGCATCAGTTATTTTATTTCAAAACTTTAAATTTAGTATTTTTGCTATGAAAAATTAATATATAAAATTCAATTAAAATATAAAAAATCCCGATGTTAAGTTTAAAATGTTTATATTTTTAGATTTCAAAAAATAAATATCTACTAAATGAAAACCTTATTTTTATATTGCCAAAGTAATAAGTTTTGAAGAAAAAACTCGATTGAAAATGTACCCCTCCCCTTTAAGCAGAAAAACATCGATGTATAATTTTTCTTTTTAAAAATAATAGCCAATTAAATAATTATCGAAATGAGTAAAAAAAGAAATCTCCAAAAAATTAATTATTTATTATTTTTTTACATTTTATTTTTCGATTTTTGGTATTATTTTCTATAAGAAGCGCAACCGTAAATTTTTTTTTGTTTCTATTCATAACTTCGGTCTTTTATATCATTATTTATACTGTAATTAGTACAATATATGACCTTGAAAAACATTTTACGCCCCCAACATAAGGGGGGGTCAAAATTAAGTGACCTGAAAAAAAATGAGAATGTTTTGAAATAAAATAAATTAATGCCTTATTAAAAGATCGTTCATTGATAAATAAACACTGAAAATTTCATTAAAATCCGATAATTCCCTGATTTTTGGTAAATTATTTTCTGTAGGGGGGCTGAAGTCATTTTGTCAAAAACGTATTTTAGGCTCAGTTTGCCAGTCCTTAGAATAAATAATTGAGAGGGGAAGATGACGACACTGACAAAGGGGTGAGGAAACAGATACTATGCAACAAGTGGAACTTCGTTTATATTTTGAGCATTGTTTTAGACTTAGGCAACAAGAAAGGAGAGATCTCACATGAGAATAAACGAGCATATTATCTCGAGTGACAAAGAGAAACACATGAACTTGGAATATTGTTGTAGAGTAGCTTACACCCCTTCAACACGCTACCAGATGGACTGGCTCATAGCCATAAAATAGCCTATGATTAAAGTAGATTAACGAGCTGAATAATATTCAGGCTGACTTGGCTGCGTTGGCTATACCAAACTGACCCTCCTCTTTTAGTGTAAGTTTTTCATGTTAATTCTGTACTTATTTGTTCTGTGTTTGTATGTATCTGTTTAGCACCGGATTCTGGTGCTTAATAAATGTGTTAAGCACAACATTCATCTGTGTATCTTTCCAACTCGCGATACAACAAATACAAAATATAAAAGCTGAAGAACGGTACAATTTCAGACAAAATAGTCCATAATAAGCGTCTTAGGAGAAACTAGCAGAGCTATCCGGCGTTGCCCGGGATTTAAAAAGTTAAAAATAAATCTATTATCGGTTATTTCCTATGATTCTAACATGATCAAAGGGGAACCACTCTTGACTGATAAATTATTTATTTATTTTCCCATTAAACTAATCCTAAACCCTAACCCTAAACCCTAACCCTAATCCCGTCTTCTTTATTCCTAGTAGGTCAATAAATAAATAAATAATTTATCAGTCAAGAGTAGTCCCCCTTTGATCATGTTAGACTTATACGAAATAACCCTATTATCTATATTTATGTATACATTAGTAAAAATCATTTTTCTATATATATTATATTTTTGCTTGAAGGCAATTACAATGCATGTATCGCATAAAATTCGATACTTTTTTTTAATAGAAAATGAACTTTTTATAGAAAATGATACTTTTTTTAAATAGAAAATGAACTTGCCTTCAAGCAAAAATATAATATATACTTTAATTAAACAATGCTTCTAAAAAACAAACATCCAAAAATCTTATTTTTCTATATATTTTTGTTATTCTTTATTGTTACCATAGAAAAAAAAAAAAAAAAAGAAAAAAAAAAGAAAAAAAAAAAAAAAAAAAAGAAATGGTCGCTAAAATTTTCGCTGAAAACAATCGCAGTAATTAAAACTTGGGAATTCAATATTTCAGGATGGCGCGTTCGGATTTAGCCAAGAATGTTTTTAATTTGCTCATGGAGTCGGTCTGATTCCGAAATGGTATGATATATTTGGCTACAGCCACTTGGAGTATGGTTGAAAAATGTGACATACTGTCACACAGACATACTGATATTCGTATTAATTTTATAGATTAATAAAAACATTTTTCGATATATTTGTTTTATTATCTCTTATTTTATATATATATTCTTGTTTCTACGTTTATTTTTATAATTCTCCTTGTTTATATTTTTTTCTATTTGAATTTTATTTGCTAGTTATCATATTTTATATTTTATTAATTTGTTTTATTCTTAAATAATTTCTTAACTAATTCTTTGTCATATCAATTATTTATACCCTTATAATTTATTTAAATGAGGGTTAGTAAGTTTTATACCTTTACTCGAACAAAAATATGGGTGTGGATTCTATTGAACTTTGGTCTTTGCTAGTATCAACCAATTTTCCTTTATAAAAGGACATGAGCTTGATCGTTGTAAAAATAAACATTCATAAAAATATAGATAAACAGGGGAGCAAAATATTTCTATTTCTATTTATATATATATATATATGTATATATATATATATATAATATATATATATATATTATTATATATATATATATATATATATTCTACAACCTCCTACTATCAATGGTTATTACCTCCCACTTCTAATTCCTTGCTACTACTCGTTCTCGTTAAAAACGAGACACGAAATCATACCATCGGTTCCTACCTGAGGATGGCAAATTGTATTGCCGAAAGCGCTCGTTTTGAAACCTTAGGGGAACTATTATACCAGTTACACCCCGACACCAGAAAGATGGCCCGAAAATTGGAACGGATCAACGAAAAACTTGTCCGACAGGAATTGTCTGTACAGTTCAACAAAACTTGTATAAAAGAAAAAATGCTGCCAAAATTACACTTATTTTAATATATAATAATATATATATATATATATATATATTATATATATATATATATATATGGAGAATAGGTGCTTAATTGAAGTCGTACATAATTTTGAAAATTAAATTGATTAATAATTAATGAATTAAGCGGGCATACCTATTCAAATATAAGGCTAATTCATTAATTGTTAATTAATTAATTTTCAAAATTAGGTACGACTTTAATTAAGCACATATTCTCCCAAAATTGTCGGCTAAAAAAGCCATATCAAAACACATTGTTTGTTTGTTTACTTCTCATATATATATATATATATATATATATATATATATATATATGTTGAAAAGAGAAATAAAGGAAAGAAAGTATTGAATGGATAAAATAAGATATTTTAATTAATTTAACTTACACGTGTTTCGGCCAGGAGTTTATCCATGTGTACATTTCAATCGAATGTTTTTCGAACATTTCAAAAATTCTACGCGTTCCAACGAATTTTATTTTTAAAAATTAAGGATTTACTCTGAGGAAGGTCAATATTTCTTTGTGTGCAGAAAATTTCTACATTTTTCCTATTATTATTATTTTCATTTCATTTTGTTTATTTAAAAATGATAATAGATTGAATAATGTACACATGGATAAACTCCTGACCAAACACGATGTAAATTAAATTAATTTAAAAATATCTATTTTATCCATTTCAATACTTCTTCTTTCCTTTCTTTCTCTTTATCCTCTCTTTTTT
>CM042137.1:101373316-101433933 GCA_023376005.1 Doryteuthis pealeii | reverse complement strand
TCTCCTGAGGAAGGTCAATATTTCTTTGTGTTGAGAAAATTTCTACATTTTCTATTATTTTATTTCTTTCATTTGTTATTTAAAAAATGATAATAGATGAAATAATGTACACATGGATAAACTCCTGACCGGAAACACGTGTAAATTAATTAATTAAAATATCCTATTTTATCCATTCATACTTTTTTTTCCTTTCTTTCTCTTTTCAAATACCGTCGATCACTTCTATTTCATTTTTACCACACACACACACACACACCACAGCACACACAATCACACAACACATATATATAATATATAATATAGATGGTTTCGCGAATTAGAATATTTTGCAAACAATTTTTTCTTGTTTAAAATAGCTCCTCTCAATTTATTCTTCCGTGAAAATTTCACGGATCCTGCTAGTTCTCAAATAATTGTAACCATGCGGATTTCTAAACGCAACTAATCGAACTTTTTGCTTTCCCTGCAAATTAATTTTAGACGGGGTCGGAGTCGATTACGATTTTAGGTTAAGGGAAGCCTAAGATCAAAAGATAGCTTTATGATTAATACGGCATGAAAAATTAACATCCAAGGGAGATATTAAGACATACAAGGGAATAACTCTAAGATATGCTAAGGGAAGTAATTTAAACACCTGTTAAAGATTAAAAACGGTAGTAATAATATAAGTAAGTAAAAGTCGTTCGGGGCAGCTATAAGTCGGTATCAGCAGACAGCTGAACAGTCTATTCCTTTTTCAGTAGGCTAGATCCAAGGAAGATTAATTTTTAGCAGATCATGGTGGGTGCGCACACCTATCATCAACTCCTCACTTTACCCACGATCACTGTAGCGAATCATTACGCTGAGTTGGCGAGGGCCAGTATTGAACCTGGGAACCTTGTGACTCCTAGGAATTCATCACACCGGCTGACGAGAAATAGAAAAGTGCGGTATGGCTGACCATAATATCGAATGAACAGGGAACTATCTTGCCTTATGGATGAAGTTAGATATAGATAGAGAAGAAGCATTGAAGACGAAGACGCTCAAAGAATCAGCACATATGATAGGGGTGTTAAAGTAACATAGCATAGAAATGAATACAATACGGAAACCCATAATTAAGAAGGCTAGATCAGATTGAGAAAAAAAAACACAATATGAGTCTAAGTAAAAAAAAATCATACATAAAAATGAATAGGTAGATATTCTAGCCAAAACAAGACATTAGGTTTATAAGTTCCCAAAATTCACACTCAATTTCGAAGTATCTTCATCATCAGAGACTGTTTTTGAAAACAGTCTCTGAAGATGAAGATACTTCGAAATTGATTAGACATTGGACACTATACGCATTTTATACGCATTGTAATTGCTTCAAAATATAAATAAAGTAAATTTATAAATTTAGATTTATTCAATTTCTTTTTTGATAATCGATTTTGTTAAATTTTCCCCAGATTGTCTGCACAATAAGGTGATGTCATTATTAGGTTTTCATTATTCTATCTAATGCCATTTTTATTTCGGTTCGTAGCTGATGGATGGGAAGGGTTATAAGTTTCCCAAGGGTATTAATACGAAAGTGAACGCAATAGCGCGACTGGAATTAGAACTCGCTTAAGAATGCTGAGAGCAGTCCTAAACAAGTCATGGAAGCAGCACCCCACAAAGGAAGCAACTATATGGTCACCTGCCCCCCATCTCACAAACCATCCGGGTGAGACGGACTAGGCATGTAGGACACTGCTGGAGAAGCGGGGATGAGCTCATAAACGACGTTCTCTTGTGGAAACCAACACATGGACATGCTAACGTAGGACGCCCGCTAAGGACCTACATTGACCAACTATGCGAGGACTCGGGATGCTGCACAGAGGACCTCCCAGGGACCATGAGTAATAGGGAAGGTTGGCGAAAGATTGTCATGGATATCCGTGCTGCGCGCGCGACATGATGATGATGTCTATGATGTCGCAGTCCAGTACGTTAGCAATTACGTCACGGGAATTCCCTTTTTTTTTACTAGAAACGGCTACCCGGCATTTGCCTGGGTAGAAGGGGGGATAAAAATTCGTCCCGCTGACCCTTTATTACTGAATCCTCGCAGGATGCCTCATTAAAATCCCTATGTAAAAAAGACCTTGAGTTGATTCAGCCTGGTGGGGCGTCACAAAAAAAAAAAAAAAAAAAAAGGAAAAAATCAAACCAAATCACATAAAAACTGAAAAGAAAAACCAGAGTCTCCAATTTAAAATATCAAATACAAAAGAATCCATCATTACTATTCAAATTTTATTTTATAAGTATCTTTATGAATATACATCAAATCTTCATTATTTTTACTCAAAAAGCAAGATCTGGTGATAGTGAATGTGTATGTATATTCATTTTGCTGTTAATTGTTTTATTTTTGTAGTGTAGCTGGATATGGCAATAGCATAATCTTTACAGATCATTGCCGTCCCTCACAATCCTACAACTCCACCACCAGAACCCTTCCTTGCATGAGCCCTCAAATGACTCATCAAACCTGCTGCAGATCCACAAAGTTTGATGCAAATATGACATTGAAAAGACTTCCTTCCCGTTGAATGAGATGATTCAGATGAATCAGATGATAAAATTTGATGCTTATGCACCACCATATGTCTCTTGACCAGAAGCCGACTTACAGACCTTGCCACAGATAGCACAAGACACTGGACATACATACATACATACATACACACACACAACAACCCTTTATATATCCCGCCCTGTCAACTGGGGCGTTAGAATGCACCGACTGCACCTCTGCAGAGGGGTAAGACGCCCCCAATGGGGCCATCTGTTGGCCGTGGGTGCCGACCCGTGATGCTTAAGGATATAACCCAGGTGGATGAGCAGTTCATGACTTGCAATACTCCACTTTGGCCCTATCTTGGGCTAGACGGGCAGTCGGAGAGGCCCACTCCGATCAATCGGCTGGTCACGTCAAGCCCTAGCACCTATATGATTTTCCCAACCCTATTGCCATTATGGCAAGCCCCAACCCTTTTTATCATATGGGTGCTAGAAGGCGGTGACTGAGGGTCTACATGTCCTGGGAATGACGTTAAACTCTATCTGATGGTGAGGTTCCAGTATTGGAGGTTTGGGGAATGTGGAGCACCCCTTCATCACCATTTCTCCCTGGCCCACTCTGACCCGGAATGGTAGTACCTGTTAGGGTCCCATCTATGGGTTAAATAGAAAAACATGAGTTGATAAACAAAATTGTATTATCCATTAAGAATTGATTTATTTCAAAACTTTGTCGGCATTAAATGACCCACCGAGGTTGATATGCCGTAAACAAAATCAAAATCAAATCAAACCTTTTATATATCTATAGATTGTTTTCAGCGAGTCGTGTGTACTATTTACAGAACAAATAAAATGTCTACACGATCTCTGCAAGGGTGTCGTCGGTGTATTGTACGATCCGCCAACTATTTTTTCTTAGTAGCAGTATCGGTTATTTCCTATAAGTCTAACATAAACAAAGGGGAACCACTCTTTGATAAATTATTTATTTATTTTCCCATTAAACTAACCCTAACCGTAACCCCTAACCCTAAACCCTAACCTTAATCCCCGTCTTCTTTTTTCCTAGTAGATCAATAATTTATCAGCCAAGAGTGGTTACCCTTCGTTTATGTTAGAATTATAGGAAATAACCACGCTATCATACATTGTTTACGTTACTGTTTAATTATTGTTTAAATATTGTTTATAGCAGTCGACGAGTGTAGTTTGGTTTTCTGTTGATACGATCGCTCAACTCATCACGCGATTGGATTTCTATTAATTGTTGAGGTTTATTCCTTTATAAATTAAGTTATTTACATTATTTACGTGACAATTGTCCTTATCTTGGGTTTTATCCTCCCAACGTTTCAGCTGTTGTATTATCCGGCCTTCTTCAGTCGTCATTCGCCGAACTGAAACCGTTATTCAATCTATAGTGGTAGACATAGGATAAAAGTGTTGCTTAAGAGCCAGAGAGTTGGAATCTATCTGGAAGTCATGAGTTTAATCTCTCGACATATATTCAGTGGAAAGAGAAGCAACATTACAAAGATGAAATAGTTGAGATTGTGAATTAACTATTGGGTAATTCCATGTCAAATCATCCAGACCATGTCACCCCCCCTCTTCAATTTTCTGAATTTATTTTCAAGGTGTGGATTATTTTAAAGTTAGACATTCCCCAAAATTTGGGCTTCCAATTCCAAAAATTGGCGGAGTTATGCCGATTTTTAGCTCTCCAAATTTGGTGGGGTTCGCGAAAAATGGCGACTTTTTGTTATCTTTTTTTGTCTGTAAAATGAGTTCTAGAGCTTCCATACTCCTAAACATTCGTTTATAAAAGCATTTTTACCCGAGGAACCCACAAATTCTATTGAAAAATCTTAAAATTAATAAATTTTAAATTATTGATGATTCCTGATTTTTTAGTAGCAAGATTAATATCCCGATGTGGCACTGAATCGACGACAAAAATGTTTCTGTTATTATTTCACATATATTGAACATTATTTGTACCAAAAGTGTTTTGGGGATTGTCTAACGTTAACATAGTCCATACCTGGAAAAAAACTCCAGAAAAATTTAAGTGGGTGTGTTGCAGATTGACTATTGTTTCAATTTGTTTTGCGCGGGAAGTTCGAAAAGACAAAGGAAAATTGAACAAAGAGACTAGAAAGGGAAGAAAGAACTTCCGGTCAAAGGAACAAAAGGATGTGTGGGCGGCTGCCTTTACTTAAGGGGTCAGCAGTAGCAGTTAGTCAGTCAGATAGGAGACGGCGAACAGAGCACAAGGAGTCTGACCGTCGACACGGTCGAGCGCTGCTAGTGGGCAGTGGGGTTCAGCACCCCCTCACCTCACCATCCCAGCAGTAGAGTAGGAGTAGAAGTCATTGTCAACCCTCGGTCATTTCATCGTCCACTCACACGCACCACGAGAGAACGTAAAGAAATAAACTAACGTTTGTTACAATGCCATGTGTTGAGTCTCTACGCCGACTACTAACCTACTGGCAGTATACCAGCAACGTATACGATCCAGAGTAGCGAAGAAGGGCTATGCAACAGGTGAATGACAATTTTACTTTTTTTCCGGATGATTTGACATGGAATTATCTAGCAGTCATTTATTTTACACAATCATATAGTTTCAAGTAATTAATAATAATTACTCTGTAAATGATACTTTGTAAACAATTACCTTATGACGAGATATTTCAAGGCATGGGTAGCGGGATGAGAGGCTGTCTACTCAGCGTGGGTTAAATGAAGTGTTTGGTTCGAAGTCCCCTGAAAGTTGCTAACTATGACCAAAGACTCCAGAAGAAGGCCGGAGAATAGGAATATACCCAACTCATTCGCTCTGGGTAGGATATGACATTGTTGCATACTGCCGCTAGACTTTTCTGACTTTTATGAAATTACACTTATCTTCGTCTATTACACAGGACAACAACTTTTTGAAAGTCTCAGTTGCATGGGATTTGTTTTCTTTATTCTTTATAACTGTAAGATTCAAAGTGAATATTTGAAGAACATACAACTCCGACAAGGGTTGAGGGACAATACATTTAATAGATAACAGCACATGAATACAAAGGATACATAATAGAAGAGTACATGGATACATAAGATACAAATACAAGAGTAGATAAACCTACATATATAAAAAGACTGGAGATAGAAATGACTTACAAGGAGGGGGGCCGGAGCCCCACCGAGAAAGGGGTAGACCGTATCTAACCCATGTAGTCTCGTAGCGAGGAAAGAGGAAGAGAAATTCGAATCAGCCGCTTAAATATCATACGTCCCTGGTGGGAACAAGCGACAACAAGCCGGGTAGATAACTCCTCCAGGCCAAGGAAAGATAATCCCCTACATAACTATTTTTGATTTGTTAATTTCAAATATGAAAACAATTTTGTTCTGTATGCTTTAGTTTTCATGCAATTTGAGGTATTATATCTTATCCTTTTGTGGCTAAATAATTTACTTACGCGTTTCTGGTATCAATAGAGATATCTGATTTTTTTTCTGTCAAATTTGATCATAGCTATAAGGAGACATCAATGTGTGAACAACTCTACTACTTTCTGTGTATTTGTGGATACTACATAATCTATGCATAGATTATTGTCAACCCCCTGTATTTCTGAAGGGATGGCCCCTTTTCATATCACGGGCGGGACTTTCCATGGAATATTACAGAAAGCCCGCGAAATACGTGAAGTCACGTGGGACCTGGTTGGCTCTTCAGTTTCAGCTTTGACGTCAGGCAGATAAGGTCTTTCTCCCTTAGCTGAAGCCCATTGCACACGCGCGTTATGTTAGTTACATAAAATGTTTAGTTAAGTAAATAAAAGCTTACATAAATAATATGGTTTTGTGGTTGATGAATGTCTTTGCAACAAGACTGATCTAGAAGAAGAAATGAATCAAGGACGACCAACCACCAAGACTAGGTCCAGACGCTAGAAGATTAACGTAAGATACCAAAGATGAGCAGAAGAATAATAGAAGTAAAAAGAAGGGTATACAGCAGTTTGAGGCGCAGTATAATATTATTTGTGAAGCGAGCATTTAAAGTGTACTTTGGACTCACTCTTATGATCAAGACAAGGAATGGGCTTCTCATACTGTATGTCATAACTGTGAAGAAATGCTGTTTGTCTTCTTTGGTCTTCAAGTACTTAGGAACTTTCTTCTTTGTATTTCTGCTAGGAATTTTCATCTCTGTGTCCGTTGTTACTTTTTAGTAACGAACACAAGATTCCAAACAATTCAATATCACTTTAAACCTTATCTAAAACATACATATTGACCCAAAGATAGGACCCAAAAGTTACCACAAATAGAGTGAACTCGGAAGTAATGACAATGTATAATGACTGTTTTCGTCCCACTTCAAGCAACCGTTCTGGGAAAAGTCTGAATTTTTCTCTTCCTTTATCGTTAAATAGTAGGTTAGACTGGGCTCTTTTGCATTAGTTACGTGGTCTGTATTTGAGAAGCAAAAATTCAAAAGTTTTAATCAAAACCCAGGTTGGTGTGGGTCTAGAAAATCCATTATATAAAACTTTTTCTATTCGTGGTGTAATGGATATCACTGTAGGAAATGGACACAGTGATTCGAGCTCAAATCCTGGACGAGGTTGGTTGCATTTCCCATATCGCAAATATTCTTGAGAAAGGTATGCATCCAATTATTTTCCTATGCTATTGGTAAATGTTAGGGCAAACTGGGCTCTTTAACACTGGTATGGCAACTGGTCTGGGAGAAGGGAATTTTGAAATCAAATCTGTTAAAATCCACTTAGAATTAAATTGTGCCGTATCCTGCTTGTTCGGTGGGGTTGGTAAATACATATAAAACTCACCATCATGTCGATGGGCTTTGAATATGCTGACTGTATCTCATGCAAAGGGATAACAACCCTTCAAAAAAGGGACTCCTGGTCATGAAAATGCATCTTATGGTCAAGCCCATTTGTAGAGAGCAGGGAAGTGTAGAGTACCCCTTGATTGTCATTATTTCCAGGTCGACTCTTAACCGGAGTAGTAGTACCTGTTAAAGTTCTATCTATGAGTTAAACAGATCTGTCCATAGGCACCCCCCTCCAACCCCACATAAAACAAACCAAAAACTAAAACACTTCTTAATTAGAGTCCACAATAAAATCAATCAAGTTTTGTCAACCATGAAATATTAAGATCAACCTATGTTGCAAACACCTTAAGTCAACCAACCCATTCACTAATTTCACAACTAAAAGATTTATCACGAATCTAATTGCTGAAACAAAAGTGTAATTTATTTACTGGATTACTCCCACTTCCAAAAATAATATATTGAAATATTTATTAAATATATTACAGACTCATAATCAAATTCTTCTTCTTCTTCTTCTTCTTCTTCTTCTTCTTCTTCTTCTTCTTCTTCTTCTTTCTTCTTCTTTCGCCTCTTCGTCTTCTCTCGCTACATTCATCACGCCTTCCCAAAATGTTTTAATATCGCATTTTCTTCTCTTCTTCTTCTTCTTCTTCTTCTTCTTCTTCTTCTTCTTCTTCTTCTTCTTCTTCTTCTTCTTCTTCTTAAATATTAAATAACTACAGACTCATAAACAAATCTATGGATTGAAACAAACTAATACTCGTAGAATAACATTTCCGCTGCAAAGTACACCATAATAAAAAGGATGGGGAAAATGCATTGGACAACATTACGGAAATTAAATAAACACACGAAGATAAGTGGTTGGATTTTATGGCATGTCAATAACTGCTGGGTTATTTTATGCCGAAGACGTTTTGTTTTATGCATTCTTACTAAAGCTACTGAATATGTTTTTAAACTTATTTTTCTATTCAACCCATCAACGGACCCTAACAGGTACTACCCCTCTGGGTCAGAGTGGATCTGGGAGTAATGGTGATGAAGGTGTATTCCACATTCCCCAGAGCTCCAGCCATCACCTTCTAGAACAGATATGATAAAAAGGGTTGGATCTTTCCATAAGGGCAATTGGCGTGGGAAAATCACATAGATGCTAGGACTTGACATGACCAGCCAATTGATCGAAGGGGGTCTGTTCGACCATCCGTCTAGCCTAAGTAAGGACTAAAGTGGAGTGTTGCATGCCATCGAATGTTCAGCCACCAGGTGAAGATAAATGAATAAAACGTCTACAAACACTTAGCCTAAATGTTTTACCAACAATCCATATAGTATTCAAGGTGCTGATTTGAAATAGGATGGGCAAATTTGGGGTGACACATAAATACCTATAACTCACAATACCCATGCTTTACATAATTTCTGAAATGGAGAGCTCAGTGCCTTGTTTCCCGATAGAAGATTTTATATAAAAATCAACTGAATACACTTGGATACCAGAAAATAATTTTTATTCGATGAAATGATATGCTACATCTGATCCTTTTTTTCGCTTCTCTTATAGTAGACTATCAGGGCCACTTGGCGTTGCTCGGGATTTAAAGATTTGAATATAGATTTCTTATCTATATTCATATATACAAGGTGTGTCAAAAAGTATCGAGATTGTTTGTACTTTTTGACACACCTTGTATTCTGAAAAAAGATTAACGTTCCATTCATTGTTCCTTTCTATCTTGGTCAATACAGCTTCAAACTCGGCACTTTTATGAATACACCTTGTATTCTGAAAATAATTAACGTTCCATTCATTGTTCATTTCTAACTTGGTAAATACAGCTTCACTCTAGATACTTTTATGAGACACCTTGTAGATTAATAACATTTCTTTTAGTTTTATTATCATTTATTCTATATATTCTTTTTTAACGCTGTTTATTTCTATTATTATTCTTGCTTATATTCTTCTTTTATTAGTTTTTTTATTTGCTTTTTATTATGTAAAACATAATGAATTATTATTAATTTATTTTAACTATTAATCTTTTTTCAAAATTAATTGAAAAATATATATCATTGATTTATATCCTTATTTCTTTTTCTATTTAGCTTTTCTTATGAAAAATTAGGGGTAAAAACTTTTGACCATATGACCTTTAGGCACCCCTTTTTGATCTCGATTCAGAAAGACATGTTTTTCGTTTACACCGTCATTATCCGGTTGTTTGTTAACCCTAACAAACAACCGGATATTGACGGTGTAAATGAAAAACGTCCTTCTGAATCGAGATCAAAAAGGGGTGCCTAAAGGTCATATGGTCCAAAAGTTTTTTAACCCATTCTCGTACAAAAATAGATATTTGATTTTATTGAACTTTGGTATTCGCTTGTCTCCATCAATTTTCTTTTATAAAAGGCCATGTGCTCGGCCATTGTACCACCAAACATACAGACATATAGGCAGACAGACGAATAGAATATTTCTTTTATATATAGAAATTAACAAACTATTTAAAAATCTTTAAAAAAATGTTTTTTTTCCGAAAGTATTTTCTCCTGACAGTGACCTAAGGTCAAACTAGTTGAGGACAATAAGAATCTAAATAACACAAAAGAAATATATTCCTATTTGTTTAATCACTTTCTTTGATCTTTATATATATATATATATATATATATATATATATATATATATATATATATATATATATAAAATGTTTACTAAAAAATGAAACTCATAGGCTATTATAAATTATAACTTTGCACTCAAGAAAGAAATTACCAATATTTTTGTCATAATATTCGAAGAGCAACTTAATTAATACTGCTGTGTAGCCTTTAGCATTTCCAATACAAATATTCCATTCATTTCGTGTCCTTTCCATTAGTTCTTCTAAAATAATTACTGAGTCGAATTCATAAATTTTGATGATAGGAAAATTTCTACTTAACCTCTATCTATAAAAGAATAAATTGTTGTGCTGCAATTCTATTTTTCTACTTTTTGCTAACGAATATATCTGCGGGCGGAAAGGCAAAACAAGAAAAGAAAACCGCTTTAAAGTTCTGTTATTGCAAATAGCAAAGTCAGAGCTCACTGGAATATATGCTGCTTGTGTTCTATCGGTTAAAACATTTATTGATGACGTTGGGTAGCAGCAACTCATTATCAGACATGTTAAAAACAGCATCTCTGATAATAAATCCATATGTCAGTGTATCAGTCCATTATATTTTTCAACTTCACTCCTAGAGGTCTTAGCCCAACATTTCATAACATTTTGGAATCAGGTCGACTCCGTGAGCAAATCAAAAAACACTCCGGGCCAAATACAAACCAGCAATACAGAAATTTGGATTCCCAATTCTAATTACTGCTATCATTTTCGGTCAGTTTAGGAACCACAAGCTTCCAGGTTCGAGAGCGACCCTCGCCATCTCAGCGTATGAGTAAGCACGGGGATTTGTACGGTAAAGTGAGTAGCTGATGGTAGGTGTGGCACTCCACCTCGGACGCCAAAACACTCTTCTTGGTCTGGCGCTAGTGAAAAGGCGATAGACGCCTTCGTTGTCTGGCTGATACCGACATTAGGCCACTCCGACGACTTTAATTGCTTACTATTTTCGGTGATATTTCACGCGATTTTTGCGAGGGATTTTTTGTACTATAACAATTTTTATATCTTGGAAAAAATTGGGAATAAACGAAATTGATTGCGATATCCATCCAACATCACCCATGAAAATAGAAGTAATTGTTTGTACGGAAAATAAGGATGTTGTTTATCATGCAGCTTTACAATAATTTCCAAATAGACAAATTATATCACTCTTTTGATCAAGAATGTTCGTTCGAGTTTAAAAAATCTAATATATCCCCAATGCATGAATTGTCATTGTTGAGCCGAATGCTATATTAAAAACCTTGTCAACCGATAAAGTAGCTTTAAAGTTAGTCTATTAAATACACTTACAAACATGTGCATCCTTCAGGTGCAAATATGTAAGTTTTAATCTAATAAATATATATAATATTAATGAATGGATATAAAAAGATTAAAAGCAGAGTAGGGCATAATTAAAAAATAGAACAACTGCAACTTTCTCTTCCATCATTCTCGTCTTTCATTGCTAAATTCACCAAGTTTAACTATTTAGTTAGAATATGAAGTAAAGAATAAAATTACAGTTATTTCTTCTTGATAATGGATTTCTTTTAAGTTTTATCCCCGAGACTTTTGCTGATATTCATTAAGATAAAACTAAACAATAATTCTAAGCACATATTTATTAAAATAAATTTTTATGATCCATATGCACATTAGCTTGCCCTGAACGCTATTTTGTTGTATAAATAAATACAATTACATCTATTATTATGTAGATATAGTCAATAGTATTAATAATGTAAAACAATTTATCGATAATTGAGGTTTAGATAAAAATTAAATCATGGAGAATATGACGTAAATAACTAAGGAAATTTTGACTTGAGTAGTAATATAGTTTTGATTACAGACAGGAAAACACATAATCTCCATTATAATAAGATGTGTTTCTTCATGACGTAATGTAAATGAATTTGTAATCTGGCGCTGTAATAGCCTTGGAACATCATTCAGTTCTTCGTTATTTAAAGCCACTCCGCCCTTTTCTTTGCAAGGGTTCTTAGCTCCCTCAGTCGCCTGCCTAATCTTAGAGCTCCCAGTCTTTGTGGCACACCCGCAGCTTATAAAGCAAGTTTCTGGAGTGGCTGCAACTTCGCGCCCGGTAGTTGTTTGATCCATTACAGCATATTTCAGGGATTTTTGTACAGACTTCTTTGGGCATCCATGACCATCGTATGTGTCCCACCCTTGTTGGTTAGCGGAATAGAGTTGCACATCTTGGACAGAACCTTATTGGAGATTAGCCTGTTTCGCAATCGGTGAGTATGTATATTTTACGAATTTCGCAAATTATGCGCAACAAGTTTGCAACAAAGTTTTGCTTAATATTGTATCAGAGGTCTTTTGGTTACTGTGCTAAAAGGTTAATGTTGAAATAAATTATAAAATAAAACCAGCAAATATCAAAGCAAATAGCAGGAGGTTGAGTTGGAACAGACGTTATCTCTTGTGTATTATTTTGGCAATAAGCTATAATTTACAAAATATATTTTTGTGTGAGTATTGATTTTTATATGTGTACAGTGTACATAAATGTTTTTAATATCATTTTTTAATTGCTTACTTGTGTGTTGGCCCTGAATAACTTTAAGGATGTAGCGATTGTCTGCCTTGATGAGATGGACTAGAGTCCAAAAGGTTTATCTTCCCTTAAACAAGGGTTTCGCCACTAAGTGACACTACTAGCTGGGCATTTAAACTCAGCCCGGGATGCCCTCTGTCTCTCGCTTGGTCTAGCATCTACAAAAGATGGACTAGATCCGTGGTGTCTGTCCATTAAGTGTGTGTGTGTGTGTGGGGGGGGCTTTCCCCCATAATTATCAAGAAGTGACTCTCATATTCTTCATGAACTCTTTCTTACTTGTACTTCGTTGTTCGTATTTAATTATGTATATATTTGCCTACGTTAAGGTTTCAGCGAACCTTTTAACGTATCATAAGAACCACACATTTAATTCTTATAAGGATAAAATTTGGTAAGCCTTCGTGGATATCAGAACTGATATTTTTGCTTCAACGGCTGGAGAATCTACAGATATGTGTGTCCTCTTTGACTACTGGAATGCTATAATGCCCTAATTATAAGACCTTCTGCTATTTATTTATTTTCTTATTCAGCGATTGAGGCCGTCGTAATATATAGAAATGGGTGCTAGTTATCAGCTGTTACGACAGAGATTCGCAAGTCTTTTGAGTTCAAGCCGGTCTTTCTTTGTTGTAAAAGCTTTCCGATCATCCAAGTAAGACGAACAAAAAATGTCTGGCACTGCTGGAGAAGCAGAGACGAACTCATAATCACTGTTTTCCAGTGGACCCTCTTTTAATGGACACATCATTATTGGCCTACCAGCAAAAAAATTCAATCCTCAACTCATGCGATCACTGGATGGTATTGACACAGGAGGGCTGGAAAAGATCGATAACCAATAGTGACGGATGGTGTGTGTGTGTGTGTGTGTGTGTGTGTGTGTGTTTGTATGTGTTTGTGTGTGTTCATAGATAGATAGAGATAGAGATAGATAGATAGATGGAGAGAGGAAGAGAGAGTATCTGTGTATGAGTGAGAGAGATATAGATAGAGAAAGCGAGAGAGATATGGAAAAACAGAGAAATCAAAAGAAGAGTTGCAGAGAGAGAGAGAGAGAGAGAGAGAGAGAGAGAGAGAGAGAGAGAGAGAGAGAGAGAGAGAGAGAGAGAGAGAGAGAGTATTTATTACTACTACTACTACTACTATAATAATAATAATAGGTTCTCTTCGACAAAAAAGAGTACCTGCCACCTCGTACACTTTGCCGACCACCGAGTGAAAATGAAAGAAAGCGAAAAGATAGACAAATACTTAGACCTTGCCAGAGAACTAAAGAAACTGTGGAACATGAAGCTGATGGTCGTGCCTATTGTAATTGGTGCCCTTAGAACGGTCCCCAAAGCTCTGGAGTAGTACATGAGAGAGAGAGAGAGAGAGAGAGAGAGAGAGAGAGAGAGAGAGAGAGAGAGAGAGAAGAGAGAGAGAGAGAGAGAATTCGAGCTATCACCACGACGATGATGATGATGATGATGATAGATGGCACGCGGTAGTATTAAGATACCCGGTCAGAGTGAACTGGGATGTAATGGCAATGAAGAAGTTTATACGGTACGTTTGTTTTCTATTTTAGCAAGACTGTTGTCGGAGCTTAAGTTCACAGTAACAACACGTGAAAATTTCAGGACATTATTTTAAAAACTAGAATTAGTTAGGTCTTAAAATAATGTCGCCTCAAGTAACGCTGATAACTGAAAATAAATTCAACAGAAAGGACTTATCAGTTAATGTTAATCTTGGAATAATCAAGATTGAAGGAGGTGTAAATAGAAGTGTATTAATGTCCAAATATAACATTGTGTCTTCTACACGATGCGATATATATATATATATATATATATATATATATATATATATATATTTGTCTGGACTTTTTGTTTTCTGATTTATACTCTTTATATAAAATTCTATTATCGATTCGTCAAAGGTAGTATCAGATAGTGGCGTATATATTTACTACTACTACTACTACTCTTCTTATTATAAAATGGAGATTGTGTATTTGTCTGTCTGTAACCGAAACTATTTCACTACTCAAGTTACAATTCCCTTAGTTATCTACATCACATTCTCCATGATTTTATTTATATTTAAACCTCAATTATTAATAAAATTGTTTTACATTATTAATACTGTTGACCATATGTACATACTAATAACATGCAATTGTATTTATATATACAAAAAATAGCGGTTTGCAGTGTGAACGGGAAGGCTAATTTGCATATTGATATAAAAATGTGATTTTAATAAATATGTGCTAAGTATTATTGATTTCTAATTGTTTGGTTTTATCTTAATGAATATGAGCAAAAATCTCTCCGATAAATCTTAAAAGAAATCTATTAACAACATTAACAGTAATCTATTCTTTACTTCCTAATTTAACTAAATAGTTAAATTATGAAAATTTAGCAATGAAAGACTGGAGTGAAGAAAACGCAAGTTTTAGTTGTTTCCCCTCTGTTTCCAATCTTTTATCTGTATTCTTATTTAGTTTCATTAGCCTTTCTAAGTTAACATAACATTTTATTACAATAAAACTTAAATGCTTGCACCCGGAGGGTGCATATATTTGCTAATAATAATAATAATAATAATAATAATAGGTTTGCTTCGACAAAAAAGAGTACCTGCCACCTTTACACTTTGCCGACCACCGAGTGAAAATGAAAGAAAGCGAAAAGATAACAAATACTTAGACCTTGCCAGATAACTGAGGAAATTGTGGAACATGAAGGTGATGGTCGTGCCTATTGTAATTGGTGCCCTTAGAACGGTCCCCAAAGCTCTGGAAAAGAATTTAGATGATTTAGAAACCAGAGGATGAATCGAGACCATCCAAACTACAGCACTGTTGGATCGGGTAGAATACTCAGAAGAGTCCTAGAGACCTGAGGTGACTCGCTGTCACTCAGCCTCCAGTGAACCACCGGCCACGGCAGGTGTGAAAATATAATAATAATAATAATAATAATAATAATGGAATTCAACAAATTAGCACAAAGGTAGTACAAGACTAGGGACAATTAGTTGGGTGACGTGATCCACTGGGAATTGTATAAGCAATTAAGTTTTGAGCTTGCTATTAAATAGTATGTACATAAACTGGAATCCGTCCAAGAGAATGAGACTCATGAAATTCTGTTGGACTTTGAGATGCAGACAGACCCCTTAAATCCGGCCAGAAGACCAGGGTTAGTAGTAATTAACAAAAAAAGAGGACTTGTCAGTCTAATGAATTTTTTGCTGCCCCGGTGGTACTTGAGGATAATCGTGGTACCAATTGTTGTTGGTGCACTTGGAACGACCTTTAAGTGTTTCAATAATTTGTCATCTCGTAACTTTGTACTTGTCCGTTCCAGTAGATCACAGAGTGATAAAAAAAAAAAAAAAAAAAAAAAAAGAAAAAGAAAAAGAAAAAAAGGAAAACTGGAGAAATATCGGGATCTTGCCAAAGAGCTGAAAAAGTTTTGGAACATGAAAGCGACGGTGATACCAATCATTGTGGAGTCCTTGGAACAGTCCCTGGAAGCAGAAAAAGAGACTGTGAGAACTGGAGATCAGATGAAGAATAAAAAATATTCTTTTATATAAAACATCTTGAGATTAGGTTGCTGAAACAGGACAAAATACTATTTATCAATAAAAAAAGCTCCCCTTCCAATACCCCTTACCAAAAAACAAAAACAAAAAAACATCTTGGTAATCTTAAACATACGCACTCCCGATTTCTTTTTAAAGGAATACTCCATTTAAATTAGCTGCAAGTAACCACGCTCATTTGATCTGCTTTTTCTGGGAAAATAAACTCCTTGTTTTTCATCTGAATTCTTCAATAATATTCTTTTACATTAAATGATTTAGGGTATTTTTCAATAAATATGTCTCATGACAATTTTTTAAAGAATGAATTACCTTTATTTTTCAATTATAAAACTTAAGGACTTTCATTGAAACATATTCATTAAAAAATGCCCAAAATAATTTGTTGCAAAAGGATTTTAAGGAATCAGATGAAAAACAAGTTTATTTTCCTGAAGATCAAAGCAGATCAAAATATGTTGGCTTCTGCTGCTATTTCGAAAGGAGCACCCCCTCAAAAAAAAAAAAAAAGAAAAAAATTGAAAAATTCGGTAGTGCGTATGTTGAAGATAATTAACATCTTATTTATAAAGGATTTGTTTTGGGAAAACTATTTCCGATCTTTGATTCAGATATAATGATATACGTATTATTATAATTCAAACATCTTCATTTTTTAAATTTCATATTATTTACTTATATAACAGCAACGATTTTCAATAATGTATTTCTCTTTTGTCACATTTCTCTGTATGCAAGGTGTGTCAAAAGAGTGTCGAGATTGAATCTGTATTTACCAAGATAGGAATAAACAATAAATTGATTTTTTTCAGAATACAAGGTGTGTCAAAAAGTTCAGATCTTAAAGCTGTATTTACCAAGATGAATGGAACGTTAATTTTTTCAGAATACAAGGTGTGTCAAAAAGTACAAAACATCTCGATACTTTTTTTTGACACACCCTGTACAATGCGTGGTGTAATGGTTATGGCTGTAGGCAATAGGTACAGCGACAGGAGTTCAAATCCTAGACAAATCTGTGTTTCACTTAGTGATGATACACTTCGGCAAAGCATAAATCATTTTCTTCCACCTCCCCAGATATGGGTAAATAGCAGGGTAGATTGAAGTTTTAGCCTTGGAAAGGCGACCAGTATAGGCGAAGGAAAAGTATGAATTCAAACCAGCTGCACTCCGCTTAAAAATAGACCTTGTGTTGCATTTAGTATGTGGCGGAGGGACTGGGTAGAGATTTGTGCACACAGTTATATGATATCAAACATTCCTATCTAATACAAATAATTTGCACATACTTGCATGATTTAAAATATTGCCATCTATTACTAATGATTAAAATCAATTATATGCTTTCAAATAACTATTTCTATTTATTAATAATCGTTTATACACAGTTATATGGGTTCAAATAACTAATAATAATAATCGTTAGTAAATAATTATAGCTTCAACTAACTGTTTTTATACAAATAATTTGCACACAGTTGTATGATTTCAAGTATTCCTATCTAATACTAATGATTTATTGACAATTATATGGTTTCAAATAACTATTTCTATCGAATGATAATAATTTATTTATAGACAGTTAATGGTTTCAAGTAACTAATAATAATAAATAGTAAATAATTATAGCTTCAAATCATCAACATCAACAACATCAACAACAACAACAACAACATGTCCGCGCGGATATCCAAGACAATCTCTTGCCAACCTTCTCTATTATTCATTATCCGGGGAAGTCCTCTGCGCAGCATCCAGTATCAGTGCAGAGCTGGTCAATGTAGGACCTTGTTGTGCGGTCCACATTAGCATGTCCATGCGCTAGTTTCCAAAGAAGTGTTCGTCCTTGCTTCTCCGGCAGTGTCCAACATGTATGGTTCGTCTCACTCGGATGGATTGTGAAATAGGGGCAAGTGGCCGTGCAGCTGCTTCCATTAGGGGTGTTGTTTCCACGACTTGTTCAAGATCCCACGCAGCATTCTTGTGCAGCTCCCATCTAGCTTATATCATATATAGTATCATATCAAGGAATCCCCTTTTTGGAGAGGGAGTTTGTTTCGAAAGAATAATTTGGAATCCAAATTATTAAATTATCACCATCATCATTATCATCATCATTCTTCAAGGAATTCTCTGACTCTCTCTCTCTCTCTCTCTCTCTCTCTCTCTCTCTCTCACACACACACACACACACACACAAGCACACTTTCACCATCCGTCCCTACCGCCGATCGCACTGCAAAATTCCTTTAGACGACATCCAGTGTTCGCACAAAGCTAATGAATGTATCTTTTTGTTGGTCGGATAACACTGACATCCCTGCGAAGGAGTCCCCAGAAGAAGTTACTCGTGAGTTAGTTCTTACATCTCCAGCAGTGTCCAGCTAATACTTAAATACATAACACTAACACTTTTGGGAAAGGTATGAATCCAACTACTCTCCTTCCGGTTATGGATAAATAGAAGGACAGACTGGGCTCTTTAATCTTGGTTAGGCAATCAGTCTAGAAGAAGAAAAACTCTTAATTCAATCCTGTTAAAATTCGCTTGGTGTGGTCACTACTAAAATAGACTCAGTTCTAATTAGGGATCTATTTCACTCATTAAAAATAAATTAACTGGTTTTGCTAAAATGGTTTGCGAGATTGGAGGTAAGTGTCCGTACAGCTGTTGTTTTCTACGATGTTGCTTTCAGGATTTATTCAAAACAGCACTCAATATCCTTGTGCAGTTCCTGTCTTGTATTTTTATCCAAGATGAGCAACAAATCTGATATTTATAAAATAAAAAAGGTGGTTGATTGATCTACCTTTTATCCACTGAAATTAATTGCAAATGGTATGAATGAAAAGAAGAAAATCCCGAAAGAAAAGAATGATTTAGATTCTTCCTTAATTTCAGAGAGATAATCATCTTCACTCATCTCTTCGTTGAAGTTACCACACAGATACAATCGAAATCACACTTTCGTTCACATTATAAGACGTTTACAGAGTATCAACTCCGGTTCTTATAAAACATTGGGTTACTTAAAGGAGAAACACCCAATGCAGAACATTTCCGTAGGATAACAAACGCGTTAATTAAAGATACAACATTTAATTCATAAATATGGGGGGGGATAGGTTCCCCAGGCTATAGAACGTCACAATGTCCAAGTATATGCAGAAGTGTATGGAAAACAAAAAGGTGGAAACCACTTACTGTTTATGGGTCTCGGGGTCATGTGATGCTGAAGAGTAGTGACGAGTCCGTCTGTCCTCGCCAAGCCAGCTTCGTAAAAGAGGCTGATATTTTGGTGTTCCCGCGTCACGTGACTAAAAAGGAACTCCTGACGCGGGAGATTCCTCAAACCCTGAGCCTACTCAATTTAGTCCCTTACAACATAAAATAAACATATAAACAAAAAACCTAATTCGATAATAAATATGGGGCACCCAGTGAGAATCGAACTCACTAATAATGGTTTGCTAATTTAGCTTGCTAACCATTACACCACATGAGCGGCCCACATATATGAAGTGCTTTTACATATACCGCTAGCTGAAGTCTCTCTGACGGCTGATACTGTAGAATATGCCGGCTGCATATCTGCTGAGGGTAATTGAGCTAAGCTACCTGTTGACCATGGGTGGCAACCAATGGAGCCTGAGGACAGAATCATGGTGGTTGAGCAGTCCGAGAGCCAAGCACTAAGTGGTCTTGCGACATGCAATACTCTCTTCTACCGTCTCCAGATTAAAAGCAAACCTTTGAAATTTGTAGACCAGTTCACATATCTCGGTAGCAATATCTCATCTGACCCATTCACAAGAGCATATCAATAAACTGGTATTCGGAAAAGCTGGAACGACAGCTGACACCCGTTCAAATTCCCCAAACCTTTGAGTAACACCTCATATATATATAATAAGAAAATAGCCTTAGCATTTAAAGATAGTGTTGTACCGGCCGTTCCTACAGTGGAGAACATGCACCGGTTCTCACTATAAATAGTGAGACACCGAGTGGAAAGGTAGCACTGTTCCCGTTAACGACAAGCTAGTCGTACATGTACCATGATTGTAAATACACTTGTCTTATTTTACCCTATCTCGACTTGACTTCTTTTTACTGTTGGGACTAACATCACAACAGATAGTAATAAGTCTCAGAGGATAAATATACATACCTATGGTCTCACATATCTATTGTTGTATTCAAATGTATATATATATATATATATATATATATATATATATATATATATTGTTTCCCCATTATTATTTTATCTTAGTTTATATATAAAATAATACTTTCTCTATATATATGTATATATAGTTGAATACACCAGTAGATACGTGAGACCATAGCTATTTCTCTTTCTCTCTCTCTGCGCGTGTGTGTGTCTCTCTCTCCCCCTCTCTCTCTCTTTCTCTTTCTCTCTCTCTCTCTCTCTCTATATATATATTATATATATATATATATATATGTGTGTGTGTGTGTGTGTGTGTGTGTGTGAAAGATTTATTGGTTGGGCAAAAGTTTGATATGATTAATTCCCTTTGCGTATGAAATATAAACAAATATGAAAAATCGTCTGTAGTTTTTTATTGCTTTCATTCAGCAGATGTTAAAAAATATTTCAATAAAATCTTAAAAAAATAAAGTAAAAATATATTATGCTTAATTTGATTTGGAAGAACAAAAATGAACCAATCTTGGAAACTTAAAAAATGTAATCAAGAGAGTAAATAATGTCGACATTTATATGCAAAAATAATTGAAAAGTCCAGACTGAAAAACGCACACATATTCTACGTGGAAGTGCCCTTCAAAACTCGAATAATAATGAGAAAGTTAGTGTGTCTGTGTGTCAGTGTGTCAGATTTTTTCCAACTTTTCTCCAAGAGGCCGTAGCCAACATATCACACCATTTTGAAATCAGGCCGACATCGTAAGCAAATTAAAATCATCCAAGCCGAATATATATATATATATATTATATATATATTATATTAATATTTTTTGATTCATTCCAACTTTTGACTAGCAGCGTTCTGTTTTTGCTAACGGTCATTTTTCCCGTCTTATTTTTGTTGATGACCGACCCACGTGCGGTCAATGCATGATATTGCGAGGTAGGGCCGGTGTTGCTTTTTAAACCGTCGAGAGGAAGGCCCCGATACGGTTTGCACATTCTCTCCTGATGAGCCCATGCATTTGTAAACATCCTTTGTTTTTTCATTATATCATATTCACACTGTCAGGTTAATTTCCATTTTATTTTCATACACACACACACACGCGCACACACACACACACACACACATATATATATTATATATGTGTGTGTGTGTGTGTGTGTGTATGTGTGTGTGTAAAATTAAACAAAAGACACATCTCCTATTTAACAATTTTATTTTTGATCTTTTCGAGTTTTCTGGCCAACTTTTTAATGTTTGGGTGGAATTCGTGGATAAGTCCACCAAAGCACTAAAACATATAATTCGGAATAATGTTACTGCAACCACGCCTGATAATAAGCCTCCACATTGATATAATAAAAAAAACTGGAACACACCACCCCTGATGATGGCACTTCGAAGTGCCGAAAGTACTCGGGACCAGATCCACGAATTCCACCCAAACATTAAAAAGTTGTCCAGAAAACTCGAAAAGATCAAAAATAAAATTGTTAAACAGGAGATGTGTCTTTTGTTTAATTCTACATGTATAAATGAAAGAATGCTGCCCAAATACACACACACACACACACCACACACACACACACACACACACACACATATATATAAAGAATGGAAAAGGTGACTTACCGGTGAATATGCTCACGATGGTTAGATGGTGCAGAATTCAGTGAGGTAAGTCAGCGATAGAACAAGTACAAAGTGCTCAATACGTTAGTAGAGCAAATTTATTACAATATAGGAACAAGTGATAACCTACTCGAGTTTCACCATAAGGATCTTCAGGGTTAAATCCACTGAATCAATCGAGATACCGCGATGGTATTTCGATTATAAAAAAATGTTCTCTAAACGTTTGTAATTGTTTCCATTAATAACTGTATGCCTCTGTTTAATCCTCTTTATATATGTGTGTATATATATATATATATATATATATATATATATATACGGTATGTCAAAAGAGTATCGCGATATTTTGTACTTTTTAACAGACCTTGTATTCAGAAAAAAAGTTCCATTAATTCTTCATTTCTATCTTGGTAAATAAAGCTTTAATCCTGGTACTTTTTGGCACACCTATTATTCTGAAAAAAAATTAAAGAATGGAACGTAATTGTTTTCTTCAGAATACAAGGTGTGTCAAAAAGTACAAAAATATCGATACTATTTTGGCACACCTTGTATATATATATATATATGTGTGTGTGTGTGTGTGTGTACATATATGTGTGTATATATATATATATGTATATTTCTGTATATATGTATATGTGTGTATATGTATATGTGTGTGTATATGTATATATGTGGAATATGTGTATATACGTGTGTGTTTATGTGTATGTATGTATATATATATATTTGTGTGTGTATAAGCATTTATATATCTGTGTGTATACATATTCAATATACATGTGTATTTATATATTTTATATATATGTATATTTATTTATATATATATATATTTATATATATGTGCATATATATATGTACATATATGTATGAGTATATAACTGTATATATATATATATATATATATATATATATGTGTGTGTGTGTGTGTGTGTGTGTGTGTGTGTGTGTGTGTGTGTGTGTGTGTGGCGTGAGGAGGAGGTATATCGTCAGGTAATAGATAAAAATAGAAAAATAGATAGTGAAGTATTTGGTAGACACACTTTGCCAAAAAAACATATTTCCAGCAAAGCAAATAAGGTATGAATAATTACTTGAGCTGTCAAATGTTTGGTTTGTGTATGGCAGATAATCGATATTGGAAAATCATGAATCTAAGTTAAAAACATGTGGTCATTTCACTTTTTGATAGGTGGTCTACTCAAAAAAGCAATCTTCACCAAAATTAGTCTAAGAAATAAGAATAATTAAAAGATGTCTTGAAATTTACAATAACGATATTAATTATAATTATGGACATTAGAAAAGGGAATTATAAAATGAAACTCCTCCCACTCCCCACAGGGCCTAAACCACATGTTACGATTTTTTTGCCATCCTTTGGCTTCAAGAATTGTCCAGTGGAGATCTCTTGTGTTAAGCAGTGCGCGATCCTTAGTTAAGGAACCTTTGGTTGCTCCTTGGTGTTCCTTAATGTTAGATATGATCCTTTGGTCCTTCCTTAGTGTTCCTTAATGTTGGGTATGAGCCGTCGGTTATTCCTTGGTTTTCCTTAGTGTTGCAGGTCCGTTCTTCAATGTCGAATAAAGTGCAAATGAACGGCTGTCAATATCAGCGATTGGATAGTTAAATAACCACGTATTCGGGCTGTTGATTGGCTGGGGTTTAAACCACGTGACCTCGCTTAGTCTATAAGCTGAAGTGGTGGTGTATTGCAGCACGCCTTATATACCCAAAATAGGATTTAGGAGGTTCCTTGGTCTAATGGTTAGAGTCGTAGGAAATGGACTCGCAACGCGAGTTCAATTCTTGGACGAAGCCGTTGGTATTTCACATGGCACTAATACCCTTGGGAAAGGTATGAATTCTATTCTCCCTCCAGCTATGGATAAATAGCTGGGCAGACTGGACTCTTTAACCATGGCTAGGTAACCAGTCTAGGAGAAGGAAAACTCTGAATTCAAACCTGTTAAACTCCGCTTAAGAAATTGACCCTGTGTCGCATCCTACTCGTGCGGAGGGGTTGGTTAATATATATATATATATACATACCCAAAATAATCCAAAATAAAACCGCACAATATTCCAGCCCAGTCACTTGGTTTGAGTAACCAACGTTGACTTCATTTCAACATTACCCTAACTCAGATATAAATGCTCTATCCCCGATATTGAGCACTATTCACTTATAAATATTTTTCTATGGAGCAGCCAATTGTCGGTATCAGCCTGATAGCGTGGGAGTCTATCCCCTTTTCAATACGCTAGACTTTTTTTTCTTCTGAGCTTGACCGCCACACCCAACTCATTTCCAAACTTTAGCGGACAAAACAGATTATCCAAGCAGGCCTACTCAATCGCTGAGTTGGCGAGACCAGTATCGAACCCGGAACCTATATGTCCTACCGACTGAGCTAAACCGGCCCTAAAGCATATAGATATAACACACACTATATTATCGATATTAATTAATTATATATATCTATATCTACAAATATGTACATTAGTTTGTATTGTGTAGTTACAGTTTATGTTATCTTTATATACTATCATTATAATAGTAAGCACTGTGGATTATCATCTCACCTGATGATCGAGACATGAAACTCTGAGTCATGAGTTATTACACTGCATTATTTTTTTTAATAATTGTTAATATATGGGGGCATTGTTCTGCACTTTTGTATATTCTGTAAATATTTTGGGCTTTTGCATTGAATTTTAACCATATATATATATATATTATATATATATATATATATATATATATATATATATATGAGATAGGAGGGTTGGAGTAAATCCTACAGTATGAGGTAAGGAAAAAAGAATGTATGTACCATGTTTTGAATAAACAGACTGACGAAGTTCCCGCTTAAAGCGGAACGAAATATATCTCTCCGACATCCACTTGTTTGAGTTATGATATTTTGTCCCCATTTCCTTTTTTTCTTACCTCTCATATAATATATATATATATATATATATATATATATATATATATATATATATATATATATATATATAAAGTATATAAAAATGGAATAAATCTGACAGTATATGGTACAGAATAGAAAAACAATATTAAATATATTGCTAACAAATGACTGTGGCGTTTCTAAAATACAATTTAATTGAAATCATTTTAAAATTAAAATAAAGACAATTGTAAAAGATATTTTATAAACACTGGTCCTCATCAGAGCAGATATTTTTTTAAATGAAAAAAGGAGGAAAATTTAACCGTTTGACACGAGAGGTTCAAATAACATTTACGTTCTGGGCCGGAATGTCTTTTAAAAATTTGTATAAAAAGGTATTTTGGTTTAAAAATAATGTAAATCTTATTTTTAAACCTAAAATTCTCAAAATCGATTAGAAAAAAAAATTCACAAAGTTTGAAAATAAAGGTGTATAAATAGGCATTAGCATTTTTATCGTCTGCTAGGAATTTTAAAAGCGAATTAAAAATAATTAAATCTATTATTTAAGGTCAAACTTTGTCTAAATCGATAAGTAGTAACATAATAACCATCATTAAAAAAAGAAAAATATCTTTACATATAAAGTTTATTTTTTAAAGATTTAAAACCATTTGTTTTGGTAAATTTCGACGCAATCAGCCATTCAGCCTCTTTTTTGATGGTTTTAAGTGCTTGTTTACAATTTTACTGTAACATTCGCGATTGCAAAAAAATTTACCAAAAGTCAGGTAATTATCCGATTTTAATGAAATTTTCAGTATTAATTTAACAATTAATGAATTTTATAATGCATCAGTTATTTTATTTCAAAACTTTAATTTAGTATTTTTGCTATGAAAAATTAATATATAAAATTCATTTAAAATATGAAAATTCCGATGTTAAGTTTAAAATTATATTTTTAGATTCTAAAAATAAATATCTACTTAATGCAAACCTTATTTTAGGTGCCAAAAGTAATAAGTTTTGAAGAAAAACTCGACTGAAAATGTACCCCCTCCCCTTTTTAAGCAGAAAAAACATCGATGTATAATTTTTTCTTTTATAAAATAATAGACAATTAAGTAATTATCGAAATGAGTAAAAAAGAAATCTCTAAAAAATTAATTATTTATTATATTTTTACATTTTATTTTTCGATTTTCGGTACTTAATTTCTCATAAAACAACAACCGTAAAAATTTTTTTTTTGTTTCTATTCATAACTTTTTTATCTCTTTATTCATGCTGTAATTAGTATCGAAAATGACCAACTCGCAAAACATTTTACACCCCCAACATAAGGGGGTCAAAATTAAGAGACCTGAACAAAATGAGAAAGTTTTGAAATAAAATAAATAATTCATTATAAAGATCGTTCATTGATAAATAAACACTAAAAATTTCATTAAAATCCGATAATTCCCTGATTTTTGGTAAATTATTTTCTGTAGGGGGCTAAAGTCATTTTGTCAAAAACTCATTTTAGGCTCATTTTGCCAGTAGCTAGTATAAACATAAAGGTGTTTAAAAAAAGTTATTGAGATATCTTCGTGTCACGAAATATAGACTATACGTATATTTATTTTTAAATCAAGACATTTTTTCTCTAAGTAAGACTTCTTGTTCAGTCCATCGATATTTCTTTTTAGCTTCGAGAGATGGATTTATGGGTCAAGAGACCATCCATCCCAAAAAATTCCAATACGCCCTGTCCAGTAATAATCCATTGTTATGTCCCCATGTCAAAGTGTCCATGCGTTTCCAAAGCTGGTGCTAAGTGGTACGCAGTAGTGTAACACATTTAGTTAATAGAGAAGCTACCCTTCCCTTGACTAGTACTCATGGTTACTCTACAGGCCACCAGTTTTGTTGTGTTATTAAAGCATTGATATTCATTCTCCTCAATACCATCGAGCGTAACGATTCCGACGTCTGATTGATTTTAACGGCATGTCAAGCCATGTAGGATTATTTTATGTCTAGAGGTTAGGGAATCACGTTCATTGTACGTTCATATTTAGATCTTTTGTGGGAAACCGTCCAAGTAAAACGAACAAGACATGCTGGAGATGCAGCGGAATCAATTGTGTGTCCCCCTGTAAAAATACTGAGCAAACACAAAATAGGCCTCAATGGTGTCGAAGACTAATAACGTAAACTAAGTGTTCCTTAAAAGTAGTGAGAAGTAAGTTTTGGACCATATTACCTTTAGGCACCCCTTTTTGATCTCGATTAAGAAAGGACATGTTTTTCCTTTACACCGTCAATATGGTTGTTTGTTAGGGGTTAGGATTAGGGGTTAGGGTTAGGGGTTAGTTTTATAATTAAAAAAAAACTAAAAATCGTCTGTTAAAACAACCGAATATTGACGGTGTAAATCAAAAACGTCCTTCTGAATCGAGATCAAAAAGGGGTGCCCAAAGGTCATATGGTCCTAAGTTTTGATGTTTCTTATAAATTTACCGATGGTAGTATGAAAAAGAAGTTTTATATATAAAAAAGAATGTTTCAACCTGAACATGTCAATTGAGCTTCTCTGTCAAGTTCAGTTCTCGTTGAACCGTTTGCGTTTTATTAATAAAAGGAAACGGTAAAACTGGAACTGTAAGCCAGAAATTCAGAGGACGTAAGAATGACGTCCAGTTCCCCGGAGAGAACGCCTTTTGTTTCTGCAACTTTAATTCCATTAACCGGCCGTCTAAAAATATTGCAACGGTTTCTTAGGCGTCCCACTCTGACCTTTTATACGCAACGGCTGCCCTCAAAATCCATTCAATTTAACACCTGTATGTGATGGCAAATATATTCCGTTATCGATCAAGCCGGCACGGTACTGGTAAATGTTTCTGGAAGGAAGAGAGAATGAATCTTAGCAATAAAAAAAGAGCCAGACACAAACACGCACTTCCAACAAGAAGGGGAAAAGAAGAAAGAAAGAAAGAAAGAAAAAAAAGACCTGAAGGATTTTCAAAGATTTACGGATCTGAACACACGAACTTACTCGTACAAACGTCTAATATAAGTATTCAATGAAATACACATGAATTCGTGATATATATATATATATATATATATATAATATATATATATATTATATATATATATATAAAGATAAGTTCAAATGAGAAAAGTTTGCAAGAAAAGTGTTCGAAGCCACTACTGCAGAGCTAGCGTACAACCCATAAAAATATAAAATTATGAACAGGAAGTCTGTTACTCTAACTTCCATGTGATGCGCACATTGTTCAGACTGAATATATATATATGAAAATAGCCATATCACAAACATCGTCTGTTTGTTTACTTCTCGTAAGTTCTTGTAGAGGTCACTTAAGAGGAATATAAACACCTACTACTTAACAAAACGAAGACATCTTGCTAAGTCCGTTTGGTGTGGAGGTAAGACGCTTGCCTGACAATTTGACAGATAGGTTTCGAATCACACACGGGGCGGTCTTCGTATCTATAGCTCTGCTGATGAGGGCTAATAGCCGAAATGTACATACAGAGATTGATTTTTCTCGATTTGTTTAGCCTTACATTTAAATAGGTAAATCCCGCCTAATTAATTATTAATGAATTAACTTTCAAAAATTAGGCTCGACTTCAATTAAGCACACACACACACACACATATATATATACATATATATATATATATCATAAAAAATAAGGTCCACTAAATGATTTGCATCTTGTTTTTTTTAAGATTTTATTATATGAGGTGCGCAACACGTGTTTTGTATGTTTAAAATCCTTTTCAGGGGTTGTGTATCTATTTCACAAGTCCTAGTAGCTGGTTAATGTGTTTGTGTATACATGTACAAGAATGAGACATGACAATCTCTGATGAGTACTCAATGCAAATATGGAAAAAATGTGATATATATATATATATATATATATATATATATATATATACACACACACACACACACACACACACATACTAATATATTATATATATATATATATATATATATATATATATATAAGTAAAGCCGTCGGGGTGGCTTCAAGTCAGCCAGTCTATCCCCTTTTTCCTAGTGCTAGACCGAGGATATTGTTTTTGGCGTCTTCTCCTCACTTTAGCGCACAGATCCCTCTGCTACTCATACGCTGAGTTGGCGAGGGCCAGTATTAACCCCGAAACCTTATGGTTCCTTGTCCGAAACTCTACCGAAGATGAATATAAATAATAAGACAAATAGAAATATTCATCTGTATTCATTTATTTTTAATTTTCTGATAGTTACTGCTTAAAAATTCTTTATTATATATATACATAATGACGTAATGACCGGAAGTCTTTGCTTTTCTAATTTGCCGTCTGATAGGGCCACGTGATTTATTATGTCATCCACGTTGTAATCCCGTGAACCTAAAAAGAAACAAAAGAGTACGATATTGAATATGACAGACTTCTGGATTACCAGCTCCCTTGACGTTCAAAGACGTGAAACGCGGAGTCGTAAGTTATTACACGGCCTTTCATTTTTCATATTTGTTAATACGTTGTGATACGTTTTTTATACGATCTTTATATAGATATATAAAGTTAAACCTAATGTCTGATATACCTACTAAGAATTCCGCTTAGTTTCTCATCAGGAAAAGGATCTGACTAAGGTTCTTGCTCTGATAAGATACTAAGCGAAACCATTAGTAGGTATATCTGACTCATTAGATTTAACTTTATAATTTGATCAATATATATATATATATATATATATATTATATATATATATATATATATATATAATTTTTTTCCCTTTTGGCCAAGTATTATAATGTTAATCGATTATTTTCTGTTGGTGCAACCCTCTTGGTCTTTACTTTTTAAAATTTTTCCCCCAGGTGAAGTTTGGTAGTATATTTTTACTAACAAGCTATTTGCTGTTTTTTTTTCTTACCGCAAGGGTTTACTAATAAGATTAGTATATATATATATATATATATATATATATATATATATATATATAGAGAGAGAGAGAGAGAGAGATTTTGCAGTTTGGAGGCACTTTTGGCTTTGTTTGCATGCACTTGATGATGACCCCTTGAGCTTGGGGAAAGGAAAAAGATCACATGGATCCAGGTCGGGCGATGTTGTGCACATCCTCAAAACTGGTTCCCTTGATGACCCTTGAGCTTTGGGAAGAGGAAAAGAATCACATGGAGCCAGGTCGGGCGATGTTGTGCACATCCTCAAAACTGGTTCCCTTGATGACCCCTTGAGCTTGGGGAAGAGGAAAAGAATCACATGGAGCCAGGTCGGGCGATGTTGTGCACATCCTCAAAACTGGTTCCCTTGATGACCCCTTGAGCTTGGGGAAGAGGAAAAAAATCACATGGAACCAGGTCGGGCGAGTAGGCAAGTTGCTCCAGCACAGTGATGTTCGTCTGAGCCATGGTCTCTCGGATTACTCAGGGCAGTGGGGCCAGGTGAGTTGTCATGGTGAAACACTCACGAGTTGTCCTGCCACACCTCTCGCCTCTTCTTGTGCACTAGACGAAGCAAACCCCGCAGTATCTCTTTGTACACATGCTGGTTGATCGTCTGGTCCGGTGCCAAGAACTCGCAGTGAACAATGCCCTTCACATCGAAGAATGTGATCAACCTGTAACTTTTCTGACATACCTCGTAGTCATTCTGCTGTTCAATGACAGATACAAGCAAGCTGATATCAAAATTACTTGATTCAGCATTAAATGACCCGAAGAGGATTGATATACTGTAAAACAAAACAACGAGGCCATTTTTCGTTTCTTTGTAGTTATTTTCCCAGTTTTAAAGATCTTTTATTATTTCTCAATTTCTATATCTTTTGCTCTTGCATTGGATTTTATTTTCTATTTAATTTCTTATTCTCCTTTTTATTTTAAAAAAAATCTTTTTTTACATTCTATCTTTTTTTTAAAAGAAATTACACTCTGAACAAATATGATTCACCCGGATCTTTCGCGGGCAGTTTCCACTTTTAGTTTCATGTCCCTCCAAACCTTGATTTTCTCAATCGGCTCTTATAACTTTATTTGACCCAACTGCTTCTTCCAACAAGCTATTTTGAATCGCATCTTTTCTATTTATTTTGCCTTCTGGCAAAAACTCTAGTCGTGTTCTTGTTGCCAATGTTCAAGTATCATTGCCAAGGTCAATTCCTGGTGATGTGAAAATAATAAAACACTCCATATGAGAATCCTGCACACACCACACACACACCACACACACACACACACACAACACACACACACACACACACATACACACACACACACACACACACACAAAATATATATTATATATATATATATTTATATATATAATTCACGTAAGAGTATGCGTATGTCAGGTAAATGGAAGACTATAGATGGAAAAAAGAGATAGATAGATAGATATACGTGGTATGTCAGAAAAGTTCCAGGACCGGTGTCACAAGACATTTATTTCAAATCCAAACTACAAGTTATCCCCTTTAAAGTAATTCCCCTGAAGTCTAATGCACTTTCCCATCCTTCTCTGCCACATATGCATGCACCATTTGAAAGATTCTCCCGGGGTTCTTCGTAGCTCTGTTGTCACGGGCTTTTTGATGTCGTTCCACATCCTCAAAACTGGTTCCCTTGATGACTTCTTGAGCTTGAGGAAGAAGAAAAAAATCACATGGAGCCAGGTCAGAGAAGTAGAGAGGTTGCTCCAGCACTGAACGAAGCAAACTCCGCAATATCTCTTTGTAGACATGCTGGTTGATCGTCTGGCCCTGTGGCAAGAACTCGCAGTGGACGATGCCCCTCACATCATTTGTGACACCTGTCCTAGAACCTTTTTAGACATACCTCGTAATCGAGAAACAGATAAAAACAAAAGTGTAAAAACATTCCTCAGTGTCACCTTGACATACGAGTTCCCCAACTTACGAGTTTTTCAAGTTACCAGTTGTAACTAGGTCAATTTTTTTGTATTGTGTTGCGAACTAAAATTTGAGGCACCATAGAGCTTCAGGTACGCCTATGTTAATAAGTTCGCAAAAAATTAAGCTTCCAAATTTATTAAGTGCCGTAATATGTTTTTATATCTATTCTTTTCATAAATGATATTTTTCTTTGGCTTAATAAATTAGGAGACTTAAATGTTTTTAGTGAAACAGCTGTACGGTGTTCCACGTGGCGCATGTTATTTGCCGGGTTTGCTTGTCATTATAATTTTCAATAATTATCGAATTTTATACGATATACGCATTGTAATTGCCTTGAAAAAATATAAATAAGAATGAATCTTTGTTGCAAGTAAAAATCAAGGCATTGTCAACTTTTGCTGTTAAATTAACATAGAACTATTTCAATGTAATTATCTAATTTATTTTTACTTGATATAATTTTTTACGTCATCTTTTCTTTTAAAATTTTATATTCTGTCAATTTTAAAATGGAAAATATCTTCAGACTTGTATGAACTTTGATTTTATCAATACATTACTTGAGTAATTAGAAAGAAAATATTCTGATATAAAGTTTATTTTAGAAGACAATATATAACCGGAGATATTTTGTTTGAAAGTTATTTCTCCAGTGTAAACATAAAATCAGGAAGGGTTTTTTTTTTACATGTAAAACGCATCAATCTAACAAAACAAATCAATTAATTATCGAAATTTAATTAAATTTTCTGCAATTATTAAATAAAGAGCGAAATATTTTTTATAAAGGGTTTGCATTCCAAATTTTGGAGAAAATATCTTTAATTATGATTACAACCCCCTTTTAATTAATTAGATGATTTATTTTATTCATAATATTATACATCATCACGGACTTTTAAAATGTCTTTGATACACGAGAAAACACATGCACAATCTTCTATAAAGTTTGATTTTATCGGAGATTCTTATTATGTTCCGATGTGTTGTGAAATATACATTTTATATTATAATTGTTTAATGAAATATATAATTTCATTAAAATAAAAAAGCTATCTATCTATCTATTTATCTACCTATTAACCCGTCTGCTCCTTTCAATCAATCAATCAATCTATCTATCTATCTATCTATCTATCTATCTATCTATCTATCCAGTTCCATATGCGAATCTAATTTATTTACTTATTTTAATATCGCAACTTCACAGGTAATTAGGTTTATAAGCATATATCTGTCTGTTTGTCTGCCTATCCATTTAACTATGTGTTCTTCTTTATCAGTCTGTATCTATCTTCTACCTATCTATCTATCTATCTATCTATCTTATAGAAAGTGATTCGTTATGTATACTCTCTCTCTTTTCTCTCTCTCTCCACACACACACACACATACACACACATACATACAAGTGTGTCAAAAAGTATCAATTTTTTGGTACTTTTTGACACACCTTGTATTTCGAAAAAAATAACGTTCCATTCATTCTTCATTTCTATCTTGGTAAATACAGGTTTAAACATGGTAGTTTTTTGAGACACCTAGTATTCTGAAAAAATAATAATTAAAGAATGGAACGTTAATTTTTTTTTCAGAATACAACGAATGTCAAAAAGTACAAAAAACCTCAACACATTTTTGGACATATCTTGTATATATCAACACACACACACACACACACACACACACACACGCACACACACACACACACACACACATATCACTTATCAACAAATTTAGGAATATTAATAACATTTTATTCTTTGCAATACAAACTGTATCCATCCACCAAAACTTTCAAATTTTTATAACGGTCTCTGCGTTCCAAAAATGATTAAAAAAATATTATTTTTTCGAACATTTTAAAAATTCTGTTTTGTCTACAACGGATTTTTCTCTACTCAAAAAATAAAAATTCACTCTGATGAAGGTCGTAAACAAATCTTTCTGTGTACGGAATATTTTTACATTTTTCCTATTATTATTATTATTATTATTATTATTATTATTATTATTATTATTATTATTATTATTATTATCATTATTTCAGTTTCATCTGATTATTTTAATAATAATAATAATAATAGCGTAATCCGTATATATTTTGATAAACTGACCGAAACACATGTGTAAGTGATATCGATTAAAGTGATATCGATTAAATTCATTTTTTATCCATCTACATTTCTTTTCTTTACTCATTTTTCCTCTCTCTCACACACACACACACACATACACACCCACACACACACAATATATATATATATATATCAATAATGAGTGTGCTGTTTCTAATGATCAATATCGGCTATTGAGTATATGTTAATCTAAGACAGCGTAGACACAACTCTTGGTAACCACCAATTTCTCTATGATGTCTGTAGACTAAGACACCTTGGTCTGATGATTGCATAGGCGAGATACTGTCAGTCACCAAGCCCGTTTACTCTGTGTCTACGCTATTGTAACTTAGATATCTCTCTCCTTCTCTGTCTGTCTGTCTGTCTGTCTGTCTTTCTCCCCCCTCTCTCTCTCTCTATATATATATATGTATATATATATATATATATATATATATATATATATATATATATTATATATATATATAGTTTCCCATTTAAATTAGTACGCCTTCTAAAGCTTTTTACTACATATATGAAGGTACAGAAGCGCGTGGTGCGATGGTTAAAGCCATGGGGATTAGACTCGTCGACCCGAGTTCAATTCCTGGATGTGATAATTGCATTTCACTTAGCGCTAATACCCTTGGGAAAGGTATGAATCCTACTCTCCCTCCTGCTATGGATAAATAACACGGCAGACTGGGCTCTTTAACCTTGGTTAGGCAACCAGTCTAGGAGAAGGAAAACTCAGAATTCAAACGCGTTAAACTCCGCTTAAGAAATTGACCTTGTGTCACATCCTGCTCGTGCGGGGGGAGGGGGTAAATATATATATGAAGATACAGAACTCATAGGAAGAAGTCTATTTGCTAAGCTTTTGTCGTCGGATATACAGGATTTCCATGTTAACAGACTTGCATTTCTTGTTTTCTCGATTAAAATTGTCACCAGGGGGCATTAGCGTCGCGCTAAATGAAACCGTTAGGTAGATGAAGAAAAATAGACATGGCGGCAAATGAAAATAAAGAAATAGGAAGTCTTGTAAAAGGTAATAAAAAAATGACCGAAAGACATTTTAAATAATTAATGAGGTTTATTCACAGGAGAATGGATGTAAAATGAAAATAAAAACAAAACATATAAAAGGACATTGATTGAAAGCAAGAAAAATGAAAGTGAAAGAAAAGAAAGAAAAGAGAATTAAAATACAAGGTGTGACAAAAATGTAACGAGATTCTTTGTACTTTTTGACAAACCTTGTATTCTGAAAAAAAAAGTTCCATTTATTAATCTTTAGAATACAAGGTGTATCAAAAATACCAAGCTTAAAGCTGTATTTACCAAGTTAGAAATGAAGAATGAATGGAAAGTTTTTTTTCAGAATACAAGGTGTGTCAAAAAGTACAAAAAATCTCGATAATTTTTTGACACACCTTGTATAGGCTTGCAACAAAAAAGAGAAGAGAGAGAGAGAGAGAGAGAGAGAGAAGAGAGAGAGAGGAGAGAAGAGAGAGAGAGAGAGAGAGAGAGACGTACTGAAAGGAAGATTAAAAAAGTAAAAAAGGCGCCTATTCAGCAATATATGAAAAGAAAGAACTCAAAAAGAAGAAGAAGTCACCTGCAGACGATTTATATATTAATCTAAATTGCAACGATAGATATAAGGTGTTATATAATCAATGAGGTAGCCTATTCCTTCTGTGTTGTACGTATAAGGTATGAATCCATATATTATCCCTCCAGCTGTGGGTAAATAATACAGCAAACTGGGCTCTTTAACTTTGGATAGGTAAACAGTCTAGGAAAAGGAAAACTCTGAATTGAAAAGCCTGAGATCAGTCGTTGATTGGGTTTGTAGTATTCCTTGTGCACCAATTCTTTCCTATTGAATGTGCCAAAAAGTGCGGATGGTCAAACGCATGCCCTCACCACAATAAACAAAAGCAACAGTGTGGGTTGTTCATTCGATGAATCCTCATGCGTCGAAATTGACAAGAGAGTCCATGATAATTGTAGGGTAAATTATTTGAATTTAACGCTTAACATCAGAATAATGAAAAAATACAGTTAAGTGTGACAGACAGCCTATTACCACTGATTGACTAGAACGGAATATTCTGATTGGTTGAGAAGTCACATGAATGAGCAACTGTGGGCAAGTAAGGAGCCGATGTGAACACGGCCTTCTGGTTGGACACAAAAAATGGCGTCCTCTGAATTCTTCTCCACGCGCGTCAAAGTATTGGGCCTCGGCCAATTAAGATATCATGAATGAAATAAGTCTCTATGAGTTTGATTTAATTAAGAACTGACTAAGATGGGTGTGGAGTGGGACCCGGCACCCAAGATACACCCAAGACAACCCAAACGAAGAGATACCAGCACGACCAAAGAACGCAACCTGGCTAGTAGAGAAGATAGAAGATAAGATTAGATAACGTAATAATAATAATAATAATAATAATAATAATAATAATAATAATCGAATGCAAAGGAAACAAAAAACTTCTGGAACAAAATATGGAAAAAGAAAGACCATAACCCTAAGGCAGAATGGATACATAAAATAAAAAAAGGAACTGAAAGGACTCGAAGGAACCGAGGCAAATATACACTTGAAATCTCTAAGAGCAACACGTAAGAAAACAGAAAACTGGAAAACACCGCGTCACGATGGAATACATGGATATTGGTTCCAAAAATTCACATCCATCCAAGAAAGAATGAACAGACTGATGAATAAATGCCTATAAGAAGCAAATAGATGACAAAAGGAAAAACTACTTTGATCCAGAAGGACCTCCAAAAAGGAACCGTCCCCAGTAACTATAGACCAATAACGTCTATCTATGATGTGGAAAATACTGACTGAAGAGATAAAAAAAATATATCTACTTCTCACTTGATTGCCGCAGACTATTCCTGGAAGAACGAAAATGATGCCGCAAGGAAACAAATGACCTACTATACATATATCAGAACTTTCTTAAAGAAGTAAAAACAAGGCAAATATTTTTTAGCGATGGCATGGATTGACTACAGAAAGGCCTATGACATGGTCCCACAAACGTGGATAATCGAGTGTTTAAAGATGTACAAAATATCAGACAAAATATTAAAATTCATCTATAAAACCATGGGAAATTATAAAGTAGTATTGATAGCGGGAGGGCAGGCCTTAGCATAGGTGAATATACAAAGAGGTGTAGCGTTAGTTTCGTATTTGCCTGGGAGAGTTGTCTGCCCGGTTTAGTTTGCTGGTGCCCGCTAGGGGCTATAGTATTTAAGCGCCGGGTTCAAACCCTTTCGGCCTCTTTTCCTGCCCAGTAACTACGAGACACCATGGGTTAGTTTATGGTCTAACCCCGTCTCGTTGGGGCGTTCGTCCCACTTACATTACTGTAAGTTCTTCACAGCATGGACTATCCCTAGTCTCATGTCTGTACTTTTATATGTTATCTTGTACCATTCATGAATGTGTCTTTATCTTTATTTATGTACTCCTTGTTTATGTACCCTTTTACCTATGTACTTCGTATCTATCTTTTACCTATGTACTTTGTATCTCGTCATATCCATGTGCTGTACTGCATTAAATGTTTTGTCTGTTAACCTTCGTCGGAGTTTTGTATACTCAAAGTATATATAACTTTGAATCTTTCTTACAGAGGCATCTTCCAGTGAGACTCACTATCACCACTGCTATTTGTCATAGCAATGATGCCACTCAACCACATATTTAAGCAGCGGGATACAAATTTACTAAATCACAGGAAAAATAAATCATCTTATGTACATGGACGGCAATCAGGATTTTGCAAAAATAAACAAGAAGTAGAAACCCTTAAAACAAACTATAAGAATATACAGCCAAGATATAGGGATGGAGTTCGTCATCACAAAGTGCGCCATATTAGTGATGAAGAAAGGAAAAAAATGAAACGGCGAAGGGAATAGAACTATCGAATCGAGAAGAAATTAGGAAACTTGGAGAAAAAGAGAATTATAAATATCTGGGAATATTAGAAGCATACACCATCAAACAAACAGAAATGAAAGAAAAAGTAAGAAAGGAATACTTCAGAAGAACAAGATAGCAATCTATGTAGCAGAAACCTTATCAAGGGAATAAACATATAGGCTGTCTTTATCGTAAAATACCATTCCTAAAATGTACAAGAGAGGAGCTCCGACAGATGGACCAAAGAACGAGGAAACTCATAACCATGCACAAAGCATTTCACATGAGACACGACGTAGAGAGACTATATGTGCCAAGAAAAGAAGGGGGAAGAGGTCTCGCCAACATTGAAGATAATGTAGGTGCGACAATCCGAGCACTTGAAGAATACACTGATAAAAGTAAGGAAAGACTAATTGCAACAGTCAGGAAAAGCAATTGCAACATATTGACAAGCAGAAATACATAAAAACAAAAAACAAAAAAAAAAAAAAAAACAGAAATGGGTACTTCAAGCGTCAAACTCAAGATATATCACATCAAACACATGGACATGGCTAAGAAGAGGAAACCTCAAGAGAGAAACCCAGCCAAGAGACCGGGCCAAGTATTGATAGACAAGAAGAAGAGAACCTGTCGCCTCGTGGATTTTGTCGTCCCGTCTGACCACCGAGTGAAAATGAAAGAAAGTGAAAAGTTAAATAAATACTTGGACCTTGCCAGAGAACTAAGAAAACTGTGGAACATGAAGATGAAGGTCGTACCAATTGTAATTGGTGCCCTTGGAACGATCCCCAAAGTTCTGGAAAAGAATTTGGGTGAATTGGAAATCAGAGGAAAAATGGAGACCATCCAAACTACAACACTATTAAGATCGGCTAGAATATTAGGAAGAGTCCCGGAGATCTAAAGGACTTGCTGTTACTAAGCCTCCAGTGAACCACGGCTACAGCGGGTGTGAAAACCTTGAGATAAGAAGAGTACTGGAGACCTGAGAAGACTTGCTGTCGCTGAGACATTTTTGAAATACCACGGTCTAACACTGGAATAAGAAATGAAGAGATATAAAATGGAGATTTAGAAGAAAGAAAAATAAAGAAGGAATGAAAGAAGAAAAGAAAACCAAAAGAAAGAGGAAACAAAATAAAAGGTAAAAATTGAAAGAAAAATAATAAAGGAAAGAAATAAAGAATAGAATGGAAAGAAATGAAGAAGAGAAAAGAAAAAGAAAAATGAAAGAAATGAAGAAGAGGAAAGAAAATAAAAGAAAAGAAAGAAAAATAAATAAATGAAAGAAAGAAATAAGAGGAAAGAAAAAGAAAGAAAGGGAGGAAAGAAAAAGAAAAGAAAAAGAAAGAAATGAAAGCAAGAAAGAAGAATAAAAAATAGAATTAAATGAAATAGAGAAAGAAAGAAAGAGGAAAGAAAAAGAAAGAAATGAAAGAAAGAAAGAAAGAAGAATAAAAAATAGAATTAAATGAAAGAAAGAAATAAATAAAGAAGAAAGAAAAAGAAAGAAATGAAAGAAAGAAGAATAAAAATAGAATTAAATGAAATAAAGAAAGAAAGAAAAAAGAGGAAAGAAAAAGAAAGAAATGAAAGAAAGAAAGAAGAAGAAAGAAAGAAAAAGAAAGGAATGAAAGAAAGAAAGAAAGAAGAAAAAAATAGAATTAAATGAAATAAAGAAAGAAAGAAAGAAAGAAAGAAAGAAAAGAAAGGAAAAGAAAGAAGAAAAAGAAAAGAATTAAAAAAAGAGAAAGAAAGAAGAAAGAAAAAGAAGAAAGAAAGAAAAAGAAGAAATGAATGAAAGAAAGAAGAATAAAATAGATTAAATGAAAGAACAGAAAGAAAAGAGGAAAGAAAAAGAAAGAAAGAAAGAAAGAAGAAGAAAGAAAAAGAAGAAAAAGAAAAAATGAAAGAAAGAAGAAAATAAAAATAGAATTAAATGAAGAAAGAAAGAAAAGAAAGAAAGAAGAAAGAAAAGAAGAAAAAAAAAGAAGAAAGAAAGAAAAAAAAATAGAAAAGAAAGAAAGAAAGAAAGAAAGAAGAAAGAAAAAAGAAATGAAAGAAAGAAGAAGAAGAAAAGAAAAGAAAAAGAAAGAAGAAAGAAGAATAAAATAGAATTATGAAAGAAAGAAAGAAAGAAGAAAGAAAAGAAAGAAATGAAAGAAAGAAAGAAAGAAAGAAGAATAAAAAATAGAATTAAATGAAGCAAGAAAAGAAAGAAAGAAGAAAGAAAAGGAAAGAAATGAAAGAAAGAAAGAAAGAAGAATAAAAAATAGAATTAAATGAAAGAAAGAAAGAAATAAGAAAGAAAGGAAAAGAAATGAAAGAAAGAAAGAAGAATAAAATAGAATAAATGAAAGAAAGAAAGAAAGAAAAAAAGAAAAAGAAGAAATGAAAGAAAGAAGAAAGAATAAAATAGAATTAAATGAAAGAAAAACAGAAAGAAAGAAGAGGAAGAAAAAGAAAGAAATGAAAGAAGAAAGAAAGAAGAAGAAAGAAAGAAAGAAATGAAAGAAGAAGAATAAAATAAAATTAAATGAAAGAAGAAGAAATAAGAAGAAAGAAAGAAATGAAAGAAAGAAAGAAAAGAATAAAAAAAGAATTAAGAAAGAAAGAAAGAAAGAAAGAAAAAAGAAAAGAAAGAAATGAAAGAAGAAAGAGAATAAAAATAAGAATTAAATGAAAGAAAAACAGAAAGAAGAAGAAAGAAAGAAATGAAAGGAAGAAAAGAAAGAAAGAAAGAAGAATAAAAATAGAATTAAATGAAAGAAAGAAAGAAAGAAGAGGAAAGAAAAAGAAAGAAATGAATGAAAGAAAGAAAGAAAGAAGAAAGAAAAAGAAAGAAATGAAAGAAAGAAAGAAGAATAAAAAATAGAATTAAAGAAAGAAAGAAAGAAATAAATAAAGAAAGAAAGAAAGAAGAAAGAAAAAGAAAGAAATGAAAGAAATAAAAAAAGGAAAAAAAAAGAAAGAAAATGAAAGAAAAAGGCGGGAAATAGAGAATCTCATCTATTAGATTTATAAATATTGATGAGAACACATGTTTATATAGAAAGCAACATTATATAAACGGACAGTTATTAAGTAAAGAAAAATGGGAATACGAAGAAAAAAGAAGAATGTAAACAAAATGAATAAAGAAAACGTAGAAGGAAACTGATGGAATAATTACAGTCACATTCTCATGAGGATTCTGTTTTATTCACTGAAAAGAATGGTCGATACTGAACCCATTTCAGGTAATTATTTTTTCCTAGACATCTCTACCTGTCCACCCACGGACGTCCATGATTTCGCCGTTCGTTATTTCAATATTTATATAGCACCAAAAGTAACAGCTTGTTCCACAGTGAAAAAGACACAAGATCGTTTCTCTTTCGTCAAATCGTCGATAGAGGAGGCCAGAGACAAGATAACAATCACGGAGTAAAAACAACAGACAATGTTTATGGAATTGGTGACTCTCACGCAGAAGCTAAAGTCAGGTATGATTTGGTAGAGAATTATAAACAGAGTGACTATCTATCTATCTATCTATCTATCTATCTATCAATTCCAGTCTGGTTATTTCTATCTGTCTATCTACGTCAATCAGCTAATTTCTATCTATCTATCTATCTATCTATCTATCTATCTATCTATCTATCTACCTATCTATCTATCAATTCCAGTCTGGTTATTTCTGTCTGTCTATCTACGTCAATCAGCTAATTTCTATCTATCTATCTATCAGGTATGATTTGGTAGAAAATTATAAACAGAGTGACTATCTATCTATCTATCTATTTATCAATTCCAGTATGGTTATTTCTATCTGTCTATCTACGCCAATCAGCTAATTTCCATCTATCTATCTATCTATCTATCTATCTATCAGGTATGATTTGGTAGAGAATTATAAACAGAGTGAATATCTATCTATCTATCTATCTATCTATCTATCTAGTTATTTCTATCTGTCTATCCACGCCAATCAGCTAATTTCTATCTATCTATCTATCAGGTATGATTCGGTAGAGAATTATAAACAGAGTGACTATCTATCTATTTATCTATCTATCTATCAATCTATCTATCAATTCCCAGTCTGGTTATTTCTATCTGTCTATCTATGCCAATCAGCTAATTTCTATCTATCTATCTATCTATCTATCTGGTATGATTTGGTTGAGAATTATAAACAGAGTGACTATCTATCTATCTATCTATCTATCTATCTATCTATCTATCAATTCCAGTCTGATTATTTCTATCTATCTACGCCAATCAGCTAATTTCTATCTATCTATCTATCTATCTATCTATGAATTCCAGTCTGGTTATTTCTATGTGTCTATCCACGCCAATCAGCTAATTTCTATCTATCTATCTATCTATCTATCTATCTATCTATCTATCTATCTATCTGGTATGATTTGGAAGAGAATTATAAACAGAGTGACTATCTATCTATCTATCTATCTATCTATCTATCTATCAATTCCGGTTTGGTTATTTCTATCTGTCTATCTACGCCAATCAGCTAATTTCTATCTATCTATCTATCTATCTATCTATCTATCTATCTATCTGGTATGATTTGGAAGAGAATTATAAACAGAGTGACTATCTATCTATCTATCTATCTATCTATCTATCTATCAATTCCGGTTTGGTTATTTCTATCTGTCTATCTACGCCAATCAGTTAATTTCTATCTATCTATCTATCTATCTATCTATCTATCTATCAGGTAAGATTTGGTAGAGAATTATAAACAGTGACTATCTATCTATCTATCTATCTATCTATCTATCTATCTATCAATTCCAGTCTGATTATTTCTATCTATCTACGCCAATCAGCTAATTTCTATCTATCTATTTATCTATCTATCTGGTATGATTTGGTTGAGAATTATAAACAGAGTGACTATCTATCTATCTATCTATCTATCTATCTATCTATCTATCCCAGTCTGGTTATTTCTATCCGTCTATCCATGCCAATCAGCTAATTTTTATCCATCTATCTATCTATCTATCTATCTATCAATCAATTCCAGTCTGCTTATTTCTGTCTGTCATTCTACGCCAATCAGATAATTTCTATCTATCTATCTATCTATCTATCTATCAGGTATGATTTGGTAGAGAATTATAAACAGAGTGACTATCTATCTATCTATCTATCTATCTATCTATCAATTCCGGTTTGGTTATTTCTATCTGTCTATCCACGCCAATCAGCTAATTTCTATCTATCTATCTATCTATCTATCTATCAGGTATGATTTGGTAGAAAATTATAAACAGAGTGATTATCTATCTATCTATCTATTTATCAATTCCAGTCTAGTTATTCCTATATGTCTATATACGTCAATCAGCTAATTTCCATCTATCTATCTATCTATCTATCTATCTGGTATGATTTGGTAGAGAATTATAAACAGAGTGACTATCTATCTATCTATCTATCTATCTATCTATCTATCAATCCCAGTCTGGTTATTTCTTTCTGTCTATCCACGCCAATCAGCTAATTTCTATCTGTCTATCTATCTATCTATCTATCTATCAGGTATGATTTGGTAGAGAATTATAAACAGAGTGACTATCTATCTATCTATCTATCTATCTATCTATCTATCTATCTATCTATCTATCTATCTATCCCAGTCTGATTATTTCTATCTGTCTATCCACGTCAATCAGCTAATTTCTATCTATCTATCTATCTAACTATCTATCTATCTATCTATGTTAATCAATCGATCCAAGTATGCTTCTATCTTTCTCCCCCTCACTCTTTCATTCTCTCTCTCTCCTCTCTCTCTCTCTCTCTCTCTCTCTCTCTCTCTCTCTATATATATATATATATATATATATATATATATATATATATATATACTAGTCTGCATCTATCTATCTATCTATTCCATTTTGCTATTATCTCTCTCATTCGCCATCTCACTCACCCCTCTCAGATTTTTTCTCCTCTACTAAAATCTTATTCAAGTATAGCTGTGGGGTAATGGCTAACCTTCTGAACTACAACATAGTAATAAGTGGGTTCAAACTCCATATCAGGTTGCTTACAATACCTACGGTTGTTTAAATGGTCACCCATCTAAGTATCGAACAGGCTGATCGCTGCTTAACTTTGGTGATCTAGTAGAAACTGTTGCTTTCAACATGACTGTAGGGAAAGCTTAAGTTCTATTCCCTTATCATTTATAGTAGCGAGTAAATAAGAAAGTATCGGAAAACCGATAGTCAAGTTATCTTCCGCTGCCGCTAGGGGGCGAATCGCCAACACGAGGCTGGTGGGAGAATCAAACCCCAACATTTATTTGAAGGCTGCTGACCGGAGAAGTCACTTTAACAAGGTCTTCATCCACCACCAATTCTAGGGGCAGTTAACCAGGCGAGTAGCTTGAAAAAAGCACTCCCCTACACTTTTACTTATCGAACGAGAACCGGCCTGAACGGACGCGTCGCAAAGCAATCCTAAAACTTTATTTCCTAAGAACTTAAACCAAGAGAGACGTCTCAACAGCACTCCAAACAACGGTGACTAGAATTCCCTTTCTAGTGCCACTTCACCAAAGAACTCTAATTTCACCTCTCAGATAAGTATTGTAGCAAATGCCATCAAAATGTGCAACAATATTTTTTGTACCCTTTGTTAATATATGTGCTTAATTTTAATTTGTGTTGTTTTTCTTCTTTCGTCCGAAACAGTTGCCAACCACCGGGAGATTAAGAGCTCCCTACGAACCGTAATTCCTCTTAAAAGAGAACAATGTATGATACAAAGGCTGAAACGTTCACTCAGTACATAACGCAACAATACAAGGGATCAGTGATGACGAGCTCCCACGAAAGAAAAGATGAAATCTTTCGAAGACCCTAATGTGTTATACAATTCATTGGCAAATCCAATCAAGTAAGTGACAATCAATTAATATTCAAGATCGAATACAGAAACCTGTTAATGTTGCTCGACGCGAAGATATGTCGTTTTATGGAGGTGCGTGGTGTAATGGTTAGAGTTGTAGGAAATGGACTTGTTGACTCGAGTTCAAATCCTGGACGAAGCTGTTTGCATTTCACATTGGGAAAGGTATGCATTCAAAATACCGAAACGTTGTACATATAACAATGAAGATGATGACAATAGTCCAAATAACGCAGATAATACTAATCATCAAGCCTCATCTCAAACATTCAGAGAAATAGTATGCATTCAATTACTCTCCTTCCGACTATGGGTAAATAGCAGACAGACTGGGTTCTTAACCAGTCCAGGAGAAGGAAAACTCTGAATTCAAACCTGTTAAATTCCGCTTAAGAAATTGACCTTGTGCTACATCCTGTCGGTGTGAAGGGTTTGGTAAATATAAATATTTCGTTTCATCAGACGTTCTATTTTTAAACAACATCTAATAATAATGGAGATTCGCTTCCGGTTTTTGTCTGTAACAAAAATTACGTCACTGCTACGTCACATTACCCAAAATCGTCATAACATAGAATAAATACACTCAAAATTTGAATATGCAACATTAGACAGTCCCCTTTGTTTTTTAAAACAAGTTTTAATAAATACATGACTGGTATTATATATTTATATATAGTTTGTTTTATTTTAATACATATTTAAAGTTTACATTTCAACTTGTTTTATTTTTTAATCCTTTGATGAATTTGATGATTTTACTTACTTAGGGTACAAACTCGCTGACATTGAATTTTTTACTCCCACCCCTCAGGCAATATGTTTTCAAAAATCTATTTTTACATCGCCGGAGGGTGCTTTTTTATTTTGCTAGTATAAATAAAACTTGATCAAAAGATCAAGAAACAATTCTATTATTATGTTCTGACTCTATTCAATTGTTCAATATATAATTCCCCGTGAAATGTCCATTTTAATTCATTTCAGATAAAAGTGAAAAGCCCTTGTATTAAAATCGTGGATTTTATATTGGCTTATTAATTTGGAATAATGCTTTTTTGTATAAATTTGGGAGGGATACAGAACTTATCTATGGGCGAATATATATATATATATATATATATATATATATATATATATATATATTATATATATATATAAGTGTTGGTTATGGGTCCAACGGGAGAAAATTAAATGTTTTAAAAAAAGGTCCGCAAAATGGATTATGTTATTTAAAAAAAAACAACACATTTTTATTATTATTTTACATTGGCAACACGTGTTTCAGATATTCTGATATCTTCTGCAGGCGTTGATTAACCACAATCTGTCTGTCTATTTCTTTCTCTCTCTCTCTCTCTCTCTCTCTCTCTCTCTCTCTTCTCTCTCTCTCTCTCTCTCTATATATATATATATAATTAACCACATTCTGTATATATTATATGTATATATAAAGAAATTTGAAAAACTAAGTGTTCCAAAAATAAGATGAATTTCCATATTTACTCCATATATATATATATATATATATATATATATATATATATATATAATTACGACAAGCAAATATGGCGAATACCGCGTGCGACGTGCGGAACATTGTACAGCTGTTTCGACCATATCATTAATAAAGAGATACTCTACACTTTTAAGATCTCCAGAACTGGAGCCCCACCCTCAGACGCAGTTTCATACTCTGGAAACCTCTTTTGGAGGGGAGTTCTTACCCTTTTTGTCAGTGTTTTCTAAACCCCACTTTCATAGCGGGGGGTATGTTGGTGGAAGGAAGACTTTACCTATCTCTAACCGACTACTACTTTCAATCAGTTCGACAATTTCTTCCAGGTCTTAAACCCCTAAGCAGCAATCAAAATCGCATTCGAAGAATTCATCGGTTCTAGTCTACCATAGTTATTTACCTCGCATCCTACGTATGCGGGTGTGACACAAGATCTTTTTAATATATGACCACTCACGAACCGAAGATCATGGGATGGTGGGTGCAAAAATACGTAGATCCCATCGGCATTCCTCCTCAAGGGGTGCACCTCAGGCACTGGGCAATAAACCCAGCCCTGTTCCTTTTAATCAAGAGGGCAGGTATAGCTTGAGGGAAGCCACTGGGCCCTCGCTCCGAAAAGCGGGTTGTTAATGCTAATTCATCGGTTCTATTCTACCATAGTAAACAAATTTGTTTATTGTTGATAATAAAGCAGAGGATCTAATGCGTTTTATTTCACTAAATACAGTCGTACCTTGACATAAAAGTTTAACTCGTTCCACTCGTAAATCAACTTACTCGTATATCAAATCAAATTTCCCCATTGAAATAAACTGAAATATCAATAATTCGTTCTAGCTCCCCCCCCCTAAAATCTACCATAATTCTTGTTATGTTTTTTTTCAAATAAGAAAAATATAGGGCCGGGTTAGCTCAGTCGGTAGAGCATTCGGCTAGACACCACATGGTTCCTAGTTCGATTCCGGTACTCGCCAACTCAGCGTATGAGTAGCACAGGGATCTGTGCGGTAAAGTAAGAAGCTGGTGGTAGGTGTGGCGCTCCACCTCAGATGCCAAAAAAACTCCTTGGTCTAGCGCTAGTGAAAAGGGAAAGACTCCCTCGCTGATTGGCTGATACCGACTTTAGGCCGCCCCGTCGACTTTTTATATAAAGACATAACAAAACAGAATGTAATTAATTATGTGCTGTAATATGTTTTAATGTTTATATTTTTTGCGTAATAAATATGGAAACATAAATTAGTGAACTATTATAAGCGTATCTGATGCTCACTCGTACCTCAAGTCTTAGATCTTAATACAAAGCCAAAAAATCGATCGAATGACAGCTCGTAACTCGAAAAACTCGGTAGTTGGGACACTTTTAAGACATTGTACCACAGTAGTTTTTCTTTTAAGCTGATATATACAGCTTAAAAGTTAATGGTTTAAAACTGCAATTATTCTTGCAGCCACCTAACAAAAGCCGTCTACTTGCGGTGTTGAGATTCATTTACTTCAAGAGTTTCTACAATAAATGCAGTACCGTCTTAAGCCATTTACCAAATCTTGTTTACGGAAGTCTATAGAAACATCTAAAAATAATGAATGTTTGTTCCCTCCATCTGAAGAATTTTGTTAGAAGATTTCATTGGAAAATATTGTTAAACGTGTGTATTTTTCGTCTTTTAACTGTTTTGACTTCTGCTCAATTCTGACCATTTTTTCCCCTATCGTCTAAATAAAGCTTTATAATTTCTTCTTATATTCGTAATAGATAAATCTGCCAAGAAATATATTAAGAACTAAATATCATTACTTGATCAATGTAAGTTCAGCTGTGAAAACATTGGTACAAATTATTATATAGTCGTATATATCCACATCAGCATCGTAGGAAGCGCGTGGTGTAATGGTTAGAGTAATAGGAAATGGACTCGTCACCCCGAGTTCAAATCCTGGACGTGGTAATTGCATTTCACTTACTAATACCCTTGGAAAGGTATGAATTTCTACTCTCCCTCCATCTATGGGTAAATAGTATGGCAGACTGGGCTCTTTAACCTTGGTTAGGCAACCGGTCTAGGAGAAGGTAAACTCTGAATTCAAACCTGTTAAACCCCGCTTAAGAAATCGACCTCGTGTCACATCCTGCTCGTGCAGAGGGGTCAGTAAATATATATATCCACATCATACGTCGGGCATATAATAGAAAGAGACAGAGAGTTAGATTAGAGATGATAGGATGATAGGTGGTCGTCTTACTTGCTACATTTCTGCTTCTACTTGTTCGTTCTACCTCGGCCGCCACGTTTGTCTGATGGGCTTCTGCTGTTAAGGGTTGGTCTTCTTTCTGCAGGGTTAGGCTGTTCATTGTCTTAAATATTTTATTAACAAATAAGACATCGTGTTCTTAATAATAAATCTTTATTTCCCTAGCCCATGATTCCACCGCGGGAGAGTTGCGAACCCTATGAGACAATCTCTCATCTGACTAACTACCTAAAACTTATTCTCACGCGTCTGTAATGGCGCATTTTCAAGGGGTCAAATCAAAAGGTTATTACCCGTTCATAACTGTCGGTAATTTTCCATGCACCCCGTTATTTTAGATTTTAACGGCCCTAATTCAAAATTCTAACTACGGGTACGTTCATAATTTATAACTACTTATAAAGTATGTAATACATAACAATTCAAAGCTTACACGGATTCACTAGGTACTATTGAATTTGAGAGTCAGACTATTTGAATTAACATTTGGATATAAAGATTTTGGTTGGTTAGATTTTACGGCATGTCAACGTTTGGGTTATTTCATAACAAGACGTTTGGATTTTATTCATTCTTGTTGAGTATTCAGTTAAAAAAAGACATTTTTAAAAACTCATTTTTGATTTATTTAACGCATAAATGTGACCCTAACAGGTACTACTACTCCGGGTCAGATTGGACCTTGGAGTAATAGCAATGAAGGAGTATTCCACATACCCAAGAGTTCCGAAATTGGAACCTCACCACTTGATGCAGTTTAACGTCATACCCAAAACACTAAGACCGTCTGACTTATATGACAAAAAAGGTTGGGATTTTGCCAAGAACAATACGACCGAGATAACTAGACATGAAGACCCTCAACAACCTTCTTTTAGCACCCATATGATAAAAAGGGTTGGGGATTGCCATAAGGTAATATGATTGGGGCAATCATATAAGTACTAGGGCCTGATGTGATTAGTCGATTGATCGGAGGGGTTCTCTCCGATCCCCCGTCTAAGGCCAAAGGGGAGAATTGCATATCATGGACTGCTCAGCCACCGTTTATAAGCATCCATACCCAACAGGTGGCCCCATGGGAGAGTGTTACCCCTCTGCATAGGTACAATTGGCGTAGTTTACCACCAACAAAGACAAGAATATAAAGAATGTATGTATAAACGTGTGTTTAAATAAAAATTATTACAAATTTCTGAAAAAATCTGAAGAACATTATTATATCAACCGTTGCGAGTTTTGTTTTACACCAATGTTAACTGGTGGTCTTTCACTGGAATTCGAGAGACAGTAAGTCTCCTCGAGTCTCCAGGACACTTCTGAATATTCTAGCGATCTTAAATATGCGGTGAACCAGATGGAATCGATTCTTCGTCTGATTCTCAAGACTTTTTTTCCGAACTTCTAGGTACCATTCCAAGGATACCAACACCAATTTTCATTCCCCGTGTGGTGTATTAGTTTATGTGTTAGGCTATCCGACTATTACTCCTGAATTCGATTCTCACTCGGTGCCATGAACCCCTAAGCTGAAGTCTGAACCCTCCAACTATGCCTGGAAGTATATATTTACCCAACCTCTCTGCAAAGAGCAGGATTTGACACAAGGTCAATATTTAAGTAGAGTATATGTTTACCCAACCCTTTCCGTCACGAGTAGGATGTCATACAAACGGTCAATTTTTAACCTGGAATTTAACATATTTGAATTCAGAGTTTTCCTTGTTCTAGCCTGGTTGTCATACCAATTCTGAAGATGTCCGTCTGTTCTACAAATTCTCCATAACTCGAGGGAGAATAGTTGGATGCACACCTTCTCCAAGGTATTAGCGCTATGGGAAAATGCAATAGGCCTCATCCAGGATTTGAACTCGGAGTACAGTAAAGCAAGGCTCAACAACCAAGTCTGCCCTTATTTGCCAATAGTTGGGGGTGGGAGAATGGACGTATTCATGTCTTATTGAAGTGTATTCAGGGCGAAGTGAAAAGCAAACGCCCTCGTCTATGATTTGAACTCGGTTCACCGATTCCATTTCCTTTAACGGTAGCTGTTGTGTGTGTCTAGGTATATGTAATTAAATTAAAGTCGTCGGGGTGGCCTAAAGTCGGTATCAGGCAAACAACAAGGGAGTCTATCCCCTTTTGCACGAGCGCTAGACTAAGGAGATTGTTTTTGGGTCTGAGGTGGAGCGCCACATCTACCATCAAGCTCCTCGCTTTACCGCACATATCCATATGCTAATCATACGCTGAGTTGGCGAGGGCCGGTATCGAACCCGAAACATTGTGATTCCTAGTTCGACGCTCAGCCGACTGAAACTAAACCGGCCCTAAACAGTCCACTCGAACATAAGGGTTAATAGAGACGTGTTGAATGATTTGACCACAAGGCTCAAGCATTTTATGCACAAAACACATTAAGGCGAAAATGGTGTATTTCAGAAAAGGAGAGGGAAAAGGCTTATTGCCGCCTCGGCAATAATACGAAAGAAATAAATAACATGCGTCGATTTTGTTTCCAAACATGATATTTTTTTTCTCTTCTTTTCTTGTTGTGGTGAAAGTTCTCTTGTAAGCAAAGCAAAAAAATAAAACAAAAATCCATAGTTTTTAATTTTATTTTCTAGAGCAAATAAAACGAGTAAGACATAAAAAAAGGCTGTTTGTGTTCGGTTTTAGTGATTTGATTTGCTCGGTTGTTTTCTAACTAATCGATCACAGAGTGTACGTGTCTAGGTCAAAGTTTTTGTTTCTTTTTAGTCGATTTTATTCTCTTTATTCTTTCGGCTGCAAATAGCATTTAGCAAGGCGTAGCGGTCATGCCTTTTGTTTTTATAGTCTTTTGCATTGATACAATTTACTAAGCTATGCTTAGTCTAGCACACTGGCCTCAGGTTGCTTACAGAAAACCTACTGTTCATTAATGCTTACCCCCTAAAAAAAAATACTAAGCATAGCGTACATTTGGCACAAAGCCACAAGTATTTGGTACCGAAAAATTTATCGAGCAGCACTACTTAGGTTTTTGAATTCGAAAAGTGTCTAAGAGAACTGGAAATAAGAGGAAGAATCGAAACCAAGAGACCACAGCACTACTCAGTTTTTGAATTCGAAAAGTGTCTAAGAGAACTGGAAATAAGAGGAAGAATCGAAACAAAGAGACCACAGCACTACTCATTTTTGAATTCGAAAAGTGTCTAAGAGAACTGGAAATAAGAGGAAGAATCGAAACCAAAGAGACCACAGCACTACTCAGTTTTTGAATTCGAAAAGTGTCTAAGAGAACTGGAAATAAGAGGAAGAATCGAAACCAAAGAGACCACAGCACTACTCAGTTTTTGAATTCGAAAAGTGTCTAAGAGAACTGGAAATAGAGGAAGAATCGAAACCAAGAGACCACAGCACTACTCAGTTTTTGAATTCGAAAAGTGTCTAAGAGAACTGGAAATAAGAGGAAGAATCGAAAACAAAGAGACCACAGCACTACTCAGTTTTGAATTCGAAAAGTGTCTAAGAGAACTGGAAATAAGAGGAAGAATCGAAACCAAAGAGACCACAGCACTACTCAGTTTTTGAATTCGAAAAGTGTCTAAGAGAACTGGAAATAAGAGGAAGAATCGAAACCAAAGAGACCACAGCACTACTCAGTTTTTGAATTCGAAAAGTGTCTAAGAGAACTGGAAATAAGAGGAAGAATCGAAACCAAAGAGACCACAGCACTACTCAGTTTTTGAATTCGAAAAGTGTCTAAGAGAACTGAAATAAGAGGAAGAATCGAAACCAAAGAGACCACAGCACTACTCAGATTTTTGAATTCGAAAGTGTCTAAGAGAACTGGAAATAAGAGGAAGAATCGAAACCAAAGAGACCACAGCACTACTCAGTTTTTGAATTCGAAAAGTGTCTAAGAGAACTGGAAATAAGAGGAAGAATCGAAACCAAAGAGACCACAGCACTACTCAGTTTTTGAATTCGAAAAGTGTCTAAGAGAACTGGAAATAAGAGGAAGAATCGAAACCAAAGAGACCACAGCACTACTCAGTTTTGAATTCGAAAAGTGTCTAAGAGAACTGGAAATAAGAGGAAGAATCGAAACCAAAGAGACCACAGCACTACTCAGTTTTTGAATTCGAAAAGTGTCTAAGAGAACTGGAAATAAGAGGAAGAATCGAAACCAAAGAGACCACAGCACTACTCAGTTTTTGAATTCGAAAAAGTGTCTAAGAGAACTGGAAATAAGAGGAAGAATCGAAACCAAAGAGACCACAGCACTACTCAGTTTTTGAATTCGAAAAGTGTCTAAGAGAACTGGAAATAAGAGGAAGAATCGAAACCAAGAGACCACAGCACTACTCAGTTTTGAATTCGAAAAGTGTCTAGAGAACTGGAAATAAGAGGAAGAATCGAAACCAAAGAGACCACAGCACTACTCAGTTTTTGAATTCGAAAAGTGTCTAAGAGAACTGGAAATAAGAGGAAGAATCGAAACCAAAGAGACCACAGCACTACTCAGTTTTGAATTCGAAAGACTACGTGGAAATAAGAGGAAGAATTAAAGAGGCACTACTCAGTTTTTGAATTCGAAAAGTGTCTAAGAGAACTGGAAATAAGAGGAAGAATCGAAACCAAAGAGACCACAGCACTACTCAGTTTTTGAATTCGAAAAGTGTCTAAGAGAACTGGAAATAAGAGGAAGAATCGAAACCAAAGAGACCACAGCACTACTCATTTTTGAATTCGAAAAGTGTCTAGAGAACTGGAAATAAGAGGAAGAATCGAAACCAAAGAGACCACAGCACTACTCAGAATTCAAAAAGTCTCGAGAACTGGAAATAAGAGAAGAATCGAAACGCAGAGACCACAGCACTACTCAGTTTTTGAATTCGAAAAGTGTCTAAGAGAACTGGAAATAAGAGGAAGAATCGAAACCAAAGAGACCACAGCACTACTCAGTTTTTGAATTCGAAAAGTGTCTAAGAGAACTGGAAATAAGAGGAAGAATCGAAACCAAAGAGACCACAGCACTACTCAGTTTTTGAATTCGAAAAGTGTCTAAGAGAACTGGAAATAAGAGGAAGAATCGAAACCAAAGAGACCACAGCACTACTCAGTTTTTGAATTCGAAAAGTGTCTAAGAGAACTGGAAATAAGAGGAAGAATCGAAACCAAAGAGACCACAGCACTACTCAGTTTTTGAATTCGAAAAGTGTCTAAGAGAACTGGAAATAAGAGAAGAATCGAAACCAAAGAGACCACAGCACTACTCAGTTTTTGAATTCGAAAGTGTCTAAGAGAACTGGAAATAAGAGGAAGAATCGAAACCAAAGAGACCACAGCACTACTCAGTTTTTGAATTCGAAAATGTCTAGAGAACTGGAAATAAGAGGAAGAATCGAAACCAAAGAGACCACAGCACTACTCAGTTTTTGAATTCGAAAAGTGTCTAAGAGAACTGGAAATAAGAGGAAGAATCGAAACAAAGAGACCACAGCACTACTCAGTTTTTGAATTCGAAAAGTGCCTAAGAGAACTGGAAATAAGAGGAAGAATCGAAACCAAAGAGACCACAGCACTACTCAGTTTTTGAATTCGAAAAAGTGTCTAAGAGAACTGGGAATAAGAGGAAGAATCGAAACCGCAGAGACCACAGCACTACTCAGTTTTTAATTCGAAAAGTGTCTAAGAGAACTGGAAATAAGAGGAAGAATCGAAACCGCAGAGACCACAGCACTACTCAGTTTTTGAATTCGAAAAGTGTCAAGAGAACTGGAAATCAGAGGAAGAATCGAAACCACAGAGACCACAGCACTACTCAGATTTTGAATTCGAAAAGTGTCTAGGAAAACTGGGAATCAGAGGAAGAATCGAAACTGCAGAGACCACAGCACTACTCAGATTCTTGAATTCGAAAAAGTGTCCAAGAGAACTGGAAATCAGAGGAAGAATCGAAACCACAGAGACCACAGTACTACTCAGATTTTGAATTCGAAAAGTGTCTAGGAGAACTGGGAATCAGAGGAAGAATCGAAACCGCAGACACCACAGCACTACTCAGATTCTTGAATTCGAAAAGTGTCTAGGAGAACTGGAAATCAGAGGAAGAATCGAAACCACAAAGACCATAGTACTACTCAGATTCTTGAATTCGAAAAGTGTCGAGGAGAACTGGAAATAAGAGGAAGAATCGAAACCACAGAGACCACAGTACTACTCAGATTTTTAATTCGAAAAGAGTCTAAGAGAACTGGGAATCAGAGGAAGAATCGAAACCAAAGAGACCACAGCACTACTCAGTTTTTGAATTCGAAAAGTGTCTAAGAGAACTGGAAATAAGAGGAAGAATCGAAACCAAAGAGACACAGCACTACTCAGTTTTTGAATTCGAAAAGTGTCTAAGAGAACTGGAAATAAGAGGAAGAATCGAAACCAAAGAGACCACAGCACTACTCAGTTTTTGAATTCGAAAAGTGTCTAGGAGAACTGGGAATCAGAGGAAGAATCGAAACCACAGAGACCACAGCACTACTCAGATTTTGAATTCGAAAAGTGTCTAGGAGAACTGGAAATCAGAGGAAGAATCGAAACCACAAAGACCAGTACTACTCAGATTTTGAATTCGAAAAGTGTCGAGGAGAACTGGAAATAAGAGGAAGAATCGAAACCAAGAGACCAAGTACTACCAGTTTTTAATTCGAAAAGAGTCTAGGAGAACTGGGAATCAGAGGAAGAATCGAAACCAAAGAGACCACAGCACTACTCAGTTTTTGAATTCGAAAAGTGTCTAAGAGAACTGGAAATAAGAGGAAGAATCGAAACCAAAGAGACCACAGCACTACTCAGTTTTTGAATTCGAAAAGTGTCTAAGAGAACTGGAAATAAGAGGAAGAATCGAAACTAAAGAGACCACAGCACTACTCAGTTTTTGAATTCGAAAAGTGTCTAAGAGAACTGGAAATAAGAGGAAGAATCGAAACCAAAGAGACCACAGCATTACTCAGTTTTTGAATTCGAAAAGTGTCTAAGAGAACTGGAAATAAGAGGAAGAATCGAAACCAAAGAGACCACAGCACTACTCAGTTTTTGAATTCGAAAAGTGTCTAAGAGAACTGGAAATAAGAGGAAGAATCGAAACCAAAGAGACCACAGCATTACTCAGTTTTTGAATTCGAAAAGTGCCTAAGAGAACTGGAAATAAGAGGAAGAATCGAAACTAAAGAGACCACAGCACTACTCAGTTTTTGAATTCGAAAAGTGCCTAAGAGAACTGGAAATAAGAGGAAGAATCGAAACCAAAGAGACCACAGCACTACTCAGTTTTTGAATTCGAAAAGTGTCTAAGAGAACTGGGAATAAGAGGAAGAATCGAAACCAAAGAGACCACAGCACTACTCAGTTTTTGAATTCGAAAAGTGTCTAAGAGAACTGGAAATAAGAGGAAGAATCGAAAAAAGAGACCACAGCACTACTCAGTTTTTGAATTCGAAAAGTGTCCAAGAGAACTGGAAATCAGAGGAAGAATCGAAACCACAGAGACCACAGCACTACTCAGATTCTTGAATTCGAAAAGTGTCTAGGAAAACTGGGAATCAGAGGAAGAATCGAAACTGCAGAGACCACAGCACTACTCAGATTCTTGAATTCGAAAAGTGTCCAAGAGAACTGGAAATCAGAGGAAGAATCGAAACCACAGAGACCACAGTACTACTCAGATTCTTGAATTCGAAAAGTGTCTAGGAGAACTGGGAATCAGAGGAAGAATCGAAACCGCAGACACCACAGCACTGCTCAGATTCTTGAATTCGAAAAGTGTCTAGGAGAACTGGAAATCAGAGGAAGAATCGAAACCACAAAGACCATAGTACTACTCAGATTCTTGAATTCGAAAAGTGTCGAGGAGAACTGGAAATAAGAGGAAGAATCGAAACCACAGAGACCACAGTACTACTCAGTTTTTAATTCGAAAAGTCTAAGAGAACGGGAATCAGAGGAAGAATCGAAACCAAAGAGACCACAGCACTACTCAGTTTTGAATACGAAAAGTCCAGAGAACTGGAAATAAGAGGAAGAATCGAAACCAAAGAGAACACAGCACTACTCAGTTTTTGAATTCGAAAAGTGTCTAGAGAACTGGAAATAAAGGAAGAATCGAAACCAAAGAGACCACGCACTACTCAGTTTTTGAATTCGAAAAGAGTCTAGGAGAACTGGGAATCAGAGGAAGAATCGAAACCACAGAGACCACAGCACTACTCAGATTCTTGAATTCGAAAAGTGTCTAGGAGAACTGGAAATCAGAGGAAGAATCGAAACCACAAAGACCATAGTACTACTCAGATTTTGAATTCGAAAAGTGTCGAGAGAACTGGAAATAAGAGGAAGAATCGAAACCACAGAGACCAAAGTACTACTCAGTTTTTTAATTCGAAAAGAGTCTAGGAGAACTGGGAATCAGAGGAAGAATCGAAACCACAGAGACCACAGTACTACTCAGATTCTTGAATTCGAAAATTGTCCAAGAGAACTGGAAATCAGCGGAAGAATCGAAAACACAGAGATCACAGTACTACTCAGATTCTTGAATTCGAAAAGTGTCTAGGAGAACTGGAATCAGAGGAAGAATCGAAACCACAGAGACCACAGCACTACTCAGATTCTTGAATTCGAAAAGTGTCTAAGAGAACTGGTAATCAGAGAAAGAATCGAAACCACAGAGACCACAGCACTACTCAGATTCTTGAATTCGAAAAGTGTCTAAGAGAACTGGAAATCAGAGGAAGAATCGAAACCACAGAGACCACAGTACTACTCAGATTCTTGAATTCGAAAAGAGTCTAAGAGAACTGGAAATCAGAGGAAGAATCGAAACCACAAAGACCACAGTACTACACAGATTTGAATTCGAAAAGTGTCTAGGAGAACCGGGAAATCAGAGGAAGAATCGAAACCACAGAGACCACACCACTACTCAGGTTTTTGAATTCGAAAAGTGTCTAGGAGAACTGGAAATCAGAGGAAGAATCGAAAACACAGAGACCACATCACTACTCAGGTTTTTGAATTCGAAAAGTGTCTAGGATAACTGGAAATCAGAGGAAGAATCGAAACCACAGAGACCACAGCACTACTCAGATTTTTGAATTCGAAAAGAATCTAGAAGAAATAGAAACCAGAGGAAGAATCGAAAACACCTAGACCACAGTACTACTCAGTTTTTTAATTCGAAAAGAGTCTAGGAGAACTGGGAATCAGAGGAAAATTCGAGACCACTCAGATCACAGTGTTTTGAATTCGAAGAATCAAGACTACAAAGAATGCTTTTATAAACCAATTTTTAGTAATCGGGAAGCTCTAAAACTCATTTTACAGACAAAAATCGGTTACAAAAAGTCGCCATTTTTTGCCAACCCCAAGAAATTTGAAGAGGTAAAAATTGACATAACTTCACTAATTTTTGGAATTGGAAGCTCAACATTTAGAGATTGTCTAATGTTAACATAGTCCACACATGGAAAATTTTCAGAAAGATTGAAGGGGTTGGATGACAATTTAACTTTTTTTCTGGATTTGACATGGATTTACCCAGTAAGATTCGAGACCATCTAGACCACAGCACTGCCATGAACATATTTCGAGTACTCTTAGACTCATGAGTAATGCGTGGACTGGATGATCTAGTTCTCTTGACTTGTTTCGAATTAGACAAAATTTCAGAAGAATTGAAGGGGATGGGTGACATAACCTGGATGATTTGACATGGAATTATCCAGTAAGATACGAGAGCATCTAGACCACAGCACTGCCATGAACATCTGAGGATACTTGCTGTTACTCAGATCTCAGTTAAAAAAAGCACAATTTGAAAAACTATCAAGAAATCATCAGCATCACCAGCGCATTCCAACATACACATATTCCTTTGAATATCTTTCGCCATCCGTCCCTATCGACTATCACACTTTGTAAGTCCACTAGACAGTACCCATTGTCCACACAGAGCTGATAAGTGTATATTTTTGCTGGTCAGCCAACACTGGTGTGTCCATGTGTAGGAGTCCATGGGAGAACGTGAGTTCGTCCTTACTTCTTCAACAGTGCCAAATGTCTTGCCCGTCTTACTTGAGTAGCTTGCGAAAGGCTTGGGGGTAAATGGCCGTACAATTACTCAAGTAGGGCGTTGTTTTTGGGATTTGTTAAAATCAGCCGGTATCATCCTTGTGTAGTTCTTATCTAGCCTTTTCTCCAAGCGTTTCGTTTGAATCAAAGTCATGTTACCATACAGTGGAACTGACACGACTAACGAATAATCATCTCTTGATGTTAAATACCAAGTCTCAAGAGATGAAGGCAATTGTGTTACATAATCTATGTGATTGCATAAGATTATTGTCAATCCCCTGTATTTCTAAAGGGATGGCCCTTTTCATATCACGGCGGGACTTTCCATGGAATATTACAGAAAGCCCGCGAAATACGTGAAGTCATGTGGGACCTGGTTGGGTCTTCAGTTTCAGTTTGGACGTCGGGCAGAGAAGATGTCCTGCCTTAACTGGAACTCACTGTATACGTGCGCTATGTTTAGTTACATGAAATGTTTAGTTAAGTAAATAAAGCTTATGAAAATAACACGGTTTTGTGGTTGGTGAATGTCTTGGTAACAAGACTGATCTAGAAGAAGAAATGAGTTAAGTGCGACCGACCACCAAGACGAAGTCCAGATGTTAGAAGAGACGCTAGAAGAACAGAAGAATAATAGAAGTAAGAAGTAAGGAAAGAGGTATGCAACAATTGTTATGTAGGCGAGTTGCGAACGTAGAGCCATCGATCGACTGAAATCCCCCCAAACCGCTCAAATAACAAGATGAGAAATACATTATCATTTTTGGAACCGTATAAAAAATGTCTGAGTGAGATTGGACGATGAGTTGAGACTGTCTGGACCGTATGCCCCCCACCCGCCGTGGTCCATATAATATATTTTGGGGCCCAGGCAAGCAAAAATTATTTAATTATTTAAAAAATACAATATGATTTTAAAACGTCGAATGGTCCACCAGAGTAAAATAGGAAACAAAGGGAGCCATAGGTAAAAAAGGTTGAGAACCACTGGTCCAGACCACGGCAACATTTCCTCATGGATTTAAGGGGTACTTCGACAAATTAAAACTCATTGGAATAAGTATTGCATACCAATGCAACTATTTTGATAAAATTAACGTTTCAATCATTTTTCATTTCTGGCTTAGTAGATATAGCTACAGTCTCTATATTTCTTTTAACACACCTCACACATTTCTCTAGCAATTTTATTTTAATCATCTTAACCAGTTTATTGTCAATGACAAAAAGTGTCGCATTTAGCTTGGATCTATTTCGTTTAAATGAAATAATCGTACGTTTCTTTTGGTTATTTAAATTTAATTAGAAACAGGAGGCTTTTTATGTGATAGAAACAAAGTAATTTATTATTTGTGATTTTTTGTTTCGTCGAGATTCGGATTAGAGAGATAACTATACTGAGATGTGGCGAAGATAAAGCGACAAATCTATTATTCTATGGAGTTTGCTCACAGGTGTTCTATTAACAAACAAAACAAGATTACCACACGTGAGGCATTGTTTGAATAATATCCAGTTAAACTTGTGGAAGTGAAATGTGTATCACACTGTAACAATTATATGCACATGGGGGAGGGGTAACTTACTTCTATTTGCAACAAATTCAGTCACTTTTCGTTTTTTTTTGCAATTCAAACTTCCGGTGTCAGCAGTAACGTTGTAAGTTTTTTTTTATCCTTTCCGTCCACTAAGGACGAT
>CM042137.1:101343316-101348316 GCA_023376005.1 Doryteuthis pealeii | reverse complement strand
TCTCATCGCACGGTTGAAAACCCTTTTGGGCCTCGGGTTTTTAATAAAGAATAAATAAAACAATCCAGTCTTGCTTAATTAACACCAGCAAAAAAATGAGCAGACAACCCAGCCCAGAAGAAGGAAGAAGGCCCAGAAGAAGAAGATGGCCGCTAACAAAGCAGAACCAGTAAGAACCCACCTCCTCTCCTCCCCCTCCTCCCCATTATATACCCGATATGAGTAAGATAATGTCGGCGGGGCGGCCTAATGTCAGTATCAACCAGACTGCGAGGGAGTCTATCCCCCTTTCACTAGCGCTGGACCAAGGAGATTATTTTAGCGTCTGAGGTGGAGCGCCACACCTACTATCAGCTCCTCACTTTACCGTACAGATCCCTGTGCTACTCATACGCTGAGTTGGCGAGGGCTGGTATCGAACCAGGAACCTTGTGATTCCTAGATTTGAAGTGGGTATATAAAAATACCATTTTCGATTCAGACTGATTCCGTGAGCAAATTGAAAACGTTCAGGTTTGAATCCGGGCTCGCATCCCTGAAATTTTGGATTCCCAATATAGTCATCCACAGAAACGTGTTTCAACTTATCAAGTTTTTTCAGTGTGGCTAGACATTTGTAAGCTACCTACAGCCGGGATTGAAATACGATCGGTTCAGCATCAGTCAGACACCTTAACCGCTAGGCTATAGTCACCTACAGAATGCGAATTGCTTTCTGCGACGAATTTTTGCACGATGAAAATTCTCATAACTTAAAAATAAATTCGATTATAATCGGAATTAATAGCAAAACTTAGCGAAAGTTATCAATGAAACAGAAATAACTGTCGGTCCGGAAAATAATGAACTGTGTACATTAAATTGTCTTTAAATTAAATGGCAATAGAAGAATTATCTTTGAACTTTTAAAATATTAGCTTAAATATTAATGCGATATTTAAATTTAGTTATCAATTTTGAGTTCTTCTATAATTAACTATTAATAATCGCATTAATTAATATTTAAATTAATTAAGTATTAATAATCGCATTAACTATTATTTAAATTAATTAACTATTAATAATCGCATTAACTAGCTTATTTAGTCTAGTAATATCATAAGACGGAAATTCAAACATAATGAGAAAGTGGGGAGCAATCATCGGTTTGAAAAATCCATTCCATTTAATAATTCAGAGTTTTCCTTCTCCTTGACTGGTTGCCTAACCAAGATTAAAGAGCCCAGTCTTTCCTAATATTTACCAATAGCTAGAGGGAGTATAGTTGGATTCATTCATACATTTCTCCTAGGAGTATTAGAACTATGTACATTTTTTTAATGACCTTCGTATCTTTTTCCTATCAATATTATTATACATACTAGTACAAAATAAAAAACACCCCCTGGGCGATGTAAAAATAGATTTTTTGCCTGAGGGTTGAGAGTTAAAAATTCAATGTCAGCGAGTTTGTACCCTAAGTAAAATCATCAAATTCATTAAAGGATTAAAATATAAAAGAATTTGAAATGTAAACTTTAAATAAAAATTAAAATATATAACTATATATAGATATATAATACCAGTCATGTATTTATTAAAACTTGTTTTAAAAAACATTGAGGACTGTCTAATGTAGCATGTTCAAATTTTGAGTGTATTTATTCTATGCTATGATGATTTTTGGTAATGTGACGTAAGCAGAGACGTAATTTTTGTTACAGAACCGGAAGTGAATCTCCATTATTAATAGATATTATTAATTAGAGGATGAGGAGGAGCTCTCAAAGTAGTTTTAACTAATGAAAAGAGAACTCCAGTGGTTTGAAATCAGTGTTTTCATTCTCCTTGACGGGTTGCCATAACAAGGTTAAGATCCCTGTCTACACTAATATTTACCCATTCCTTGTGGGAAAATAGATTACTACCTTTCCCAAGCTTATTACCACCACGAAATGCAAACAGCCGCGTTCAAGATCTGAACTCGTCTCGCCGTGTCCATTCCCTACGACGGTGACCATTATACAATGCGCCTCCACAATGCAGACAGTTTCGTCCAGGATTTGAACTCGGCTCGCCGTGTCCATTTCCTTCGACGGTAACCATTACACAATGCGCCTCCACAATGCAGACAGTTTCGTCCAGGATTTGAACTCGGGTCGCCGTGTCCATTTCGTATGACAGTAACCGTTACGCTACGAGCACCTCCGAAATCACTACCTGAATATATCAATCCAACTTTGGACACCTCACGCGGCGTAATGGTTAGCAAACAATATTAGCGGACCATTGATAATGAGTTCGGTTCTCTTTGGGCGCCCCATACTTCCGGCCTTGTGCCATATTTAAGCTGAGCTTAGTAAATAACTATATCAATCCAACTTTCCGGCAACAGCCTTTGCGCATAACGGTATATATTTGGTCTATTGCGTACTTCTGGTAAAGGATTTTTACTGTCTATGTGTGCGCGCGCATGGGCGTCTGTGAGCATGCGCAAATAAGGTAAGAAAAGGTAATCTCCGCTGGAGGTGATAGTCAATCCATTTGTCCGTTCTATTTCGGTTCTTATCACGAATTTCCTCATTTTTTCCCCTCTGTCAGATTCAGCTTCACTAGCGGTGCAGGCCGGATCAGTATGGCGCAATCTTGTATGATAGAATTACACAAAAGCTGGGAAGTGCATTACCGTCTATCGCCTTGAGATTACCTATAAGAAGGGTGCGTTTCATCCCGGCAGACTGACAGTCGATAGGAAATGGAGAAAGATGAGGAAGAAGAAAAGCAGGAGTTAGATTGAATGTCTGGAAAGAAAGTTAGAAAGACAAATAGCTAAACATCCGTTGACAGATGGTTTGTAATAGTCATATATATATATATATATATATATATATATATATATATATGTATGTATGTATGTATGTGCGTGTGTGTGTGTGTGTAAAGAGAGTGTGTAGAGAGAGAGAGAGAGAGAAAGAGAGAGAGAGAGAGAGGGGGATTGAGAGAGAGAGAAAGAGAGAGAGAAATATCAAGACAAAATGGAAGAAATAGATGCTTTCCTAAATAATGTTATTGTACGTGTAAACGGCTCATATCAATATGCAACCATATATATATATATATATATATATATATATATATATATAATATATATATATATGTGTGTGTGTGTGTGTGTGTGTGTGAAATTGATATGTTGAAAAAAAAAAGATGTTTACAAAAGCATGGGGTCATCAGGAGAGAATGTGCAACCTCTCCTGATGATCCCATGCTTTTGTAAACATCTTTTGTTTTTTTCAACATATCAATTTCACACTGTCGGATTAAGTTCCATTTTTATTTCATATATATATATATATATATATATATATATATATATATATATATATATGTGTGTGTGTGTGTGTGTGTGTGTGTGTGTGTGTGTGTGTGTATATATGAGTTCAACAATAAAATAGAATGAAACGTCTATTTGATGTCGTTCACCTGTGGATCGGTCACGAGAAACTCAGAGTAGTGACATTGTATCTTCCGTTATTCCATTTAATGGTTGACATATACATTTTGTGCATAGAGCACTGTATACTACTGATTATTGTATCATTTATCTTTAATCCTATTTATATATACTAGCAAAAACCATCCTCCGGGTGGTGTAAAATTAATTCTTAAAATATATTACCTGAGGGTAGTAGTAAATTTTGATTTAGAAAAAAATTTTTTTAAGATACACTCAATTTTAAATAATTCTACACAATTTTATTTATATTGAACGTATATTTTAATTTTAGTGTAAAAAAAATGTTTTTAAATTTCTTAAAAAATATAAACAGATCTTACGCCACTTATATTTTTCCCCTTTCCATTTAAATTTAATATTTCTCTTTTTGTGTAACACGAAAAAAAATTATCAACAATAAAATTAAATAAAAAGATAAGTATTTTTAGATATTAAAAAAGAAAAAAAACAACAAAAAACACTCCAATTAAAGTGATATAACAAGAAATTCTCCCCTTTCTATATTGTGTCATACAATTATTATTGGTAATATCAAAACATTCGTAGTTGATGTTTACCAGGTTTTCAATAAAAGTTGGACACAAACACTATTATCAAAGTTATTTTTTTTATAGGAATATCAGGGTTTGGTTCGCTTTCGTTTCCTTTCGTAGTTTAATGGCATATCAAACTTTGTGGTTTATTTGATGCCAAAGCCACCCTTGTAGGTGAACGGTAGAGGCACTATTTAACTCATAGTTGTATATATATATATATATATATATATATATATATATATAAAATGAATAGAGAATGAAAAAATGAGAAAAGTATTGGCATGAAAAGGTGCTCAATGCTAATAAAGTAGAGCAGATTTATAATCAATGGTAATATTATGGATTTACACTCATAACTTGAAGTTTCATGGTAATCCAATCATCAGAGTCCAATGGTTGAGATGTTAAAAACCAGTCGTAAAATGGTTGAGATGTCTATGGATGACACTATATATATATATATATATATATAATATATATATATATTATATATATATATAGTGTCATCCGTAGACACCGTGTTTTGACGTATCACGTCTCTTCGGTGTGGCTAGACATTTTCAGGCTACCCCCAGCCGGGATGGAGACCCTGTCGATTCATCATCAGTCAGGCTTCCTCACCACTCGGCCATTGTCACCTACAGACTGAGGAGGGTTTTAACTGATAAATACACACATCAGTATATATGTAAAGGCTGTCAGATAGTGCTCCATCCGTTTTATAGGAGTGCGTTATATATACATAGATATATGAATACATATGAATATTAGGAAACCATTAAAAACGGTAATCATTTTTTATCGTTGCTTGATATTCAACTATTAAATGGCTGTATCCTGGATATTCAACACTATCACAAAAACAATGTGAGTTTTTGTTTTAAATATTACTGACAACATATATATATATATATATATATATATATATATATATATATATATTTATTTTATTTGTATATTAAAAGTCT
>CM042137.1:101308316-101338316 GCA_023376005.1 Doryteuthis pealeii | reverse complement strand
TTAGAAGAAAATTAACTTTTTATTAAATATATTAAGAATTTAATTATTCATGGAATATATATGTATATATATATTATATATTATAATATATATATATATAGTGTGTGTGTGAGTGTGTTGTGTGTGTGTGTGTGTGTGTGCTTAAACAAGATAGGCGTATCACCATACTAAAAGTTCACATACATAGGTAGCAATATCTTATATACAGAAAGTGATATCAATATATGAATACGAAAGGCACGAGCTGCTATAGATTAATGGAATATATATAATATATATATATATATATATATATATATATGTGTGTGTGTGTGTGTGTGTGTGTAAATATGGAAATCTGATCTGAGAGGATAAAGCGAGAAATCTTCCGTATCAGTGCTACCGTACAGCGGCACCACATGGTCTTAATGAAGCACTTGGAGAAAAAGCTAGATGGGACAAACACACGGATTCTGCTCTTTGTCTTGAACGAAACCATGCCAAAAGCTGCACGGTCACCTGCCTCCTATTACACAAACCATCCTGGTGAGAATAACAAGACATGATGAAGCAAGGACGAACTCATAAGTGACCTTTTCCAATGGGAATCTACACATGGACACACCAGTGTGGGCCAACTAGTGAAAACCTACATAAACCAGCTGTGTATGGTATCTGCATGCCAGGCTGAAGACACACCAGGAGCGATGACCGATAGGGGCGGTTATCGAGAAAGAGTCCTGGGAATAGGTGCTAACAGTAGGTCATGTTGATCATGATTTATGCGTAGTTAGGTAGCAGATTCTCTTGGGAATATTTTATTAAAAATGACAGACAAGGACTTGGTATTTAGAGTTTACATCGGCCTTTCTTTTTTGTGGCGGACGAGATGTCGCAACTGTGGTTGGAAGCAGTGAATCCACAATCACGCGATCCTTAGCTATACGATCAAACCAGTACAATGATCAATGCGTTGATACGTGACGTCAAGCCCACGTAAAAATGACTTGAACTTAGAATCAATCCAGCACTCTACAACACAGGAGCACCTGCTTTCTACATACTTTCTACCTACCGAAGATTGTCGAAAGTATCCGTACTCGAACTACACAAACATACACTTTGGACATTTGGTAATTTATGAGGAAGTGCGTCCCGGTCTCCTGCCTAAAAAATTGCTACCCGGTGACTATCAAAATAACAACCCCAGCTCGTCGTAATTCTTGTTTATTCATCGTAATTTGTCGTAATTCTTGTTTAGATATGAAAATGGATATATAGTTTTGAATAGACTGAGATAGATAGATAGATAGACAAACAAAATAATATAGATAGATACGAACAAATGGAGATAGATAGATAGATATTTTCGACAAGTAAATGTATTTGAGAGGGATGGGTTCGCTTCTTTTTTTGTCGTAATTCTTGTTTATTTAAACTAAAAACAAGACATTAAACAAACATGAATAAAAAAAATCTTAGTATTTAAAATAATATAGATAAATATGAACAAATTGAGATAGATAGATAGATAGATAGGAAGATGGATAGTTTTGAATAGATTGAGATGGGTCGTTATTTTAATAGTCACCGGGTAGCAATTTTTGAGGCAGGAGACCGGGATGCACTTCCTCATAAATTACCGGAAATTTTTTAAAATGTCTGTTTTAAAACACTAAATCCTTTTTATCTATATTATAAATAGATAGGGCTCAATATCAGTGATAAATGATATATATCTATGTTAGTATACGTCGACACAGAATCAACGTTGCTTGCTATACTCGATCAGCACCGGAATTTTCAAATGATTTTAAAAAATGCGTGTTTTATGTTAAAAATAAAATAAATTTTATTTTCAAAAATTATAAGCCTTTTATTCATTAAAAAAAACTCAAAAGAGTTTGCAGTAAATAATAATAATAATAAAAACTAAAAAAAAACAAAACAAAACACAAGAACAACAATAAAAACAAATACAAAAATAATAACTACTAATTAAAAAATAAAGAAAACAAAATCCAGCAAAAATAACAACTAAAAATAAATAAATAAATAAAGAACAACAAACACAAACTGTAAACAGCAAACCACAAAGTCCCCCTAATAAAAATAAATAATAAAAATAAAAAAAACAAACCAAACAAAATGATAAGTATGCAGTAAACATCAGATAGTCTTCCCCAATAAAGACCCAACACTATCAAAGCCAAAAATCCCAGCATGCAACGGAACGATAAAACCAGACCCACCTACATAATCATAAAAAGAAACTCCTCCCCGCCCTCAGAACCATAAAATGAGACCCCTACCCTCTCCCTAAGAACACTACACTACAGTATATAAGGGAGAACAAAAATCAACGACACTTGGTTTTCTCTCTCTTCTCTTCTTCCTTTTTATCTCTCTCGCGTTTTATTTCTCTGTCGTCTCCTCTTCCTATCTCTCTCTTCTGTTTATATCGCTCTCATCTCCTCTATGATAATCGAGTATTCAGAAATGAATAAAATTTCGGCATTAAATAACCCATAAGAAACTGATATGCCGTTAAACAAATAAACCAAAACTACGAAACCTAAACCAAAACAATGTTACATAATTCATTTGCAGCTTATACATTATCTACGTACCTGTAATTAGAATATTTGTATTATCCGTTAGATTTAAATCGCAGTTGGGGAAATTTCCATAGTCGTTAGGGTTATGATTGGCATAATGATGACCAGACTTCACGTGATTAGGCGTGAGATTGTTTTAGCTTCCGATGCGAACCGGCACTATGAGAGTGGATGTCTCCTAGAGTTCGTAACTCCCCCGCGGTGCTTGAAAATGGGCTAGGTTGTGAAATAAATCTGTATCAGAAAACAACCAAGTCTTGTTAATTGACTAATTCAAACAAGAAATGACCAGCCCAACACGGAAAAGAAGAACCGACCCCTAAACAGAAAGCCCCAAAGAGAAGTCAGCCTGAAGAAGAAGGCGGCCGAGTTAAAAGCAGTAAGCAGATATTAACAAGTAAGAACCATCATCATCATCATCATCATCATCATCATCATCATCATTTCTCTCTCTCTCTCTCTCTCTACTCTCTCTCTCTCTCCATTATTTACACTCGAGTAAAGGGGTATATAACACCAATCTTAATTGCCACAGAAAGTGGTTTTTAAGTGGGTTATTAATAAACAAATATAGTGAAATTTAGTCTCCATAAATTCAGTGGCTCAGATTTTAAACTAGGAGTAAAATCATTGACTAGATTAATATCACTGGGAAAAAAACATTATATTAATGATAATGATATTAAGAATGCCAGGTCACCAAATCTATAGTAAATACGACTAATGTAAGATATACATTTTCTTTCCCATTAAGAGATTCTATCTTTAATGTTAACAAGAAAATAACGTAACTTATACATTAGTCAAACAATTAATTTAGCTATAGATCTAAACAATATATAATTGCGACAGTATCGATCTGTGTCTCGTCCAGTCTCACCGTCAATGCCAACACCTTCTTTCACAGCTCTCTGCGTATCATTATATTAGATATTTATTGTCTTATGGGGTTGAGAATTGGGTAAAACCAAAACGTTTCAATAAGAGGTTTCGGGGCTTGGCACTAACACACTGATCTCTGACGGATGCTCTAAGATTCAAACGCATTATCAAAATAAGATTTAAGAATACAAATATACAGTAATACCACATCATCATCATCATCCACCTCATCATCATCATGTCACAGTGACAGCACGGATATCAATGATTCTTCAAACGTCCTTATCGGCCGTGGGAAGGACTTCTGTTGTTGTGTATAGTGGAGTATTAATACAAGGTGAACCATAATGATGAGACACATTTTAAATGCTATTTTCTTAGATTACAAAAGCGACACAGAGTACTAAGTATATTTATTATATAACTGGTACACAAGAGTTTTACATGTAATCTAAGAATTGAATATTATGTCCTTGAGATGGTCAGCATCATGACGAAAACATTCGAGAGCTCGGTTTCTCATATTACGTAAAGTGTGGTTTAACATATCGACTGGAATAGCTGTTATCTCTCTAAGGATGCTTTATTTCAGTTTCACTGTTGTGTGGGGGCCTGCCTGCGCATACATACCGATCTTTCAGGGAACCCCACAGAAAATAGTCCACTGGGGTTAGATCAGGTGATCTGGATGGCCAATGGATATCACCGAATCTCAAAATGGGGTGTCTTTTGGAGACCACGGCATTATGAGGATCACCAAAATCAATACCTGAAAGTAATAAAAACTTAATGTAATATTCAATACCTGAAAGTAATAACTTAATGTAATATCTAAATCTTAGGTACCATGTAAAACTCAGATGTATCAGTTGTGTAATAAATATATTTAGTACTCTGTGTCGTTTTGATAATCTGAGAAAATAACATTTAAAATGTGTCCCATCATTATGGTTCACCCTGTATAAAAATCAGCTTCCAGATGCTTTACTGCACTGATCAGATTACTCAAGCTGTGCAACTATGCGCTTTGTTGGTTAGGGCGATTCCTTGGCGAATGCTCTACTGACTGGGCTAACCTGACCCCATAGTAAATATAAATATGTAAATATGTAAATATAGTAAAATGTAAATATATCTTAAAATAACTGTAATAAATATGTTAGTGAATGCGAAAATAAATGTAATTACTAAGTACATATATTTGTGTTTATTTAGGTATGTGTAGCCGTTTGTGGGATATATATATATATATATATATATCAAGTTAGGGCATTAGTGTGAAGCATTAAAGAAATTACAAATATGAGAAACTCGGTTGTTTTAGAGAAGAGTTTCGTTTATTTAGTAAATTTTCAGGATGGTAATACTTCTCTTCCTCAGATTGGGAAGACACACTGGTGTCTCGTTCTCTCTCTCTCTCTCTCTCTCTCTCTCTCTATATATATATATATATATATATATATATATATATACCAACCCCTTCGCACGAGTAGGATGCGACTCAAGTTCAATTTCTTAAGCTCAGTTGTCCCTGCTCCAAGGACTGGTTACCTGCCAAGTTTTCAGATCCCAGTCTGCCCAACTATATATATATATATATATATATTATATATAATATAATCATTTACGTTAATTTTGAAGGCATAGATGCAAAATAAAAAGGGCAATTTCTTGAGCGGAATTTAACTGGTTTGAATTCTGAATTTTCATTCGCCTAGACTGGTTACCTATCCAACATTATAGAACCCAGTCTGCCCCACTATTTACCCAAAGCTGTGGAAGAGTAGATGGATTCATATCTTTCCCATATCTTACTACCAGGAACAGAATGACCTTCTCCTTAGAGATAACAGGCATCATCAGCAAATGAAAAGAGGAAAATGAATTTCTCATTTTCTAGGAAGTTTCCGTTTATGAAGAGCAAGTACCATAGAGAAAGTGAAGCTATTAGTGCTGATGAACCTTAACACTTGTACCCAGCTATGGTTAACGAGATGAGAACAGGATACCCTGGATTGAATTGAATAATTCTGGATTAAATAAAGGGTTGGGTTCAAAGTTCCGATTACGACAAGAAGGTTCCCGAGTTCGAAAAGAGGGTTCCAGAATTCGAGAAGGCCTCCGAGTCCAACAGGAAATACCTGAAGAAGGCCGGAGGGTGCATCGGCCGAAACGTTGTACAGATAACAACGAAGATGAAAACAATAGTCCTAATAATCCGGATGATACAAATATAACTTGCCAGCTTTGATTTACCTTAGATTTTAGTAGAGAAAAGAGTTTATTATGTTATGATTGTATACTAAGACTCAGAGTGGTTGTTATTCGAAGCTAGAGAAGCTTCTCGGAAACCTGCTTGTCTGTTAGCAGTTCTGGGGCTTAGTTACTGATAGTGGATGAACATCATCTCCCTCGGTGTGGAGGGAAAAAGAAATATATATTAATAGAAATAAACGAAGCTTTTCATCAATCACTGTAGCCCCGTGGCGCAGGTATACAACTGCGCGAACCGCCAGCAGCGATAAATTCAAGATTCTACTGGTGCACCCACGTGTTTTGAAATTCAATTCGGACATTTTTTTTCAGCAGATTTATTCCGTTAAAGTCCGGTGCTTCGGGATCCGTTAATTCGAGGTTCTGTCGTGTAGCATGATAGGGGTTTCCGATGGCGATGGATACTTATTAACCATAAAAGGAAAGTGTATAATTCTTTTTGTAAATCTGAGGACATTATTTTGTTGAAAATGAAAAGCATTAAAACCAAATTATTCTATAAAGATTGGATTATCTTCTGTGATATAAGCAGTGCTGTCGTCCACCACTTCAACTTATAGACTAAGCAAGGTCATGTGTTGTAAACCCCAGCCAATCAACAGCCCAAATACGTGGTTAGTTAACCATTTAATCGCTGATATTGACAGCCATTCTTTTGCACTTTATTCGACATTGACGAGCAGATCTGCAATACTAAGGAACACCAACGAACAACCAAAGGATCATACCCAACATCAAGGAACAACAACGAACAACCAAAGGATCATACCCAACATTAAGGAATACCATGGAACAACCAAGGGATCATGCCCAACTTCAAGGACTACCAAGGAACAACCAAAGTATGATACCCAACATTAAGGAATACCAGCCGAACAACCAAAGGATCATACCCAACATTAAGGAACACAAGGATCAACCAAAGGATTATACCCAACATTAGGAACACCAAGGAACAACCAGGATCATACCCAACATTAAGGAATCTAAGGAACAACCAAAGGATTATACCCAACATTAAGGAATACCAACGAACAACGAAAGGATCAATACCCAACATTAAGGAATACAAGGAACAACCAAAAGTAGATTAACCCAACATTAAGGAATACCAACGACAACCAAGGATCATACCCAACATTAAGGAAACCAAGGAAGGATTAAAGGAATACTATACCCAACATTAAGGAATACCAACGAACAAGCCAAAGAATCCATACCCAACATTTAACGAGCAACCAAAGATCATACCCAACATTAAGGAACACAAGGATCAACAGTAAAGATTTTACCAACATTAAGCACACCAAGGAGTCAACCAAAGGATTATACCCACATTAAGGAATACCAACGAACAACCAAAAGGACATACCCAACATTAAGGAATACTAAGGAACAACCAAAGATTATACCCAACATTAAAGGAACACCACAGGAACAACCAAAGGATTATACCCAACATTAAGGAACACCAACGAACAACCAAAGGATCATACCCAACATTAAGGATACTAAGGAACAACCAAAGGATTATACCCAACATTAAGGAACACCAAGGAACAAACCAAAGGATTATACCCAACATTAAAGGAACACCAACGAACAACCAAAGGATCATCCACCAACATTAAGGAATACTAAGGAAACAACAAAGGATTATACCCAACATTAAGGAATACCAACGAACAACGAAAGGATCATACCCAACATTAAGGAATACTAAGGAACAACCAAAGGATTATACCCAACATTAAGGAACACCAACGAACAACGAAAGGATCATACCCAACATTAAGGAATACCAACGAACAACGAAAGGATCATACCCAACATTAAGGAACACCAAGGAACAACAAAGGATTATACCCAATTCAAGGAACACCAAGGAACAACCAAAGGATCATACCCAACCATTAAGGAATACTAAGCGAACAAAAGGATCATACCCAACATTAAGGAATACCAACGAACAACCAAAGGATTTATACCCAACATTAAGGAATACCAACGAACAACGAAAGGATCATACCCAACATTAAGGAAACCAAGGAACAACCAAAGATCATACCAACATTAAGTGAGACGAAGAAGCAACCAAAGGTTTCTTCACTAAGAATCGCGCTCAGCTTAACACAAGGGATCTCCGCTGGACAGTACTCTTGCTTGAAGCCTAAGGATGGCCACAAAAATCGTAACAGTTTCCCCTGACTGTGTTTACAGATTCATTCCAAAGTTCATTTCAAGCTACTAAATTGATCAGTCATCGACTTGGTTTCTGGGACGGGAGAATAGCACCGGTTGAAACTGGTTGGGAGGATTGTCAGTTGTCAAATTAAAAGGCTCTAAATTGGATTTTCGTAGCTCCACCCCTCAAATGTGATACGAAGCCCTGTGCTTCGGGATCTCTTAATCAGGGGTTCTACTGTATTTGTCTAAGTGTGGCCAAAATTTCGGTTCGACAAAACCTTCCTATGAGCACACACAACACCAACACACACACACACACACACACACACAGAGAAAGTTGACGCCGACAAACTTAACGGGGATCTACATAAGTAGCAAGACCAACAGAGAAAGAAAAGCCAAATAATCTATCTTCTATTTATCTATCATCTATGCTTGGTGAGCTCGGGTAGCAGGCCATTATATGTGAGTTTGGTTCTTAATAGCTCATAATTCTGACCGTGTACCAATCTATCTATTTGAGTACCCCCATCGCCAACATATAGAGAAAGCTATTGTCAATAAATTGGATAGAGATCGACAAAACAAAAAGACAAGCAGATGGGAGTGGGATCCCCGCAGCGTAGTGGCTAACGTGCCGAACTGTGACATCGCAGTTAGTGAGTTCGAACTCCAGTCGCGCTATTACGTTCACTTTCGAAAAAACAATCTCATGATAGATATGAACTCCCATATTTCCCCAGATAGGGGTTAGTTAACAATACTACTGTTCTTCTACGAGTGTGACTCTAGCATTGAATAACCCACGTGGATGCTATTACGTTCACTCTCGGGCAAATAACCTCATGATAGATATGAACTCCCATATTTCCCAGCTATGGTTTAAATAGTAACACTACTGCTCTTCTACGAGGGTGACTTTAGCATTAAATGCCCCACGTGGGTTGATATGTCATTAAATAAAGGACCAAACCAAGCCAAACCCAATTTGAAGCCTGCAAATGTCTACTAATTATTTTTATTAGATAGGAGTACTTGGTGCAACATTCACTAAGCTTAGCTGAGATGTGGCACAAGGCAAGAAATTTGGGGCGCCCAGTGAGAATTGAACTCACTAACAATGGTCTGCGAAACTATCTTGCTAGCCATTACACCATGTGAAGTGTCCTTACTTGATACTATATAAACGTGGGCAAATAAATAATTATTATCGAAAAATAATTAAAAAAATTAATTGAAAAAAAAAAAATGAATGTAATGCAATGTTGAAAATATAAATAGTTATCATTAATAATCAAACATTTTAAAAATCAAAATCTCGGCATTAAATAACCCCTAAAGTATTGCTGTTAAATAGATAAACCCAACAAAAAAACCTTGATTTTCTACTTTCTTTACAAACTGTGTCTTACCAGAAACAAACCAAACCAAAATAAAAAGCACGGAGAAAGAAAAGCCAGAGAGAGAGAGAGAGAGAGGAGAGGAGAGTATGTGTGTGTGTAGTGAGAGAGATAGATAGAGACGAGAGAGATGGAGAGAGGAGGAGAGAGGAAGAAAGCGAGAGAGAGATGTGAAAATCAAAAAGAAGAGATGCAGAGAGAGAGAGACGAGAGATAGAGAGAGATGAAGCAGAGAGTATGGTATCTGGATGAGAGATTTAGAAAAATCTACAGAAGAGAAAGAGAACCAGAGAATGCAGAGAGAGGAGAGAGAGATCCAGGAGATAGTAAGAAGAGGACGAGAGACGAGATGAGAGAGAGAGAGAGAGATGTGTGTTGTGTGAGAGACTGTGTGAGAGAGAGGACTATAGAGAGATGAGAGTGGAAGCGATGAGACGAGGGAATAAGAGAGTAGATATTGGAAAAACAGAGAAAATCCAAACGAAAGAGTTTAGTATATAGTCCGTATCAACTACATTATATATAATATATTCTAATATATATATAAGTAGAGTGTAGTAGAGAGACGAGAGAGCATGATGAGTATGAGGATAGAGATAAGACCGGAAGAAAGTATAGAAAGCGATAGATAAAGGGAAAAGGTGAGAATCGAGATGAGAGAAAGAGAGATATGAGAGATGTGAGAGTAAGAGACGAAGAGAATATGGCAGAGAGAGTGGGAAAAATCAAAAGAAAAATGCAGGTGAGAGAGGAGAGAGAGAGAGAGATAGAGAGATGAGAGAAGAGAGAGAGAGAGAGAGAGAGAGTATGTGTGAGTGAGTGAGAGACAGAGACATAGAGAAAGCGAGAGAGAAAGAGAGAGATATGGAAAAACAGAGAAAATCAAAAGAAGAGTTGTATATATATATATATATATATATATATATATATATATAGAGAGAGAGAGAGAGATAGAGATAAAGGAAGTGAAGTATAGAAAGCGATAGAATAAAGGAAAGGTGAGAGTGTATCAGAGAGAGAGAGAGAGAGAGAGAGAGAGAGAGAGAGAGAGAGAGAGAGAGGAGAGAGATGGAAAACAGAGAAAGAGGGAAAATCAAAGAAAAGTTGCAGGAGAGAGAGAGAGAGAGAGAGAGAGAGAGAGAGAGAGATAGAGAGAGAGAGAAAGCGAGAGAGAGTATATGTGTGTGACTGAGAGAGATAGAGAGACAAAGAAAGCAAGAGAGAGAGAGAGGAGAAAAGGGAAAAACAGAAAAAGAAGAGATGCAGTAAGCGTGCGCGCGAGAGAGGGAGAGAGAGGGGGGAGGTAAAGAAATCGTATGTGTGTATATGTTTGATATATATATATAGTATATATATATATATATAGAGAGAGAGAGAGAGAGAGAGAGTGACAGACAGACAGACAAACATGAATCAATGATGTATAGAATCTGAGACTGAGAATGACATATTGTTGATCTGTTACATAAACTTTGTCTTTATATTTTTTAAATCTCTGATTGGTATTAGATAAAAATTATTGACTCCCTGATGAAAGTTTTGATCTTGTCCAATTAAAGTAATGGGATATTTTCCCGGGAGCTTGAATCATCAATTGAACCCCAGCTGCGAGCACAGAGCTAAAAAAAAATATATTCATTTTATTTGTTTTTGATATAGAGTGTTTATCTATGTATTTAATTAATTTATAACCTTGCAAAAGGACTCACGCTATAAACGCTTCGCACTTTTTAATTACATCTGTCTAAACCCTACTTTCATTGTGGTACAATCACTTTTCACTATTACTTATGAGTGAGTCAAAAGTTTTGCAGTAACGTAATGTGGAAACACGTGGTGTAATGGTTACCGTCGTAAGAAATGGACACGGTGTAGCAAGATGGGGATATTATCCTGACTTTTGTGAGCTAGAACTACTATATTAGAAAAGGAAGAAGAAGGAAATAAGTGAGAGAGTAAAGGTATAAAAGAATAGTGATGAGCAAAACAGGATGAACGATGGTTTGACCGTAGCGTGACCCCGAATGGAGAATTGAGTGTCAACCGGAAGTTTCGGGTGTTGACCGGAAGTCACGTGGTGACGTGGAACAACGAAGGGATCGGCGTCTTTTCGATTTGGGACAGCGTAGGGTTAAGACGTGCTCTTGGTCCCGAGTGGGATGACGGTAGTTTAATAGTTCTCTCTCTTTCTCTCTGCCTTTCCTCCTCTCTGATACGAACCCACGAGACGAGCACGAAAATAAAGGCTAACAGTCGTAACAACATATTTCTCGCGTTGTAATTTTTATCAACAAGAATACATTTTTAGTACCGTGAATATATCGCCGCCACCACCACCGCCCCGTTATGTATATCGCTTTGAGTACTGTGACCAGATATACGACAACGTTACAGATATCGTTTTAGTGCCCGGAAAAAAGGGACAACGTTACAATGGCGAGACGAGATAAAATCCCGGACGAGGCAGTTTGCGTTTCACATTGCACTAATAGTCTTGGGAAAAGTACAAACCAACTATTTTCCTTCCAGCTAGAGATAAATAGTGGGTTAGACTGGGTTCTTTAACCTTGGTTAGGCAAACAGTGTAGGAGAAGGAAAACTCTGAATTCAAACCTGTTAAACCCCGCTTAAGAAATTGGCTTTGTGTCACATTCTGCGCGTGTGGAGGGGTTGGTAAATATGTAACGTTACGTAAGGGACGATTCAGTAGCTATGGATGCTTTTAACGAATCACACTAGACTGTTAGATGTCGAGCTCGTCCGATACTCTTCGAGTGCTACTTGCCGGATTTGCAAATCTGGCTCGGAGTACATCCTCGGAATCAACTCTTTTAGGCCAAATTCGCCTTGCCTGATCGTCGAGGTTCTAGAAAACCCTAACGAAATTTCCTCAACCATCTGGTTACTGTACTGTGATCAACTGCGCCATAACCTTTCGCATAACAAATGTTTTTTTGAAGTTGAACTTGTAAAGCAGAAGGTCTCCAACTAGACTACGCTGGATGTTCATCTGTGCGGCTTTCCAATCACATACGTAGTAAAGCAATGCACAACGTGTCAGTGCACCATCTGACACGATACTACCAAACACAGCACGTACCTATCAGTGCTCGGACTGCTTTTGTTACATGGTTGACTGGATGGTTGGATTTTACGACAAAAAATTAATAGATTCCTTCATACAAAATGGCAGCAACACTGGAATAACTGTATCCACAATAAACTCTTTCTAATCAAACCGACTTTGGGAGGCTGCAGACCAACTTTAAGGAAGTCTAGAAAGGAACAAGTCATTATGTCCCGATTATGCATTGGTCATACAAAACTAACACACTCTTATATACTCAAACAAGAACAACAACCACAATGTGAAACATGTCAAACACCCCTGACAGTCAAACACTTATTGATGGAATGCAGATTTTTTGCTCACATCAGAAAACATTATTTTAAAGCAAACAATATGAAGGATCTATTTGAAAATGTTAACATTGGGGATATTTTCTCCTTTTTCAGGGAAATAAAATTATACCATAGAATATAGACATGAAACAAATCAATGCCATACAATATAATTCCCAATAATGCTAACACATTGTTAAAACCAATTACTAAAAGTATATATATGAATACACAATATGTATAACACCCCAACCGCTAGGCATGATATAACCCTGGACGGGTTGATATGCCGTTAAAATTAATAAACCAACAACCAACCAACCGACATGTCAACCATTGTTGGGTTATTGTATGCCGAAGATGTTTTGTTTAATAATTCTTGAAGATATTCAAATTTCTTTTATTTTTCAAAGTCAATTTTTTAAAACACATTTTCTAAAACTCATTTTTTCTATTTATCCATATATGGGATTCTAAAATATACTATCACTACGGATCAGAGTGGACCTTGAAGTAATGGCAATGAAGGGTACTCCACACTCCCCAGAGCTCCAGAATTGAACCTTTACCATTAGATGATGTTTAACGTCATACCCGGGACAATAAGACCCCCACCCCCGCCTTCTTGCACATATATGATAAAAAAGAATTGGGTGTTTGTCATAAGGGTAATAGGATTCAAACTTATAAATGCTAGGGCTTGACGTTACCAGCCGATTGATCAGAGGAAGCCTCCACAACCACCCGTCTAGCATATGTAAGGGCCAATGTGAAGTGTTGTGCATATAATGGACTGCTCCGCCAAACACGGCCAACAGGTAGTCCCATTGGGAGGATATTACGACACAACAGGAGTGCAGTCGGCGAATTCTACAGCATTCCGACAGGGTGGTTCGGTTACGTACTGTAAACTAGTACGTACCAAAATATGGAAAAAAAACATTGACTCTCCTTAGTATTATTGATTGGTTGATTAGTTGATTGCAGATTTTATTTTATGAGAAATCTTTTGGGGATATTTAATTACGATGTCATTTTTGCAATTATATGGTTTCAAGTAAATCCCTTTATGAAAAAACAAACAAACCCAAAACAAGAAAAAAACAAAAACAAAACCAAAAAAACAACAAAAAACAACAAAAAACAAAACCAATTATTATTATTATTATTATTATTATTATTATTATTAGTTTCTTGCAACTGTAAAACTATACTGTTTGCCGGGAATAGCGACCCGTAATGCTGGTGGCTGAGTTGTCCATAACATGCAACACTCCACGTTGGCCCTTACTTGGCCTAAACGAGCGTTAGGAGTGGCCTTCTCCAATCTATCCACTGGTCATGTTGAGCCTTAGCACTTATATGATTGTCCTGACTCTATTGCTCATGGCAACCCCTAACACTTTTTATCAATCTAGAAGCCAATGGCTAAGGGTTTTAGTGTTCTGGGTATAACATTAAACTGCATCCAGTGGTGAGGTTCCTAGTGGAGCTCTGTGGAGTGTAGAGTATTTCTTCATCGTCATTACTGCCAGTCCCACTCTGATTCGGAGCTGTACAAATAAAATATCCCAATAATTGACATGCCATATATTCTAACCAACTAACCATAGACATAGTTACTTATAATTTGTATTAGAAAGGAATGCTTGATATTGTTACGATTTTTGTGGCCATCTTTAGGCTTCAAGTGAGAGCATTTTATCGTGGAGATCCCTTTTGTTGAGCAGAGGCTGATCCTTATTGAATAATCCTTTGGTTGTACCTCGGTGTTTCCTTAGTGTTTCCTTAGTGTTGGGTAGAATCCTTTGGTTGAACAGAGTCCTTGGTTGCATATCCGTTCGTCCCTGGCGAATAGGTGCAAATGAACGGCTTTCATGATCGGCGATTACATAGTTAGCTAACCACGTATTCGACCTGCTGATTAGCTGCCTTTGATCCCTGCGCCTAGACAGAATCTATAAGTTTAAGTGGTGGTTTCCAGCACACCTTATAACACAATCAATCCAAATTATATAATATAACTGTGTGCAAAAAAGTCTTAAGAAACTAAACAAAAAATCTAAATGTAAACGTGCCATTGCACAATTCCCGCATATCTAGACATGAAATTACCCCAGATAGGTTGAAACTCCCTTAAAATCAATGAATCTGATTTTTAGCGGGAGACTTTAGCGAAATACTTTCTTTCAATTTCTCCGAATGTTTGAGATGAGGCTTGATTATTAGTATTATCAAGTATTATAGAAAAAATAATTAACACAACTCCTACCCCAGCTATGGTTAGCAGAATGAGAACAGGACACACCCGGGGACTGAATAAAGGGTTAGGTTTAAAATTCCATGATGGCTCCCGATTACGACAAGAAGGTTCCCGACTACGACAAGAAAGTTCCCGAGTTCGAAAAGAAGGTTCCCGAGTCCGAAAAGAAGGTTTCCTGAGTCTGACAAGATATACCTGAAGAAGGCCGGAGGCATATCGGCCGAAACGTCGTAGAAATAACAATACAGATGAGGACAATAGTCCGAATAACGCAGATAATACGTTCTTTCTATTCGGGAAAGTTTGCAATTGTTTAATTTCTGTTGAAGAATGATCCCGTCTGACATCCACCAACCGTTTGTCTCTGATAGAGAATACTCAGCAACTCTGAGGAAAAATAGCCTAGCTACTGTCTTTCTTTGTTGAGTTACTGGTTATATGAAGAATTCCGAACAGCTCCACTTATTTCTACAATACACATCAATCCATACCCGATTGGCTAAAACCCGTCACATGATCTGCTAAGGGTGGGCCCTCTCTTTTCCCCAAGGAGGATTACATCAACCGAAACGAATTTTGCATACTAATATTTTTTGTTTTGTTTTTACTTCCCGTCTTAGTGACAAATCTGTATATTTGACCCCTGTTCTAAGTTAGACAAAATATATCCATTGTTTTTGGCAATATTATATGTTTCACTTACACGCTAGGACTGATAACACGTTTTGACACTTATTTCCGATGTAAATTTTTACTGATGTTTATCTAAGTTTGTATTTGAAAACGGATATGACTTTTAAATAAATAAAATATATTTTAACCACTTCAGTCTGGTTATTTTGCAATGAATTTAAATTGGTTTAATGCCTCTTGTATTGATACTAAGATAGAAATGAAGGGTAAAGAGAATGTTGAGTTTCTTCTAAACAGTCCAATTGACATTCAGTATATTTGTTCCAGTGAGTTTTCAATTGGTCAAAGCACCATTGAAAATCCTCTTTGATAACCCTAAAGTAACAAACAAAATGAGATAGATAGATGTGAACAAATGGAGATAGATAGAGAGATAGATAGATAAACAAACAAAATGATATAGATAGATATGAACAAATGGTGATAGATAGATAAACAAACAAAATGATATAGATATGAACAAATGGAGATGGATATAGATAAACAAACAAAATGATATAGATAGATATTGATAGATAATATGATATAGATAGGATGGATATAGATAGATAGATAGATAAACAAACAAAATGATATAGATAGATATGAACAAATTGGAGATAGACAGATAGATAAACAAACAAAATGATAGATATGAACAAATGGAGATAGACAGATAGATAAACAAACAAAATGATATAGATAGATAAGAACAAATGGTGATAGACAGATAGATAAACAAACAAAATGATATAGATAGATATGAACAAATGGAGATAGATAGATAGATAAACAAACAAAATGATATAGATAGATAGAACAAATGGTGATAGACAGATAGATAAACAAACAAAATGATATAGATAGATGAACAAATGGATAGATAGATAAACAAACAAAATGATATAGATAGATATGAAAAATGGAGATAGATAGATAATAGATAAACAAACAAAATGATATAGATAGATATGAACAATGGAAATTGATAGATGGATAGATAGGTAGATAGATAGGAAGATGACTAGACAGATAGATAGATGGGTGGATAGATAAATGTAAACAAAGTAAAAAATGAACAAATTGAGATAGATAGATAGATAGATAGATAGATAGATGCGATATTTTACCCCACCTCAAGTATATTTTCAACAAGTGGGGGGGGATATGACTTACTTTTAATGCCTTCAAACCATTGAAAGAAAAACAAATGTCACTACAATGAATTACAAGTAAAAGAAAAAATGTTTAAAAAAATCAAAATATTTAGATATTCTTGTTTATTTAAACTAAAAACAAGACATTAAACAAACATGAGAAAAAAAAAATATTTATAAAAAAAAGATGTCAGGTCATTTTTAATAAAAAAAACACTTTTTTATGGTAAAACAGTCCGTTTTTTTAATTTTTATTTTTTTACACAACACGTTCAATGTCTTTGGAATTGGTGGTATCTATTGTAGGTCTCCGAAGCTATTAGCAACACTATTGTTTTATTTGTGACAGGCCCTGTGTGGGCCTCTCTGCCACGTTAAGACCTGGTTTGGCTGTCATTTCTGATAAAGCCCCCAATTAACACAACCGCTAAGTATGTAGTTATTCTGTTTTTGAAACTCATGTTTGGGGTTCTTCGGGTCTTTTAGGTTCTTAGTTTAATATAAATTTTAGGATATCTCAAAGTAATTTTGCTTTGAATTCCGATTTTTTTTCTGCTATGCCATTTGACATACCAAGGTCAAAGAGACCAGTCTGCCCTACTATTTACCCATAGCTTGAGGGAGGATAGTCGGATTCTTACAGTTCCGAAGGGTATTAGCGTTATGTAAAATGCAAACGTCCACATCTAGGATTTGAACTCGTCATGTTGATTTTCGTATAACGGTAGCCATTACACCACGCGCATAAATTCAAGTTTTTATTGATGTGTTGGCCTCTTTTTAAATTCTTCTTATGTCCACTACTAACGGACCTCTGTTTCTCTTTCGGGTCGGGACTTCTTTTCCGAATCGAATTGGACAACTGATTTCTTTCTCTGTTCAGGTCTCTCTCTCTCTCTTTCTCCCCCCCTCTCTCTCTCTCTCTCTCTCTCTCTCTCTCTCTCTCTACCTTCCATCTTTTCTTTTATAATGGAGACAACACGTTTCTTTTATTCCGCCACGGGAAGCAGAGGCAGCAAAACACGTTTGCTCAAAGGGCAACTGGCCTCAACTCTCTTCTCTCTTTCTCTCTCTCTCTCTCTCTCTCTCTCTCTCTCTCTCTCTCTCTATATATATATATATATATATATATATTCATCTCCTGTCATCTATAAAAACATCCATCATTTTCTTCACCACAAGATACATCCTGATGAAGGTTTAATGAAACCGAAATGTTTAAACATCGATAATTAAATTCATCCTATTTTCGGAACACTTGTTTTTTCAAATTTTCTTTATATCGTCGGATTTATTTTCCATATTTACTCCCATATATATATATATATATATATATATATATAATATATATATATATATATATATATATATATATATATATATATATATATGCCAAACCGAGTAAGATGATGTGACACAAAATCACTTTTAAGCATTAAGAGTTTTCCTTCTCTTTGGCTGGTTGCTTACCAAAACTTGCTAGCCAACAATTTCACCGCGATAGGATGCACTTATGATATATTTGAATGTATAGGGTGTAATGAAGCAACAATAGTAATATGAAGATCATTAATAATTATACTATTATTTTTACTAGTATCATTATTAATAATGATAATGAAAGATCAGGATATCAAATAATGCCAGAACCAATAAATTTAAAGAATCAATCCTACAGGCTTGATTTGTTACAATTCATTATATCCTTACATTAAAAACCTGACCAAAATCAAAACTAAATAGAATAATTTCATTGATTTTAAGTTACTGTCTTTCCCTGAAGTGCTTTTTAACTGATTATCTTCCAATCTCAGCCTGTTTATTCTCTCTCTCTCTCTCTCTCTCTCTCTCTCTCTCTCTCTCTCTATATATATATATATATATATATATATATATATATATATATATATATATATATATTCATGTTGTATATTAGGTATTCATGTTGTATATTAGGTTGGTATATTATATATATTAGGTATATATAGTTCACTTTAAAAATACATTAAAAAAATATATACGAGAGAAGCTTACGGAGACCACCTAATATACAACATGAATACCATTCCAAACTGGGCAAACACACAACCCAACAAAAGAAGACACCTGAAACGGATTCTAATGCTGCCGCTGTCGATAACAACAGAGACAAAAAAGCCGTTAAACAGGAATAACATTCATTTGATAAAGGGTATCTAACGAACCCGAAAATTTATGACAAAAAATAATAATAATAAAAATATAAGTGAATCCAATACTCCATAATATCGAGTTCATTCATTTATATATTTCTAATGCTTCGTAATAACGCCAAACTTTAAAAAGACACACACACACACACACACACACACACACACACATATATATATATATATATATATATATATATATTTCTTTCTTTCTTTCTTTCTTTAAATTCATGTCTATCTATCTCACTCCATTTACTTATTATGTCTTTCTTTCTTTCTTTCTTTTTGAATGTTTTAATAAGCATCTATCTATATATCCCTTTATTTACTTAAGTAAATTAATACATATGGCAAATATTCTACACCATAGATTATTCTCATCATCCTTTCAATGCATATACAGGGCACATAATATATAACTCGTAAGAAACATACGTATATATTTGGCCTTAGTTCTTCTAGAGTGGTTACCTAACCAAGGTTAAAGAGTCCAGTTCACTCTCCTATTTTACCATAGCTGGTAGAATAATTGTTTATATATTTACCAAGGGTATTAGCGCTATGTGAAAAACAGTCTTGTGCAGGAATTGAACTCGGGTCGCATAGTCCATTTCTTTTGCACAACGAGCGCATCCTTGACTTGTATGGATTACAATAGAAAAACATTATATGCACATACACTGTTAAAATCTAGAAGACTCCTTGGGTAGGATAGGGTTGAAATCTCACCATATCAACAACAGTTGGATTATTTCGGTATATAAGGTGTGCTGTAGCCCACCGCTTAAACTTATAGACTCTGCGTGGGCGCGTGGATTAAAGCCAACCAACTCGTTCGAATACGTGGTTAGTTAACTATTTAATCACTGATCTTGAAAGCCGTTCACTTGCTCGTATTTGACACGGACGAACGGATCAGCTACAAAGGACTAACACTAGGGAACACAAGGATTTTACCTATAACGACAGACAGAAGACGCGAACAGGGAACAAGTGAGCGTGACGGCCGCTCACGGTCACAGCCGCAGCGAGGCGTCACCTAGCCACCCCACCTCCCTATCGCCACCATCCCAACAGTAGGGCCAGCCATCGTCAACCCTCGGTCAAGTCATTGGCAATGCCCGCCGCCCACCACGTACAGCCGAGAAGAAATAAAGTAACAATTCCTACTATACCATGTGTTGTAGATTTCATTAACCGACAACTACATATATCGTCTAGGTTAGTGACGATACCCGCTACGTATGCAGATACACGAAGTAGGGCCGTGAGTTTGAAGAAGCCGCTATATCTTATTATAATGGAGATTGTGTGTTTTTCTGTCTGTAACCGAAACTATATTACTACTCAAATCATAATTCCCTTAGTTATTTACATCACATCCTCCATGATTTTATTTAAACCTCAATTATTAATAAAATTGTTTTACATCATTAAGACTGTTGACCATATCAACATACTAATAATATGCAATTGTATTTATATATACAACAAAATATCAGTTTACAGTGTGAACATGAAGACTACTTTGCATATTGATATTAAAAATTTGATTTTAATAAATATATGTTTAGTATTATTGATTTATAATTGTTTGGTTTTATCTTAATGAATATGAGCAAAAATCTCGGGGATAAATCTTAAAAGAAATCCATTAACAAGAAGAAATAACTGTAATATTATTCTTTACTTCCTATTTTAACTAAATAGTTAAATTAGGAAAATTTACCAATGAAAGACGGGAGTAATGGAAAATGATAGAAGAGTTAGTTTCAAAGTTATTCTATTTTTCAATCATACCCCCTCTGTTCCAAATCTTTTCATTTGCATTTTTATTCAGTTTTATTAGCCTTTCTAATTTAATATGATATTTTATTATATTAAAACTTAAATACTTGCACCCGGAGGGTGCATATATTTTCTAGTAAGATATAGAATTTGATACCATTATGTAACATGAGTAGATAGGAAAAAAAGTGAAAAGAGCAAGGATAAGATTAATGATGTGAGTGGGAAGAACAAGTTTAGAAACAAATAGATTAACATGGTTAAATGAAAAAAATATTGGTGAGAGTAAGTAGGAGGGGGAATTCACAAAAATTGTGTAAAGATTTGCGAGGATTGAGAGATGGATAATATGTGTGTGTGTGTGTGTGTGTGTGTGTGTATGTGTGTGTGTGTGTGTATGTGTGTGCGCGTGCGAGTGGTCGAGAATGTTTTTTGAACATTGGGTTTCACAGTCACAGGAGGCACTGTAACTTCAGGGGCACAAGAACTATCTAGTCTTCCGAGACTGCAACAACAATGCGCGCATGTGTAAAAACATTAGACTTAACAGTCACAGGAGGCACTGTAACTTCAGGGGCATAAGAACTATATAGTCTTCCGAGACTGTAACGACAATGCGCGGGTGTAAAAACATTGGACTTAACAGTCACAGGAGGCACTGTAACTTCAGGGGCATAAGAACTATATAGTCTTCCGAGACTGTAACGACAATGCGCGGGTGTGTAAAAACATTAGACTTAACAGTCACAGGAGGCACTGTAACTTCAGGGCATAAGAACTATATAGTCTTCCGAGACTGTAACGACAATGCGCGGGTGTGTAAAAACATTGGACTTAACAGTCACAGGAGGCACTGTAACTTCAGGGGCATAAGAACTAAATAGTCTTCCGAGACTGCAACGACAATGCCCGCGTGTGTAAAAGCGAAGAAAATAATAACGCGAACAAGAATCCCATTTCCTTGTAAATAACGATTTCTAAATTCTTAATAGATGTCAACTGGTTTTGACTTTTGCTCCCACCCCACCCCTCCACATACACATAGAAGCGATGGAAAAGTAACAAGTGCTTGGATATATCTATATCAAATGAGGATTGTTTTTTCTAATGTTTAAGTGTTCAGAGGCTGGCAGTGTCATAATCTTTGCGTGATGCTTGGGGCCACATGTGAAAAGGCACTCATGTGGTAGACCTGAGGATTTGAGAATCTTCCATTGATTGTCGTACCGTATGTATTTTGAGTCGGGTTGAAAATAGTACAGACAAACAAAGTGACGAGTTGCTTGTCATCTGTGTCGTGCGAAGGGCTTGGTCCCTTGGGAGATAATCAGTTTAATTTGGATAACTGTTGACCCACGGCCCACACATGACGTTTCTGAGAAGGAAATCAAGAGGCAAGAAAACAAAATGGAAAAAAAACCTTTGAATCTTTGATTCATTTGCCATCGGTTAAAGTTTGATAATAATAATAATAATAATAATAATAATAATAATAATAATAAAGAGTGGAAGCGAAAAAAGTAGAGATGGCGATAGAAGGAGAGAGAGAGACTGAGAGAGAGAGAGAGAGAGGAGAGAGAGAGGGGAGATTATATATACACATATATATATATAGAGAGAGAGAGAATGTCAGGAATACTGATGGATATATATATATATATATATGTATATATATATATACATACACATTTATATATGTATATACATATACGTATCTTTAACAGTAAACATAAATTACTTTAACTACACATAAACACTCACACACACCCATACAAATATATATATATATATATATGTGTGTGTGTATGTGTGTGTGTGTGTGTGTGTACGTGTGTGTGTGTACGAAGCCTATCCCAAAAGTAAGCCCTCGAAAACAACGGGGACGCAGAAAAACTGTTTGTGTTGCTATTGGCAACACTGTTGTGTTTGTTATGCATGCTACTGCGCTTGCCACTCTAAGTCGTTGCTTGGCAGTCGTTTCTGATGCAGCTCCCGATTGTCACTACCATAAAAGTATGAATATCGCGCAGTTATTCGGCTTTTGAACGCAAAAGGCATTAAACCGATTGAAATTAATCGTCAATTAACGGAAGTGTATGGCGAGTCGCAAATATATGTAAAAATCCGCAAGTGGTGTAGGTAGTTTAAAACGATATGTCAGCGAGCTGGTATGACAGGGCATACACAAACAGCAAAATAGAATTCTGTAGAATGCATCGACCGATATCAATATACATATATATTCATTTATCCTTTCAACATATCCTCAGATTCATTTCCATTTTCAACACACACACACACACACACACACACACACATATATATATATATATATTTATAGATAGATGTAGATAGATGTAGATATGTATATATGCACATGTAACTCTATGTCTCTGGGAGATGTGTGTAGTACTGCGTTTCCCTCCCACACTGACTGATTATACATAAATATAATGTATATATATAGTATATATATATGTGTGTACATTATTCAAAGTATTATTATTTTTAAATAACCAAATGAAATGAAATAATAATAATAGAAAAAAATGTAGAAATGTTCCGCACACAAAGAAAATTCAACCTTCATCAGAGTAAATCCTTATTTGAAATGAAATTTGTTGGAAAAAAGCGGAGAATTTTTTAAATGTTAAAAAAATAACTTTAAAAAAAAATTCACGTTTAGACGCAACTGAGAAACATTTTTTCGAACATTTCAAAAATTCTCCGCTTTTTTCCAACGAATTTCATTTCAAATAAGGATTGTGAAGTGAAGTATCGCCTTTGAATGGTAGAATCAAAATCCACCACCAAAGAAAAAAACATAAATATATTACTATTTAATATTATATTTTTAAAATGTTTTTGTTTTATTATGTTTCATCTTTCTTTCTTTTTGTTTTCTATTCCATCTTTTCGCGTTGGCATCTCTGCACGATAACCGGTTGTTATTTTTTTGGAAACAGAAATGAAAACTACTGACACTTACGATTGATTCTACCGAATAAAGTCAGTAGTAATTTTTAATATCTTTCTTTTTGCACAATGTGATTTCATCAGTGCGACTGTTTTCTTTTTCTTTTTTTATTTCATATTTTGTATTACGTTCTAACACTCGTTTCTCTATGAATATAATACATTCGTCTTTTCAAGTCTAAAGTAAAAAAAAACAAAACAAAAAAAAACAACCCAAAACTAACACAGCCATTAAAGCAGGATTAATTAATCTTGCTACGCACACATCATAGACTGACCGCTCTACAAAGGAAACTTTACCTTGGTTTTAGATTAGAGTTATTGCTGGTTTTAACGATTGCTTCTGAAAAAGTTAAAATACTCTTGGATATTATCAACAAACATTTCCCAGTTAATCATACTCTACAATTCTTTTAATAAGAACAACTTAAAGATTAGTTTCTACTGTATGAATAATATACAAAGGATTATAAAAAAAAACATAATAACAAAAAAATTGATAGTCACACAAATGATAGAAATAATGAAAAGATAGACAGAAAAATTGCAACTGCTGAAACCCTGAAATGTGCCCTGTAAAAGGAAAGTGTTTGACAAAAGGTGTAATTTACCTTGCATTGATAACGTCTACACATAAACCAGGCCTTACTAAAGTTTACGTGGGTTGTACAAAATCCGAATTTAAAACTAGGTTTGCAAATCATAAACACTCGTTTTCAAATATTAAACTAAAAATGTAACAATCTTAGCTAGCTATGTTTGGAACTTAAAGAATCAAAATATAACACAATTATTAAATGACAATTAAAAAAAAATCTAATATTTGTCGAGGCTTTAGGGATCCTTGCTTTTTGTGTTTACAAGAAAAGTTAGATTAGATTCCCAGATTAGAAAAAAATGAATTTCTATAGAAATGTCACCAAAGAGCCATGATTCATTAATGTATTATTAAGATAAACCCCTTCTCTTGAAATATAATAAAACATCGACTACAACTTAATAGATTTACCAAAAGACTTTAACTCCAGTGTTAAATAAACAAATTATCATAGTAGTATAGACAAATAAGATACAAACAAAATGAATGAAGAGAAAATAGAAGTTGATAGAATATGACAAATAGAATTATAAATTACTTTTGTCTGAATGTAAGAAACGTGTAAATTTACAGACAACAATTTTTCACTTCAAGAAAAAAATGATTAGACTTAGAAAGTAAAGTTTATACAAAATAAGTAAAATACAGAAAGATTTAAAAAAAATTCCCATGCTGCTAAGTATATATAAAGTGTAACAGCCTAATTATTTTTAGTTCTCCTGAAGAAGGTGTACCGTAAACATCGAAACAGTGATAGAGAAAAAAACTTTTTCTACAAGCATACATTTCTACTCACACCTTCGGTCTTTTGTCTTTTTATTTATCCTGTAATTACTTTCACCTTCATATATTCCCACCGATATTTTGCGCGCCCAAAATAAGGGGAGTGGTCAAAATTAAATGACCTGAAAAAAAACAGAAAGTTTTGAAATAAAATAACTGACGCACTATAAAATTCATTCATTGATAAATCAACACTGAGAATTTCATTAAAATCTGATAATTCTCTGACTTTTGGTAATCTTTTTCAATCGGGTGTGTGTGTGTGTGTGTAAATTTATTTGTTAAAATACGAATTTGACGTCATCGCTGGCAATACCTACCTAATCCCAATTATCTACCGAGAGCTGAATGACTGCTACACAGTAGCATTTTCATCAATCAGGCAATGCATCTTATCTATATGATGTCACAATATAGGACTATATCCATGATATATAAGTATTATATATATAATAAATATATATATATTATATATATATATATATATTATATATATATATATATATATATATATATATATATATATTGTTGTAGACTCAACGAAAGAAAAAATGTATTTTATAATAAAGAGTCTTGCAATGTGGTTTGAATATGTTTGTTTTATATTTTTATATTTTTTAGCAGGCGTGACACGTGTTTCTGATTCTTAAAGATCCTCTTCAAGCTGATATAATTATCGTTTCTTTTGGGAGTTATTTTAATATATACTCATTTTAGGGTTAAGAAGGGGTAATAAATCCTGATGGTTAATTCCTGTTGATTCTATTTCCAGTCTTGCAGTCTATGTTCATCTCGGCAAAATTCCTTGTTCTGCCTCATTTCTTGTCTTCTTGTCTAGTACGTAATATATGGGTAAGCTTTTGTTGTTTATGTTGCAGTTTCTAATATGTTTGTATGTATACATGTATAGATTTTTTATCTGTTTAAGAGGATGCAACGATGTGTATATTCATATATGTCATGGTAATTGGTGTGTGTATGCGTATGTATGTGCGTACGTATATATATATATATATATATATATATATATATATATATATATATATACATATATATATATATATATATATATTTATTTATATATATATGTATGTATTTATATATATATATATACACACACACACACACACACACACACACACATACATATATATATATATATATATATATATATATATATTTTCACATTGTGTTTTATATATTAATAAATTTATAAGACGTTTCCTAAGAAAAGAAGGAAACCGTAAAGATTGACGGATAAATTTGCATCCATATTTATGTGATTGAAAAATTTATTCATTTTTTTTTCTCACCGGTCGCATCAGTGGCACACTTACGTATATAATTTTTTATCATCTTGTTTTAAGAAAATCTTTTTAAGCGTATTCAGATACATGTACCTTCAAAAACCTCTTTTAAAATAAAAAAATTGTCTGAATTTTTTAGGATGAGGCTGATACATTGTGTTATTTAGATTTTTCGGACATTATCCTCATCTTTATTGTTTCATCCACAAATTTTCAGCCGATGTGCCTTCCGGCCTTCTTCAGGTGTTTCTTGTCGAACTCGGGAACCTTCTTGTCGACATCGGGAGCTTTCATATCGTAATAGGGAGCCTTTATGGAACTTCGAACCGAACCCTTCTATACATATATAACGGGCAGTTGTGTGTATGTATTTATTTCCAGAGGAAACTACGAAAATGAAAAATTAACATCAATTAAATATACTAGCAAATATATGCACCCTCCGGGTGCAAGTATTTAAGTTTTAATATAATAAAATATCATGTTAAATTTGAAAGGCTAATGAAACTGAATAAAAATGCAGATAACATATTTGGAACAGAGAGGGTATGATTGAAAATAGAACAACTTTGAAACTAACTCTTCCATCATTTTCCTTACTCACACTTTCATTGGTAAATTTTCCTAATTTAACTATTTAGTTAAAATAGGGAGTAAAAAATAAATTACAGTTATTTCTTTTGTTAATGGATTTCTTTTAAGATTTATCCCCGAGAATTTTGCTCATATTCATTAATATAAAACAAACAATTAGAAATCAATAATATTAAGCATATATTTATTAAAATCAAATTTTTAAGCTCAATATGCAAATTAGACTTCCATTCACACTGTAAACCGCTGTTTTGTTGTATATATAAATACAATTGCATGTTATTTGTATGTAGATATGGTCAACAGTCTTAATGATGTAAACAATTTTATTAATAATTGAGGTTTAAATAAAAATAAAATCATGGAGAATGGGGTGCAATAACAAAGGGAATTGTGATTTGAATAGTAATATAGTTTCGGTTACAGACAGAAAAACATACAATCTCCATTATAATAAGAGATATACACATTCACTATCAGCAGAACTTGCTTTTTGTGCAAAAACAACAAAGATCTTATCTATATTTGGGAAGCTATTTAAAAAAATTAAAATTTGAATAGTAGAAGAAGGAAAAGTCATTAGCGTATTATCATTTTATTTTGGGATATTTTTCTGTTCGCTTTGAAATATAATATTGATTGATTAAATTAATCGCCTCATTTATCTTATTTAAAAAGAAATTGTAAATTATTGAATTAACATTTCGTACTATATTGTTATAAATGATGTGCCCAGGCAAAAAAAAAAAAAAATTGAAAAAAAAAATCTTGACGTCCCACTAGTTTTTTTTTACGTGGGGATTTTTATGGTGCATCAAGCGAGGATCCAACTCGCGATAAATTATAATGCATCTGGAAGCGCGTGGTGTAATGGTTAAAGTCATGGGAAATGAACTCGTCGCCCCGAGTTCAAATCCTGGACGTGGTAATTGCATTTCACTTGGGAAAGGTATGAATCCTACTCTCCCTCCAGCTATGGATAAATAGTAGGGCAGACTGGGCTCGTTAACATTGGGTGGGAAACCGGTATAGGAGAAGGAAAACTCTGAATTCAAACCTGTTAAACTCCGCCTAATAAATTGACCTTGTGTCACATCCTGTCCGTGCGAAGGGGCTGGTAAATATATATAATGGATCTGCGATACTAACTTTTTTTTTTCGTTCTTTCTCTACCCAGGCAACGCCGAGTAGCCGCTTCTGGTTCCTTAATAAAGGGATTTAGATTGTTCCCATTCCATTAAGAATGACCAGATAAAAGTGTTAAGCTATATTAAGTATCCTATGATGGATTTAATGCTATCCACATAACATAAAGGGTCGGGTTAGCTCGGTCGGTACAGCGTTCGGCTAGAAACCACAAGGTTCCTAGTTCGATACCGGCCCTCGCCAACTCAGCGCATGTGTAGCACAGGGATCCTTGTGGTAAAGTAAGGAGCTGATGGTAGGTGTGGCGCTCCACCTCAGACGCTAAACTAATCTCCTTGGTCTAGCGCTAGTGAAAAGGGGATAGACTCCCTCGCTGACTGGCTGATACCGACATTAGGCCACCCCGACGACTTTTATTTTTTTTTTACATAACACCACCTCCCAAAACAACAACAACTGTTACGATTTCATGGGCCATCCTTTAGGCTTCAAGCAAGAGCGCTTGTCCAGCGGAGATCCGTTGTGTTAAACAGAGCGTAGTTTCGATCTACGGACCCCTGGTTATTCCTTGGTGCTCCTCCGTATTGCAAGTCCTTCGTCAATGATTGTAAATGGACGTCTCTCAGTATCAGTGATTAAGTAGTCAACCAGCCAAGCATTCGGGCTGTTGATTGGCTGAGGTTTAAACCACGTGATCTCGCTTAGTCTATAAATTTAAGTGGTGTATTGTAGCACACCTTATATCCAAAATAACAACAACAACAACAGCAAACTAAAAAGTTCAACTAATTCAACTCAAAGTGCCCATCTTGTTTTTTTTATATACCAAAATTCTTTTTTTTTTCTTCTCATATTCACTCTGTTCGTTTTGTTCCACTTGTTCATTTACTCTCTCCTTTGACCTAGTAACTCGTCCTGTCTCAGCCACAATCGTCTCAGGGACCACACGCAGAGATGCGGATGGGTACGCGTCCTACGTCCCTGACGCACACAAATCTAAAAAGACTCTGTAAAATCATATCCAATCGTCCCAGTGTTTTTCTTTTTTCTTCCCTTACTATTTCAAGCTAACTATAAATACATTTCAATAGTTTCTTGCAAACGAATTATACAGGATAGATCACAAAGTAGGAGTAAGACAGCTTTAGTTAGGACTCATTCAAAGCAAATATGAGTGTCCCAGGACGCACTAAATCAAAACGCTATCAGCATGACTGCACTAGAGATTGGACAGAAGAAGCATAACATCCGTTATGTTCCGTTTCCCTCTGAGAAATGGCGTAACGGGTATCATCATAGGATATAGAATCAGTGACCAGAGTTCAAATCCTGGACGTGGTTGTGTGCATTTTCTTTTGGGCTAATGTTATTGAGAAAGACATTATTCATCTCTTCTCCCAAAAGAAATCGGTAAATTGTAGAGTAGATTAACCTCTTTAGCCTTGATAGGACAACTTGTCTAGGAGAAGACAAACTCTGAATTTAATGTTAGAGGCGCGTGGTGTAATGGTTACCGTCGTAGGAAATTGACACGGCAAGACGAGACAAATCCTGGACGCGGCTGTTTGCTCTTCACATAGCGCTGATAACATAGGAAAAGGCTCTAATTCGACTATTCTCTCTCCAGCTATTTGTAAATAGTAGAAAAAACTGGACTTTTAACCTTGGTATGGCAACCAGTCTAGGAGAAGGAAAACTCTAAATTTAAACCAAAGAGGTTCTCTTCTCGGTAGTAAAAAAAACTACATTGAGAACACCTCCTTCCCCATGTCTTGTTTTAAACAC
>CM042137.1:101269148-101298216 GCA_023376005.1 Doryteuthis pealeii | reverse complement strand
GGAAAAGAAAAACGAAAAAAAAAAAAAAGAAATATACTGAAAGATATACGAACTCATATTTAAGTCCACTTTACACATTGGTTGTTTATGCCTATCTAAGTTTTCAAAACGATATTCCCTATTTGAAGATCTATCTATCTATCTATCTATCTATCTATCTCAATCAACTTTCTTTCTTTCTTTTCTTTCAACCCTTCTTTCTTTCTTTCTTTCTTTCTTTCACAACCCTTCTTTCTTTCTTTTCTTTCTTTCCTTTCAACCCTTTCTTCTCTTTCTTTCTTTCTTTCTTTCTTTCTTTCTTTCTTTCAACCCTTCTTTTTTCTTTCTTCTTTCTTCAACCCTTCTCTCTTCTTCTTTCTTCTTTTCAACCCTTCTCTCTTTCTTTCTTCTTTCTTTCTTTCTTTCAACCCTTCTCTCTTTCTTTCTTTCTTTCTTTTCTTTCTTTCTTTCTTTCTCTTCTTTTCAACTCTTCTCTCTTTCTTTCTTTCTTTCTTTCAACCTTCTCTCTTTCTTTTTCTTTCTTTCTTTCTTTCTTTCAACCTTCTCTCTTTTCTTCTTTCTTTCTTTCTTTCAACCCTTTCTCTTTCTTTCTTTCTTTCTTTCTTTCTTCTGTTTCAACCTTCTCTTCTTTCTTTCTTTCTTTCTTTCTTTCTTTCTTTTTCTTTCTTTCTTCTTCTTCTTTCAACCTTCTCTCTTTCTTTTCTTCTTTCAACCCTTTCTCTTTCTTTTTCTTTCTTTCTTTCTTTCTTTCTTTCAACCCTTCTTCTTTCTTCTTTCTTTCCTTTCTTTCTTTCTTTCTTCAACCCTTCTCTCTTTCATTCATTTTATAGTACATTCCTTTTCGTTTATTGATTTTTTAAGGGAGCCCTAGCGTTATTTGACAGTGTATACTCCCTTTTTCGTTGCTATTCATATTTTAAGCCTATAGGCTGACTGAAGTATTTATTTAAAGAAATATTCTCTGAGAAATAGAAATGGTAAAAATGAAATATAAAAGAATTGAATGATTTCAGGGACGAAGGAAAATATTTTAACAACTTTTGGGTTATTTTATTTTATAACAAAACTTTTCTTTATGCGAATCATCATTTTTTTCCCTAACTGAAAAGTTATTTTTTCTTTGGGGGAAGAGGATAGAGAGAAGAGGCTAAATAAATTAAAATGATTGGAGAAAATGAAAAGAGAGGGAAGAGAGAGAGAGAGAGAGAGGAGAGGAGAGAGAGAGACAGAGAGAGAGAGAGAGAGGAGAGAGAGAGAAGAAGAAGGAAGAAGAAGAAGAAGAAGAAATGTGGAATTCAACGGAATAATTTAGATCAGCTAAAAAAGAAAGAGAGAAGGAACAACACACACACACACACACACACACACACACATATATATATATATATATATATTATATATAAAGGAGAAAAAGGAGAGAGAAAGATATAGGGATGAAAGAAATAGATGGATAGGGAGAAGAAAAAAGAACCTAAGAGAAAGAAAGAAAGAAAGGGAGAAGAATGATAGAAAGACGGAGAGCGAGAAGGAAGAAAATGATAGAGAGAAAATAAAGAAAGGGGCTAAATGGAAAGAGTGAAAGAGAAAAGGAGAGAGAAAGAATGAGATAAGAAGGAGGGAAATAAGAAAAAATAAGAAACAAAGACAATGCGAGACAGAGAGAGACAGAGAGAGAGAGAGAGAGAGAGACACAGAGAGAGAGAGAGAGAGAGAGAGAGAGAGAGGAGAGAGAGAGAGAGAGAGAGAGAGAGAGAGAAGATTAAAGAAATTGAAGAAATAGAGCGAAGAAAATGAGAAACTGGGAACGAAATAAAAATAAGAATTAAGAAAGAAAGAAAAGCCACGAGAGAAGAAGAAGAAGAAGAAGAAGAAGAGAGAGAGAGAGAAGAACGAAGGAGAGAGAGAGAGAGAGTGAGAGAGAAAGAGAGAAGGGAGAGGGAGGAGAAGATAGAGAGAGAGAGAGAGGAGAAAGTAAGAGGAAGAAGATTAAAAAATTAAAGAAATAGAGCGAAGAAAATGTGAAACTGGGAGGAAATAAAATAAAATTAAGAGTTATAGAAAGAAGGAAAATAACGAGAGAAGAAGAAGAAGAAGAAGAAGAAGAGAGAGAGAGAGAAAGAACGAAGGAGAGAGGAGAGAAAATACAGAGAGTAGAGAGAAAGAGAGAGAGGGAGAGGATTGAGGAAGATAAGAGAGAGAGAGAGGAAGAAAGTAAGAGGAAGAAGATTAAAGAAATTAAAGAAATAGAGCGAAGAAAATGTGAAACTGGGAACGAAATAAAAATAAAATTAAGAGTTATAGAAAGAAGGAAATAACGAGAGAAGAAGAAGAAGAAAGAAGAAGAAAGAAGAAGAGAAGAAAGAAGAAGAGAGAGAAGAGAGAGAAGAGAGAGAGAGAGAGAGAGAGAGAGAGAGAGAGAGAGGAATTCGAACAAAAATGCAGAGAGCCTTAAGAAAGGAAAATATTTAAAAAAAAAACCCAAAAAACAACCCAAAAATCTCCCACAAACTATTTGATGCTTTGATTTTAATACCTCATCTTCCTTGTGTGGCGTCTTCCGGGCGAATGCAGATCCTCTCTCCATGTGATTATCCAACCCCTCCGCAGGATGTGACACAAAGTCATTTTTCAATGAATTGGCGTGAATTCAGAATATCCCTTCTCCTAGACGAGTTGCCTTACTAAGTTTAAAAAACCCAGTCTTCTCTACTATTTAGCCATAGCTGGAAGCATTAGATATGTAACATTCGGCAGACTTGACTGAGTTACATTAAATGGTAATAATATAACTGAACACTCTCCCTCGTGATCTGTTCCCGAACGCCCACGATGAATTGTCTTTAGATTGGCAAAGATTTTGCAATGCCCTGTTCTTTACCTATAGATGAGGAAGAAGTGGTGTTCGAGGCCTTTCCCGATATTTAAAATCTGTTCAAATTTTGAGTGAACAAATGAAAAAAGACCGGAAAAAGAAAAGAAAATAATTAATCTTGAGCAGGGTTTCCCAACCAGGGGTTCTAGATAGCATTCTAGGGGATACTTTTTTTTGAATTTTTATTTCTTATGCTTGTCGTCACCTTAGCCAAATAATGGACTATTCCGTTTTTATCATAAAGAAAGAAAGGGAACAAAAGGACATGCTACACAGAAAAATATAATAAGAAAGAAATAGAGTAGGGTAAAGATAAAGAGAGGAGATGAGAGTACGGAAGCGATAACGCTAATCCGTTTCAATCGAACATAATGAAAAAGAACGAAAGAAAGAATGAGAAAAGAGAGAGAGAATGTGTGTGTGTGTGTGTGTGTGTGTGTGAGAGAGAGAGAGAGAGAGAGGAGAGAGAGAGAGAGTGAAGTCAAGATTATTATACTTTTTACATATTGAAATATTTGTAATAACTCTTTAGTAAACATATCAAACGTTCTAATAATCAAATTATTAGACTGTCGTATATCCACAGGTCCCGTGAGTATAATATTATTATTTAAAGGGGTACGAAGCTTTTGTGGTGCGGGGTATAAAAAGTTTGGGGACCACTGATCTATCGAAAAATAAATTAGGTCATAAATAAAATCTTTAGCTTCTCAAAAGACAAATGGCAGACATACTGAAAAACGATCTGTATCCAAGAAAAAAAGTTTTTTATTTAGAAATAACCACACAAAATAACTGGAGGGCATTAGGGAAGTAAAATATTACAGAGTAGTGTCATGAATGAGGGAGGCCGGGATGTAGTTGGTCATCCATTTTATGTGATATATAACTATCATTCATCTTGTTTCCGTGTGACTCACTATTTAAACTTTTATGCCGGTATATACTACGTTGTTAATATATATCCAACCTCACGTCTTAAAAGCGGACGAGGGTAAGAATGAGGGGTCGGTTTTCACATAGTTCGGTGTATTTATCCCTTTCTCTCTCGCATCCCGATGAGAAAGATTAGTAGAAAGCAACACCGTAGTGAGCGAGTTCGAACTCCAGTCGCGCTATTATGTTTACTTTCGAACACATACTCTTGGGAAAGTTATGAAACCCCACATCATTATAATAAGGAACATTACAACATTTAGTTTTTGATTTTTACTGATTAAAGGATATAATATTTTAAAAATTAATAATCAGTCGATTTGTGGAATGCTTCACAGTTCCTCATAAATAAGCTCAAAAAGGCATTCTTAAGACCCGTAATGTTAAAATATGGCATCATTTCCATAATATGGGAAGAGTCCACATGGCGAAGTGGATAACGTATTGGACTGTTACATCATAGTAAGAGAGTTCGGACTCCAATCACAATATAACATTCCCTTTTGAGGTCTGACTCAGTGGTGGTAAACCCCAGGATCAGAATCGATTCTTGACCTCAGAGTTGAGAGTGCGGAGTCAGTTTGGAACGATGCGTTGACGGAGTGAGACCTGTCTCTCATTCAGGGCAGTTTGACTTGTGGGGAAATAAAAATCTCATGAGAAAAAAATATAAGTCGTCTTGTGTTATTACTAAAAACTATAAATGGTACAAGGCAAGATGTTCTCCAGCATCCCAAGCTGCTTCCAAGCACAAAACATCAAAGAATTGTCAGCCAACTGAACATCAGATCCAACAGCCAGATTCGAGCTTCTCCAAATTGCACAAAAATGAGATAAGTATACAATTATTTTTATATTACACATTATCACTCCATTCAGAAATGAGAGCCGTAACGCTACAGAAGTACCAAATGATAGGTACATAATTTGGTCCATATTACCTTTAAGCACCCCTTTTTGATCCCGATTAAGAAAGGACATGTTTTTCATTTACACCGTCAATATCCGGTCGTTTTAACAGACGAATTTTAGATTTAAAAAATCATAAAACTAACCCTAACCCCTAAACCTAACACCTAAACCTAACCCCAACAAACAGCCAGGTATTGACGGTGTAAATGAAAAACATGTCCTTTCTTAATCGAGATCAAAAAGGTAATTTGGTCCAATAATTTAACTATTTTTCTCTACAGGAAATATGCTAGAATTTAATGGTTGTTTGGTTTGTTTTACGTCATATTAACTTTTTCGGTTATTTAATACCAAATCCAATAATTTGGATAATTATATATTACCAGTTGTTGCTTAAGTAGTCACCCAATTAAGTTTTGAACAGGTTCACCGGTCCTTAACTTTAGTTATCTAGCGGGAACCGGTGCTGACCTGACCGTAATTCTTGCTTTTATATGCATAAAAATATAAACCGGTAAACAAATACCACAAGAAGTCGGAAGAAATATCATACCCTCGTTCTGGCCAGGGTGAGAGATACACAATTCTGATCCTGCATTACCTACATATGCTACTTTAGAAATAGGTAAGTAAGTAAGTAAGTAAAGTCGTCGGGGTGGCCTAATGTCGGTATCGACCAGACAGCGAGGGAGTCTATCCCCTTTTCATTAGCGCTAGACCAAGGAGACTATTTCAGCATCTGAGGTGGAGCGCCACACCTATCACCAGCTCCTCACTTTACCGCACAGATCCCTGTGTTACTCACTCGCTGAGTTGTCGAGGGCCGTTATCGAACCACGAACCTTGTGATCCCTAGCCGAACAACACCCTACCGACTGAGTTAAACCGGCCCTCGAATGATAGGTAAATAATTCCACCATTTTTCTTTACAGAAAATATCCTAGCATTTAAATGCATAAAGTTATAGATCGGTAAACAAATACCGTACGAAGTTGAAAAAAAATAAGCAAGAAATACTAGATGAAAAAAATAAGGTAGAAAAGTGAAGAAAATGAAAATAAAGATAAAGAAATTTCGTTGAGGTTGAGATAAATAATAAAAAAAATAATGATGTCAGTGTCATAAATCATTTTAACCTTAAAAAAAAAATCGCCTGTATGGCTTATGTGAACGGTTATCTTTTCAACAGGAAATTTATTTTCAGTATCAGTTATACATTTCTTTGTAACTATTTTATTTTTTACAGCTGCCAAGAAAGAATACATTTGTTGAAATAGATAAACTTTAGGATTATTTAATTTTATGCTTTATTGAAGAAGTTGACGGAGAAGTCATTTTTCAAGCTTCGATTTATTTTAAGCATGTTATTTTGAAAGATTCAACAATTTGGGTGGAGTCGGGTGGTATGTTTTCAATGCTGAAAAATTACAAGAAAACCAAGCAAAATCTTACTGAAACGCATTGATACTGTTTCATATCGACGATATAACACATCGGCTTTCACTATTCAATGTTTATTGCTATCGGATTACACGCTGGTGTGTCTTTACGGCGAAAGCAGCAACTGAATCAAATCTGTCAATTTAGAACAGGTGAAATATTCATTTTGAAAAAAAAAAAACTGTACCATTGCACTGTCCTGTCGGCGGGGATTAGAATACGCTGACTGTATCTTCTATTGAGAGGTAAAACTCCACATAAAAAGTGGTGTTCTAGGTATGATATGAACATTCATCTGATGGTGAGAATATGTTATATACTGGCTTTCTTCGCTACTCTAAATCGTGTAAGTAAGTAGTCGTTGCTGGTATATATGGTCACGTGGCGAAGTATGTAGTCGGACCTAAGAAACCACAACACATGTGTATACTAGGAGTTGACTTTATTTCTCTCCCTCGGCTGGTGGGTGGCGAGCGTGACAATAGGAATGCCCAAGGGTTGACAATGACTACTACTATGGAGATGACTGGGGATGTTGAGGTAAAGGGGTGCACGAACCTCACTGCCTACTGGCAGCGATGGACCGTGTCGACGGTCGCTCCTTGTACTCTGTTCGCCGTCCGCTGTCTGACTTCTGTCGGCTCGAACCCTCAGGCCTTTTATATTGATAGATACTCCTACGCATCTTTATCTTTTGATCTGATAACGGACATTTGTTATATATTTCTTTATCTTCTTCCTGCCTCTTTTGACCAGAAAGCCTTGCTTCCGTTTTTTTAACTTCTTTGTTCGCTTTTACCGGGAAAAGTCCTTTATTTTTTTTCGTCTTTTCTTTGTTTAATTTATCCGGAAATTCCTATTTCCGTTTGTACAATATACAACAATTCTAGTTAGGAAGATCGGGGGAGTATGAAGTACACCTTTATTGCTCTTACACTCTGATCCACTGGGAGTGGCAGTACTTGTTAGGGTCTCATCTATGGGTAAAATATATCTGGTAAAAAGTATTCGCATTCAATAGGAATATTTGCTGCCAATCTATACATATATAAAGGGCAGTTGGTGTGTATGAATGTATGTCTGGATGAAACTATAAAAATCAAAACAACGATGAAGTAAATATACATACACATTATATATCATGTTTTTGGGTAAAAATTATAAAGATTCGATTTATATTCGGAGATATTTAGAAAGAAAGAAACAAACAATATACATAGAAATAGCATTGAAATTCTACTTAAAAATGTCCAGCATTTGTAAATCTCAAAATAAACAAATCAATACACTAGAGTTCCCCACTCTACGCAGGCGGTGCTGGGTAGTCGCTTCTAGTAAAACTATAAATCATTTGTATTAAGTATAGTTACTAGAAGATATAAATGTGCAAACAACTATTATTAAATATAGACAAATAATTGAAACTATACAATTATTAGGATTAGATAGGAATACTTGAAACCACACAACAGCGTGTAAATTATTGTATGAGATAGGAATATTTGATATCATTATCATCATCAGGTGAAACTGACAGCACGGATAACTATGACCCTCTCTCTCTCTCTCTCTCTCTCTCTCTCTCTCTCTCTCTCTCTCTCTTCTCTCACCCGTTTAGTTTGGTTTGTCTTGTTTTGTTTTACCCCATGATCATTGTATCAACCCCAGTGGGTCATTTAATGCCGACAAAGATTTGAAATGAACTCGTTCTTAATGGATACTCATTTTTTTATAAACACATTCTTCTATTTAACCCGTAGGTAGAACCCCAACAGGTACTACCACTCCGAATCAGAGTGGACATGGGAGCAATGGTAATGAAGGGCTGCTCAACATTCCTCAGAGCTCCAGAACTAGAACCTCACCATCAATTAGAGTTTAACGTCATACCCAGGGCATGAAGACTTCAGACACCGCCTTCTGGCACTCATATGATAAAAAGGGTTGGGCTTGCCATAAAGGCAATAATGTTGGGACAATTATATAGGTGCTAGAACTTGACATAGCTAGCCGATTGATCGGAGGGGGCCTCCCCGATCGCCCGTCTAGCCCAAGTAATGGCCTAAGTGAAGTGTTGTATGTCACGGACTGCTCGGCCACAAGGGTTCCGTTATCAAGCATCACGCGTCGCCACCCATGTGTGTACTGCTTGATTGTCATTAATCTCTGATCCACTGACCCGGAGTGGTAGTACCTATTGGGGTCTCATCTATGGGTAAACTATATCTATTTAATAAGTATTCGTATTCTAAAGAAATATCTGATGGCATATTCATATCACCCTGATAGTATGGATTTCCATTTCTCTCTCTCTCTCGCCACCCGTCCATATCAATTATCAACCCTGGCAAGTCCTCCTCGCGACACCTAGTATCCGTAGAGAGCTGATCAATGTAAGTTTTTGTTGGTCGGCTTACAGGGATGTGTCCATATGTAAATGTCCACTAGAGAATGTCACTTATGAGTTCGTTCTTACTACTGCAGTTGTTCGTTATATTTGGTTGGTTTCTGCGATAGGAGGTAAGTAACCGCATTGCTACTTTTTCTGGTGCTTCCAGGATTTGTTCAACACGGCTTGCAGCATCATTGTATAGTTTTCATCTTGTCTTTTTTCCCTAGTATTTCGTTAAAGTCCAAATAGTGCAGCCATACAATAGCACCGACATGGCTACAGCTTGGAATGATTCTAAGTTTATCTTATCAGAGAGATCCGATTAGCAAATTCCGATCGATAATCTGTATATAGTGGTCCATGCCTTTTCCTCTGGGTATATTGACATCGCTTTCTATAACTGTGAATTTGTATTAAGAATAGTTACTTGAAGCTATAATTGTTTACTAAGTAATGTTACTTGAAATCATATAACTCTGTGCAAACGAATGACTATTATTAAATAGAAATTATTGCTTTAAGGTAAACGGGTATTCTTCTTCCTCTATGTGCATCACGCTTGTTTAGCCCCTTTTAAACATACACACTTCTACGCCTAGTGCACTGTCTCCGTATTATGGTGAAAGTCTTCGATGAATTTAATCCTCTGACACTACTTCCGACCAGAGTAATCGGGTCACTTCCTCGGTGCATATTAATATTAGATAGGGATATTTTAAACCATACAACTGTGTGTAAATTATTTGAATAAGATAGGAATACTTGATATCTTATAAGTACTAGTACAAAATAAACAAAACACCCTCCATGCGATGTAAAAGTAGATCTTTGAAACATATTGCCTGAGGGGTGGGAGTAAAAAATTCAATGTCAGCGAGTTTGTACAAGTAAAATCATCAAATTCATTAAAGGATTAAAAAATAAAACAATTTGAAATGTAAACTTTAAATATGTATTGAAATAAAACAAACTATATATAGATATATAATACCAGGTATGTATTTATTAAAACTTGTTTTAAAAAACAATGAGGACTGTCTAATGTTGCATGTTCAAATTTTGAGTGTATTTATATGACAATTTTGGGTAATGTGAAGTAAGCAATTCTTTAGAACCATCTATACAAAATGTAAATACAAATGTAAAACGGAGATTTACAAATTATCTGCAATCTTCTTTTATGGAAGCCGAGCTCATCATAGTTGGTTTGATAGGCAGAACCATGATTAGTCGATGATAACTCGCCGGTTCACCATTACAATTTCTCGAGGTTGCTGAATCTTCTCATCAGTGGTCGAGGTTGACGGGTATTTTCTTCCTCTTTGTGCATCAAACTTGTTTAGCCCCTTTTAAACTTTTTTTTATCCACTCATACACACTTCTACGCCTAGTGCACTGTCTCCGTATTATGGTGAAAGTCTTCGATGAATTTAATCCTCTGACACTACTTCCGACCAGAGTAATCGGGTCACTTGCTCGATGCATACTGCTAGTTGACCGGCAATGTGTACATTGTAAAGACAGCAAGCATAATGGCGTGATCAGGCTCAAAATTTTATCACGTGGCCACAACAGTGCCAAGCAAGCACATAACGCAATAATAAAGATATTTTATGGCGAAAGTGCGCATAATTCCTTACTTTCCCTCGTACAATAAATGCAATTTCCTAATAATATAATAATAATAATAATAATCATCATCATCATCATCATCATCAGCAGCAGCAGCAGCAGCAGCATCATCCTCATCTCGCGCCAGCAGCGCGGATATCCATGAAAATATCTCGACAACTATCCCTATCATTCATTGACCGTGGGAGGTCCTTCGCACAACATGCAGTATCCATACAGAACCGGTCCCGTGTTTACATACCGTTAAAATCAATCAACTAACCTAGGTTATTCTCTTCTCGGTTGAGCCGAAAGATCTTTTCAGCGACAAAACAAACTTGACGTAAATAGTAACATCTCCAACAACAGGGCAAGATAAATGATAAATCTAATTACAGTTTTATTTTCAATCTATTTTTTTTTTTTTTAGTATTTGGTTTTCTAACTTAATAAATGTTTATACATGATTTTCAACCAGGTTAGCATTTTCGTGGATGACTTACGAACCACTTTATTCTCTGAATTTTGTCTAGCTGTGCACTGTTCACTATTTAATCTCTTTATCCGAAATATGTCTTCCTTTCCAACCTCTTATTTCGACTCTTGATCCGTCTGACTCGAACTTTTTCCAATGTTTATTAGGTTCACAATCGACGTTTTGCAAGCAAACCGATTAAATAAGGCTAAAGAGCTTCGTTTTCGTCTATAATAATAATAATAATAATAATAATAATAATAATAATAATAAAACAACGGTCGCTAAATATCAACTATGCAAATAATCCGAAATATAACAAAGATGTATTTTTATGTCGGTGATTATCATGTCGGCTTAGCTATTTGTAGTATCGAATCATATAAGTCTGCTTTATCAAAAACGACTGCTTGTTCTAATATATATATATATATATATATATATATATATATATATATATATATATATATTAATCAACCCCACAGCATGAGTTGGGTGCAACACAAGGTCAATTTCTAAGCTGATTATTTGTAAACGGTTAAATGTTTTCAAGTATGTCTTGCAATCATTGTTATATGTTTAGCAATAATTTCAAGTAACTAATATTAATAATCCTTCGTAAACAATTATAGCTTCAAGGAACAATTTTTAATACAAAAAGATCCGCACATAGTTATATGTTTTCAAGTATCTAATACTAATAATTTTTAAACATATATATCTGACCCATAGCTGGGACTCTAACATGTATTACCATTTTGAGAGTCGACCTGGAAGAAATTTCAACAATTGGGTGGCTCAGTACTATTAATTTCATACCCAGGATACCCCTTTTTGGAGGGAGAATAGTTTGATTCAAACCCTCCCCAAAGATATTAGAGCTATGTGAAATGCAAACAGCCTCGACCAGGATTTTAATTTGGGTCGTCGAGTCCAACTCCTACGACGATAACCATTACAGCATTTATGCCCATCATAACCGCTTGATCACCGAAGTAAAGCAATGAACCTGTTCAATAATTAATTAGGTGACAAATTATGTAACAGTAGGTACTGATGAAACCCGAGTTTCTTTGTTTATTAAACAACTTGATTCGGCATTAAATGACTCAAAATGTCAACATGGAGGATATTCTCTCTTTTTTTAGGGAAATAAAATTATACCATAGAATATAGACATGAAACAAATCAATACCATACAACATAATCCCCATTAATGCTAACACATTTTTTAAACCAATTACTAAAAAGTATAAATATAAATACACGATATGTATAACTTCCTAACCATTAGGCATGGCATAACCCCAGACGGGTTGATATACCGTTAAAATCAATAAACCAACAAACAATCAATACCAAAGGCCTGGTATAAAGACTGGGGGAACTGGAGATCAGAAGAAGAATCGAGACAATCCAGACATCGAGACAATTAAGACCATCGAAAACACTTACTAAGGTCCTAGAGACCTCAGGAGACTTGCTGTCACTCAGTTAAAACTGGCGCGAAAAACTCGCATAAGATAGTTATTTTACCTATCCCGTTCGCAACGGACAGGATGTGACAGAGATTTACAAGTATGGAGCATCAAGCGAACTCGCTTTTCACTAGTAATGGATATGCGAAACTAGCTAAGTAAATATTACACCACGACGAGGCGCCCATTATTACACAACACGTTCCTCACGGGTAGAATGTAACACAAGGTCGCAGGTGTGGAGCATCCAGCAAGGATCTAACTCGCTATTCAATTGTAATTGATCTACTGTTACGTCATGAGTGTGACGTGGAGCCGTAAGGGTGGCCTGATGTGTGGATTAGTGCGGAAATATTTTGACAGGAATTCAGTAGAATGGAAAAGTTTAAGTGAGGATTTAGCGTGGTTTAATTAGACGAGCAAATGCTACTTGGTGAAGGGGAGAAATGAGGGGTAAGATGTCTGAGTGTAAATTGAGTCTGAAAGAATGTGTTAACGGAGTAAGAAGAATTTCCTGCTCCTGGCACTTGTAAGTCTAGCTTGCTAACCATTACATCACGACGGGACACCCTGGGTACAGAGTAACTGTATACTGAGTGATTGTACGTTAAAGAACCTAGTCTGCCTTACTATTTACCCATAGATGAGAGGAGAACTGATGGATTCCAAGGGCATTAGCCCGAAGTGAAACACTAACTGCGTCGTTTGAACTCGAGTCACCGGTTTCATTTTCTACGATGATAATATTTACGCTAAGCCTGCCTCCACTCTAGAATGGTTTTATGGTAACACGGAGTACCATTTGTGTTCAATCTTAGGGAACCATTAATGATCTAAACTTTGAAGCTTCTTATAGATGGTGTACGAATTTAATGACCTGTCATGCCCTGTCTCTATGTGCCACGAGCCAAAATCTACCAAAAGCTGCTAGCACAATTAGATGATAAAATCCTCCAATACCATCGCCATGTGACAAGCTTGAGGAAAAACTCAATGGGTACGAACTCTCATTCATTGCCAACTGGAATGAGACATCAGTATTTTTATTTATTTTCCTGTCAACCGAACGGTACATCCCACCGGTGATAAAACTGTTATTGTGAGAACAACTGGAAATGAAAATACATTTCACCGTGGTATTGTGTATAGGCGCTAATGGCATTAAACTATGTTGATCTGTGAAACAATATCAAAGGAAAAGTTTCGAAATAGAGTTGCCATTCATCACAATGAAAATTGATAGATGTACGGGGATGATTCAAAAAGTAATGTCATTTTGTTTTAGAAAGGTATAATTACAAACACAGGAATATGTATCATACATCAAAATGAAGCTGGTCATCTGTGGATCACATCCCTATTTCACCACATAGTCAGCGTTTCTCTCAATAGCAATGTTCCACCTTCGAATGAGATTTTGTATCCATTGCCCCATAAAATTCTGTTGATTGTTCTTTGAGCCACTTCTTTACTACAGATTTCACTTCCCCACTTCTTCACTACATATTTCACTTCCTCGGCCCCATGCAAGAGGATTTGAGAAGCAAGCATTATTCCAGTCATGGGGACGTGAAATATCTAGTGAAGAAGATGCTCAAAGAACAGTCAACATAATTTTACATGTTTGTGTGGTTCTAGAAAGTATGGACCTTTCGTCCTGTTGGTTGGTTCTTTGGTTGGGTTTTACGGCATGTCAATACTTGGTTAATCTTATACCGAACAGGTTTTTGTTTTATTTATTCGTGTTGGGTATTCAGATTTTAAAACTAATTTTTAAAAAGGATAAATATTTAATTCATTTTGTATTTATTTAACCCATAGATGGGACTCTAACAGATACTACCACTCCGGGTCAGAGTTTACTTGGGAATACTGTCGATGAATGGTTACTCCACACTCTCGAGAGCTCCAGAATTGGAACCTCAGCACTAGATGTAGTTTGGCGTCATACCAAAAACACAAAACCATCAGTCACATATATGATAAAAAGAGTTGGGTGGATTTGCCATAAGAGCAATAGGTGCCAGGAACAATCATATAGGTGCTAGGGCTTGGCGAGGCCAGCCGATCGATTGGGGCGAAGGGCTCCTCACCCATTCGTTTAGCCCAAGTAAGGGCCAAAGCGAAGTGTTGCATGTAGTGGTCATGCTCAGTCATCAGGATTCCGTTCTTCAGAATCATGAGTTTTACCCCTCTGCAAAGACGCAGTCAGCGACCTTGTATCACATCCTACTCGTGGCGAAGGTGTTAGATATATACCTTTGTTCAGTTAACAGTGTATATTTTTTGCATACTGAGGTTTTCACGGTACCAAATCGATGTATGTTGTATACCCTTTCTTACTTCTTACTTCTGGTCGTATTTTCTTCTGGCCGGCTTTGGTTCTTCTATCATCTATCTTGGTCTGGTCTCTTCTAAGGTCTGGACTTTTTGGGACTTCGGGTCTGGTTTCTGTTAGGGATTTCTCCTTATCAGAAGCCCTGTGTCATTGTTAGTTTTTAGGTAATAAACACAAGACTTCGATTTACTTTGATGTTACTTTATTTGTAAATCCCCAAACCAGACATCTGCGCACATCTACGAGCTCCTACTTGCTAACTGCCTGAAACTTACTATCCTTAAACCGGAAGACAGGGTCTTCTATGCCTTCCGGTTCTCACGATTTATCCCGGAAGGCAAGGTGAGAGTGAGGTCAAGCGCCGTCACTCACTCTCAATGTCATCAGCTGCACTAAGCGCCATTATGTTTTCTACACTATTGCCATAAATATTAGGTATCTAATAATTATGTGACATATTTATAAAGAAAAATTCAACCCATTTTTCCGTGTATACTCCATCTTAAATGGAACTCAAACAGTCTCGTTCAGGATTTGAACTTGTCTCGCCGTGTTCATTTTCTATGCTAAAAGTGTGTCCACAGTTAAACAAAATGTGGAATAAGCAACGCTATAGATAGAACTGAGAATGATATCCTGTGGCAAAAGGCAAATACCAGAGGACGCTGAAGATGAAAAGACCAACGGAGAGAATGAATCTCATGATGACCTTTTATCAGAGGAAAAGTTAGCCAATCATTTGGGAAGTCTATTGAAGATGAAGATGGTTATGGTTTTTACCCACTTGAATAAACTGTTAAACGTGTCTTTCTATTTTTGTTGGATTAGCAACAGAAAACACGCTCCGGGCGTCGTAAAAATTAATTTTTAAAAGACATTGCCTGGAGGGTGGGAGTTAAAAATTCAATGTCAGAGGGTCTGTATTATAAGTAAGACACATCCTCATATTTATTAAGGAGTAAAAAAAACAAAAAACAAAAAAAAACAATTTGAAATGAAAACTGAGCCCCGTCCCTTTCAAATAAAATATTACGTGCATGTAATAATCAAACAATTATTTTGAATATTTTCCACATCCATTTTACACAAAATCGTAAGTATTTATAAACTTTTTAGTTAACTTCTTGTTACTGTAAAAAAAAGGACGAGAGTAAAAAACTATTTTTAAAATTGCTTATTCAAATTTTGGGTGCATATAGCATAAGAATATTGTGACGTAAGCTGTGACGTAGAGCTATGACGTAGTTTTTGTTACAGACAGAAATACAGACAATCTCCATTATTAATAGATGTTTGATTGGTCTTTAACGGTATATCAATTCTTGTGGGTTATTTAATGCCAAATCTTGTTTTTTTATATAATTTTTAAAACTTCATTTGTATTAATGAATTGGTAGAAATGATTTTCATTAAATTCGAGTGTATTAATAGATATTGGCATTTGACCCTCAGCCACCACCTTCTCGCACCAATATGATAACAAGGGATGGGTGTTTGCCATAAGCGCAATTTGAAGAGTACGGTCGGGATAATCATGTGGTTTCTAGGGCTTGACACGACCAGCCGATTGATCGGGTCGGGCCTCTCCAAACGCCCGTTTAACTCAAATAAGGGCCAAAGTGAAGTGTTGCACGGGAACACTTAGTACAAAGGTCAGAGATTATCACTCACCACGATCCTGTCCTCAGGCAATATGGGTTGCCACCCATGAACAAAAGGTGGGCCCCACTGGGAGGTTCTTACCCTTCTGCAGAGGGGCAGTCGGCTTATTCTACAGCCCCAACGACAGGGAGTTTGTTTTTGTCATTTACACTTTAATTCGTTTATTATAACACCGGTAAATGATACAATGAAATTTGATAATTAAGGAAGTGAATTATAATTTTCAATTTTCCTTTTTTAATAAATGAACTTTTTAAAAAGTTTAATATTTTGTTGTAATTCAATTGATAGTTTTATTTTCTTCCGAAACTGACGTATCTTGTTAGAAATGATCATTGAACATACCTTAGAAATAACAAAAATGTCTTAAAATCCGAACATAAAAAGGAGATTCTTCTCGTATATATAAACATTCTAGGCAGCCGGTTGAGCACTGTCGGCAAAACATCCACCCCAAAACCACAAGATTCCGGGTTCGTACCAGGCCCTCATCAACACAGCGCATGAGTAGCATACCTTATACCTGTGCGGTAAAGTGGAGAGCTGATAGTAGGTGTGGCGCTCCAATACAGATGCAAAAACAATCTTCCTGGTTTAGCGCTCGTGAAAAGGGGATATACTCTCGCTGTCCAGCTGATACCGACAATAGGCTACTCCGCCGACTTATTTTTACTTACTAGAAAACATCATACACTTACTTTAACAGGTAAAACATGAGGTAATATAGTCGACTTCTATTCAAGTCATTTAATCTACTTAGATTTTATTCTGTAACGAATGTATGTATGTATGTATGCATGTATGAATAAGATGTGTGATAAGGAAAATATTTTTAATTTATAAATTTCTGAGACGAGTTATTATTTACACTTTCAAAATAAAAAAACACCCTCTGGGCGGTGTAAAAATAAATTTTTGAAAGATATTGCTTGAGGAGGTGGAAGTTAGAAATTAAATGTCGGAGAGTTTGAAGTATAAATCATGAAATCATCAAATTTATTAAAGGAGTAAAAAAAATAAAACAATTTGAAATCGAAACTAAGTTCTATTAACTTTGAATATCTATTAAAATAAAAATATATAAATATATGATACTGAGGATGTATCTATTAAAACTTGTTTTAAAAAAACAATGAGGACTGTCTAATGTTGCATGCTCAAATTTTGAGTGTATTTATTCTATGTTATGACGATTTCGGATATAGTGACGTAAACAGTGACGTAGTTTTTTATTACAGAAAAAAAACCGGAAGCGAATCTCCATTATTAATAGATTACACACTTAAAGTTGATTGTCATACTCACAACGTTTAGGTCGCTGTATTCTCCGGCCTTCTGTGGGTGTCTTTTGACATAGTCAGTAACTGTCAAAGAATTTAGATATGCAGAGAAAACAAATTAGTACTCGCTGGCACGGAGAATGTTGACATCCTCTGACGAGGGATTCTGATCCCTTTTGAACCCGAAACCCTGGAATAGGAAATACATCTCAAACGAGATGTCAGTTTTTCTTTTTTTGCCAGAAGAGACAGGCACGTGTTCAAGAGTGGGGAAATAAATTCTGATGGTGTTGAACTCACAGGGGCATGATGCAATTTGAAAGACAGGTGGGCGGTTAGTGAAAATACGTGTGTGAGAGAAAATGCATAAAAAGATGCACAGAATACTCAAGGACAAGAGAGTGACGTTGACATGTGCTGAACCAGGTATACTGTCAGCCCGATAAGAGCCCACTGACAACTCTCTCTCCCTCCTCTCTCTCCCTCTCTCTCTATCTCTCTCTCTAGTTCTCAAGTATGTGGTTGGCATTGGCGTGTAATATGTATTGGAATTCACATATATTTTTATATAAATGTTGGAAGATAAAAGAAGAAGAAGAAGAAGAAGGAGGAGTAGGAGGAGTAGAGGAGGAGAAGAAGAAGGAGAAGGAGAAGAAACGAAATAAAAAGACAAACCATTTTTATACATCAGTTTTTGAGAGAGAGAGAGAGAGAGAGAGAGAGAGAGAGAGAGAGAGAGAGAGAGAGAGAGAGTATAACATATATCTGTTCGTATGATTTTCTATCTATTTCAGCCTCACCCTTTGTATGGTTCTTCCAGTTCTTTTATCTATCATTCTCTCTCCCACTCATCTATCTATCTATCTATCTATCTATCTATCTATCTTTACTCTCAATATCCCTATACATCCACAGGGTGTCTGTAGTTTTTTTGTGCTGTGGCGTTCCTTGATAAATGGTCTTTTAAATATGATCTATCTATCTACCTATCTATCTATCTATCTATCTCATTCTCTTCCTATCTGTCTGTCTGTCTTTCTATCTGTCTCTCTCTGTCTCTATATTTCTTTTTCACTTTATGTGTGTGTCTCCCTCTCTATACATATATCTCCTTCTTATTCTTATCGATCCACTGTCTCTGTGCTTTGGTGTCCCTTGATAACTGCTCTCCTAAATATTATATATCTATCTATCGATCTATCTCATTCTGTTCCCATCTCCCTGTCTGTGTCTCACACCTCTCTCCGCCACTCTCTCTTTATATATATATATATATATATATATATATGGAATTCACATATTTTTGTATAAATGCTGGAAGATAAAGAAGAAAGATGAAGGAGGAGGAAGGTGAGGAGAAGGGAAGGCGCGTGGGCTAGTGGCTAGAGTCGTGGAAAATGGACTTGTCGATTCGAGTTCAATTCCTAGACGAACCTGTTGGCATTTCACATAGCGCTAATACCCTTGAGAAAGGTATGAATCCATATATTCTCCCTCCAGCTATGGGTTAAATAGTAGGGAAGACTGGGCCCTTCACCTTGGGTAGGTAATCTAGGAGAGGGATAACTCTGAATTCAAAACTCCTGAGGTCGGTCGTTGATTGGGTTTGTGGGAACCCTTGATGCACCAATTCCTTCCTATCGACTGTGCCAAAAAGTGTGGATGGTCCAACACAAGCCTTCACCACTATAAACAAATCCCTGTGTGGATGTTCATTGTGTGTATGAACCCTCATACCTCGAAAATCGACGGGAGAGTCCATTATATATATATATATATATATATATATATATATATATATATATATATATATACTTCTTATTCCAACTGATCTACAAGATGTGTCTTTATACTGTGGGGTTCCTTAATAATTCCTGTCCTAAATATGATCTATCTATCTATCTATCTGTCTACCTATCTATCTATCTATCTATCCATCAATCTATCTATCTATCTATTTGGCTGTCTATCTTCATCCTTCTTAATACTATCTATTTAACCGAGTGGTTGTCTGTAGTTTTCTTGTGCTGTGTCGCTGCACGATAACTTCTTTCTTAAATGCGATATAATGTCTCGTTAGTTTTATTTTTGGATAGCCAAGATAAAATCTAGTAAAACATCTTTTTTTTAAATAAATATAATTCATGTCTTTCTTATTTTTCTTAGTCGGATTATTGCGGCGTTTGACCTTTTGTTATTTTTATTTTTCCCGTTTTAATCTTATTTGTAGAATCGGAATTGAAGCGTCGATTTTGCAATGTAGTATTCAAAATTCAGAAGTAACAGGCTTTGAATAAATTGCTCAGCCGCTTAAAATACTGCGTTATCCTATGAAATTATTGTGTCTCCATTTGGATCAATATATGATAAACGTGTAGGGAAAAATTAACAAGTAACTTGACAACGCGATTCTCTAATCTTATTATACGCTCCATTTTTTTTTCTTCATTACTCCAAGCTATTTTCACTTTCTTCTTGTACGACATTCGTTTCGTGTTTTTCTTTCTTTACGTAAGCAGATTTATTCCTTCCCTCGTCCCGGTTTAGTTGTAATTATTTTGTTTTTTTAAAATTTTCTGCTTCATGCGAAGTCTTATCTGTCTCAAAATTTATTTATGTCTCCCAAATTGGTTTTTTGTAGTTTTAACGTTAGAAAGTTTACCGTCTGCATAAGATATGGTTCTAGAATTTGTAGTGTGATTCCCGAGTCTTGGAGAAAGATGCTGTTTTGAAAAAGCTACCCGACTAATCGGAAATTTTCAAACGGAGTATAAGAGAATGAACTTTCGTGATGTTCTATCTATCTATCTATCTATCTATAAAATGTCTACTGATTTCTATCGAAACCAGTATGCCCATTTCTATCTATCTATCTATCTATCTATCACCATCTCCTCATTTTTCTCTTACCCAGTCTACTCATTTTCGTCTGTTTGTCTGTCAGTCTATCTCTCTTCTCTCTCTCTCTCTCTCTCTCTCTCTCTCTCTCTCTCTCTATATATATATATATATATATATATATATATATTAACCTAACTATAATAACCTAACTTATATATATATATATATATGAGTATATATAAAAAGATATGAAAACACCACAAAATGCTGTTAAAGTTAAAACATTTTATAACATAGCTGATATTGAACAATAATTCGATTTTATGAAAATCATAATCAGAGCTTGTTTATACTCCGTGTTATTAAGAGCGGAGACAAAAGTCATATGAGTTCAAAACCATGATGTTGCAAAAAATAAAAAAAGTTATACAATACTTTCGAATGTGAGCACTTCCGCCGCATTTTTCTCGGTCATCAGATTATGTATATCTTATTGTAACAGTTTTTAAAAAGAAGACATATTAACAGCATTTTGTGGTGTTTTCATATCTTTTTATACATACTCATAGCTTCGGATTCATTTCATTTCCTTTCTTTTAATATATATATATATATATATATATATATATATATATATTTACTATATACATGAAGGCAACGGAGCTTGGTGACTGATAGCTTCTCGTTTATCTGATTGGTTTGAAAAACGCATTATTGAATTATTGAGAAACTTTCAGTTACTATGCGCCGTTTACTTCATGTCCACGCTTATCTAACTTAGATATACATTCTCTATCAATTATATTGAACTCACTTTACTCGTAAATATAGCACACTATATTAAACCGGTCAACAAAAATTTTGTTGCATTGATATCATTCTCTCCTAAAGAAGTTGAAGGCAAGTAAACGCATTATATATATATAGAGAGAGAGAGCCGGACAACGAGGGAGTCTATCCCCTTTTTGCTAGCGGTAGACCGGAGGGAGTATTTTTGCTGGGGTGGAGCACCATACTTACCGTCAGCTCCCCGCTATATTTCTTTAATAAGGGAAAAAGTAGCTACATTGCACGCCTAATTTTGATTGTTATACTCAGACCGGTTCGGTCGCTGTGGGTCTCTTTCGTCATAGTAACTGTCAGGGAATTTCTAACCGAACATTTCATTTAATCAAACGGTGGTAGAATCTTCTCATGCCCATGTATTGGAATTTGCCTGTCGTAAGTTCAATCCCTGGTTCTACGTTTAGCGAAAAGAGATGCGACATTGCAAGTCCGAAATCACTAAAAACACGAATTAATACTAGAACAATACGAATGAACAGCATGTTGAGAACCATCATCTTCCATGAATTAGCGAAATCGATTCGGTTCGGAATTTACTGAATGTTACCAGCTATGACAAAAGACACCCTAAGAAGGCCGGAGGATACTGAAGCCGAAACGTTGTGAGTATAACCACCAAGATGAAGACAATGGTCTGAATCGTTAAAATAATCTTAATATAGAAGAAAACTGAATCAATGATTCATGTAAATATTTACCCAACCTTCCGCCACTGACAGGATTTGACAAATGATCCATATCTAATCTAAAGCTCATGGCTCCAAAATCCTGGTCACGGCACCAAATAAATGTATTATGTTGTATACCCTTTCTTTACTTTCTTACTTCTATTATTCTTCTGTTCATCTTTGGTATCTTACGTTCTTCTGCTAGCGTCTCTTCTAACGTCTCTTCTAGCGTCTGGACTTCGTCTTGGTGGTCGGTCGCACTTAATTCATTTCTTCTTCTAGATCAGTCTTGTTGCCAAGACATTCATCAACCACAAAACCATATCATTTATGTAAGCTTTTATTTACTTAACTAAACATTTCATGTAACTAACATAACGTGCGTGTGCAGTGAGCTTCATCTAAGGCAGAAAGACCTTATCTGCCTGACGTCCAAGCTGAAAATTAGGACCCAACCAGGTCCCACGTGACTTCACGTATTTCTCGGGCTTTCTGTGATATTCCATGGAAAATCCCACCCGTGATATGAAAAGGGGCCATCCCTTCAGAAATACAGGGGATTGACAATAATCTTATGCAACCGCATAGATTATGTAACACTAGTTTTCCATCCTAGAGTGGTTGCCTAGCTAAGACTAAAACAAAAACAAACTCAAAACCAACTCGACGGCTTTACAAATTACCCATAGCTGGGTGGGAGCAGAACAGATGGATTTATAAATTTCTAAGGCAAAGTGTCCGGACGTAGTGTAATGCTTAACAAGCTAGTCTCGTAGATCCATTACTACTGAACAGCGGGTTGATACTCGTTGGACCCTTTACTTGCAAACCTTCCCTCACACTCTTGCAACGGGTTGGGTAAATACCTCCTCTAAGCAAGTTTTTCCCATCAGTTTAAACTCTGTAAAGGTTATACTGGAGTCTGAGTGACAGAAAGTTTCCTGAGGCCTCGAGGACTCTCCTAAATATTTTAATAGTGCTGTGGTCTGGACTATCTCGATTCTTCCTCTGATCTCAAATTCTCAGTCTTTATCCCAGTCCTTTGTAGATCGTTCCTATGACACCAAGTACAATTTCATAAGGGCATTAGCTCAAAGTGAAAGGCAAATAGTTTTATATAGGATTTGGACTCGGCTCATCGACTCCATTTCCCCTGACGATAACCGTTACGCTAAGCGCATCTCCAATGCGGTAAGATTGTCCCATTTGGTGTTTATACTTTGTTCAGTTATGATTGTCCATTTATAAAGAAAAATTCAACGCAATTTTCCGCATAACCTCCACCTTATTTGCATGAACTTGCGTGTATAGATTTTAAAGGGATATTACAGAATGCACACACACACACACACACACACACACACACACACACACACACACATATATATATATATATATATATTATATGGCGTAATAGTGGGAAATCATTCAGCTGTCTTTGTCCTTTGTGAACGGAACAAACAAGTGGAAATAAACGTGTTGTCACAGTAATAATGCAGAGAAATATTCTAAAACATACGTTATGTTGCTCTTCTCTATCTATCTATCTATCTATCTATCTATCTGTCTGTCAGTCTGTCTATAAATTTCAGTCTGTTTTTATCTCACTATCTATTTAGATATCTCCGTCTCCTCTCTTGTCTATCGCTATGTCACTCAGTCAGATCATATCCATGTATGTATGTATGTATGTATGTATGTATATATATATATCTGTCTATCTCACACCTCTCTCCGCCACTCTCTCTTTATATATATATATATATATATATATATATATATATATATATATCACTCCGTTTTTCTCTATTTAGGTATCTCCGTCACCCTCTTTACCTTTCACTGTGTGACCATATTTATGCATGTTTATATGCATCTATCTATCTATCTATCTATCTATCTATCTATCTATATGTCTATTTCAGTCGTTTTCTATCCTTACCTATTTAGGTATCCCAGTCTCTTCTCTTAGTCTATCTCTATGTCTGATAATATCTATCTATGTCTATGTATCTATGAAATCATATAATCTCTCCTCTCTCATTAACTGTCTAAATCTGTCCATCTCTTTCTATCTCTATCTGTTTATATCTATCTATCTATCTATCTATCGATTAAGTTTGTAATTGCCTATATATGGTGATATTAAAATTCTGTCCAATTCTAAAAGATGTATTGATCAGAATAAAGCTATTTGTGTGGGTGCCTGCAAGCAAGAGCTTTTTTTCTCTATATACTTGTGTTTCCGTGAAAAACGTTATATTTCCTTTGATTCACACACATAGATATACACGTTTACTCATGCTAATAGATTTTTTTTTATTTACATATTTAATGATTGGAAAAAAATTGTTTGACCCTATACGTACGTGCATCTTCAACAACTTTATATACTCGTAAAAATGCCGCGATTTCTTCTGTTTTCTTATCTACAAAAAGTTTTATAAATATACGAGATGTGTCAAAAAGTAATGCCATTTTGTTTAGAACATGTATAATTACCAACACAGGAACATGTATTATACATCAAAATTAAGCTGATCCTCTGTGGATAAGATCCCTACTTCTCCACATAGTCATTGTTTCTCTCAATAGCAATGTTCCACCTTCGAATGAGAGCATGTATCCTTGCCCTGTAAAATTCTGCTGATTGTTCTTTGAGCCACTTCTTCAATACAGATTTCACTTACTCTTCACTGGAATAATGTTTGCCTCTCAAACCCTCACTCATGTGGCCAAAGAGATGATAGTCCGAAGGCGATAAATCTGGTGAGTTGGAGGATACGGGTCTGTAGTGAAGAAGTCTAACCCTAGGCAGGTGATACTGTCAGTATATTCTACGCCTAGGAAACACAAGGTTCCTGGTTCGATACAGGCCCTCTCCAACTCAGCGTATGAGTAGCACTGGGATCTGTGTGGTAAAGCAAGGAGCTGATGGTAGGTGTGGCGCTCTGTCTCAGACGCCAAAACAAAATCCTTGGTCTAGCGCTAGTGAACAGGGGATCTACTCCCTCGCTTCCTGGCTGATACCGCTTTTCGGACACCCCGAAGACTTTACTATTAGTATGCGTGTGTGTTCTTTTGTGTATGTGCATCAGTGTGTTGGGTGTGTAAATACACATACACACACACAAACACACACAGACACAGAAACAACACACACAGACAGACGAACGCACACACACACACACACGCACACACACATATATATATATATATATATGTATATATGTTTGTGTGTGTGTATGTGTATGTGAGTAAAAAACATTTAGTAAAAAGAGAATTTGTTTAGAAGTCACTTCAGCTGCTTTTTTTTTTTTAGCCAGTATCCAAATGTCGAGGGTAGACATACATAGGGAGTACTGGATTATAAGGGATAAGTTTTCAAGGAGCTATATATGACCATCACACAACTGACATGCAACACTGATGTGTATAATTCAAAATTCCTAAAAAGGAAAAGAAATGTATTTCTCTACACATAACATCTGTTATTTTTATCATTAAACACATTTATTTCAATTTTCCAGTTTTATTGCATAATTAAAATTAATTGTATTGCTAAAATAAAAATAAAAGATGCAGCTTTAATTGTATAATTAAAATTAATTAACGAAACAAAGCCAGGATGGGTGGAAGCGGCAAAACTAGGATTAACTGATACTGAATGTTCTCTCAAACAATAGTCAACTGCCTGGTTAACTTTATTTTTAGTTATCTTGAGTATATATATATATATATTATATATATATATATATATATATATATATATGTTGAAAAGAGAAATAAAGGAAAAAAGTATAGAATGGATAAAATAGGATGTTTAATAATAATATATATATATATATATTTTATTTTTCTTTACAATGCGAATATCGTAAATTCATAATGTCAAGTGAATCCCGCAAAGAAATCACTCGGTGTATATCGTACAGACTGTTTCACTTTATTAAGTCTCATCAGCGATATATTACTAACGATTCCTCCGACAGGAGTCGAAACCGTGACTCTAGCAGGATAGTTAAACACTATACTGTTTCAGCCATGATACAGCACCGAGAAACTTATGCGAAATTAACCTTGTCATATGCCATATGAGGCAAGTGAGTCGCTGAAGTGGATAATAACAGGCTCCTCGGCGAAGGAAATAAGATTTTTTGGATGTTTGTTTATTTTAGAAGCATTTAGTTAATATGATATGATATATAACATATATATATTATTATATATATTAATTGATATATATTTTTTTGGGGGGGGAGAATATGTGCTTAATGAAGTCGTACCTAATTTTGAAAGTTAATAAATTAATAAATAATTAATTAGGCGGGCATACCTATTCAAATGTAATAAACAAATCGAGAAGTAGCTATAGATGCCTTGTGCGTGATTCGACTGTCAAGCTGACAGGCGAGGACCGTGACTTTCTTAGATTAGAAGTATATTCCTCTTAGTGACTTTTACACGACAGTATACGTAAATACACAACGATGTTTTTGATATGGCTTTTTTAACAATTTTGGAGAATATGTGCTTATTGAAGTCGTACCTAATTTTGAAAGTTAATAATATTAATTAATTAATTAGCAGGCAAATGTAAGGCTAAACAAATCGAGAAAAAATCAATCACTGTATGTACATTTCGGCCTATTATATCAGAAACTATAAATAGCCGAAATACATACAGGATTGATTTTTCGATTTGTTAGCTTTACATTGAATAGGTATGCCCGCCAATTAATTATTTATTAATAATTAACTATCAAAATAGTACGACTTCAATTAAGCACATATTCTCCCAAAAATTGTCGGCTAAAAAAGCCATATAAAAACAGTTATATATATATATATATATATATATATATATATATATTATATCCAAGCGTTTTCGATCACTTCATAGTCATGTTTTAGGTGTACCTGTAGCTGTTTTTTGTTTTTTCGTGGTGCATTGTTTATTCCGTTGGGAGGTTTTAATATCTCTTTATGATTGCTGGTTTATTTAGTTAGGTGTGTTTATGGTAAAGAGGGTGCTATGGTAATTGCCTGAGTTAATAAAATATGTGCTGGTCTTATATACTATTTTATTCCATTTATTTAAAAAATATATTTGATCCAAAATGCTTCTAGATTCGTAGGCGTTTTTTATTGTTACTTTTTTCATAATTTTTATAATGTTAGCAAGGATAAGTTTTTCCGTATTAAGGAGGATGTGGATTTGTCAGTGTAACCAAGAAGAATGTATATTTTTATTATATTTACTATATAATATTAATATATATATAATGTAATGTGTGTGTGTGTGTTTTGTGTGTATAACACGCTTCATTTAAATACGATCATTAAAATAATACAAAATATACTTCTGAAGGTACATAAGACGTACCATTCTGCGTTAACGGATTTGATATACAGAAACTTACGTTTTATTCATGTATATTTTTTTAAATATTTCAAGAAATTTCTCAGCTTATTAAAATGTATCATTAAATGTAAAATTGACTTTTCCACTTAACATGTTACAAAACATAACTTCAAAACGTTTCGATACTAACTTTTCGACTTTAAAAAAAACTATTTAGAATTTCCAGGTATACTTAGGTATATATATTTATCCAACCCCTACCCCACGAGCGGGATGCGACACAAAGTCAATTTTCAGGCGGAGGTTAACAGATTTGAATTCAGTGTTTATCCTAATCCTAGACCGGTTGCCATACCAAGTTTAAAGGGTCATTTGGCCAAGTCATAGGTGGAGGGAGACTAGTTTGATTCATATCTTTCCCGAGGGTATTAGCGTTATGGGAAATGCAAACAGTCTCGTTCAGAATTTGAACTAGAGGCGCCAATCAATTTCCTATGGCAATAATCATTGAACGACGAGCACCTCCCTATTGCATTTTGGTATATGTGAGATTCTCTGCCATTTAAAACTCTTCAATGTGCTGTTCCCTTCATTTTCCCCTTCCATACCCTGAGTCGCTTAACATCGGAAAAGGATTGATCTAGCGTTCAATTGCAATAAATACGACCGGCTTTGTTATTTAGAACTTGTCCGGAGGCGTTGCATTTCGTCAACAATTCATGACATTCATATTTTGTGGATAATGTAGCTCAAGTGGCAGAGCGTAGGTTTAAAAAGTTGCAAGATTTGCAGTTGCATCTTCACTTCCTGGGTTTTGTTACGATCATCATATCTGAAATATTTCTCTTCAGAAGTTCAATACAACAAAATTAAGTGTTAGATCTCTCTTCTCCCCCGTATTGCCCGCGTTATTTAGAGATAAAATTGAGATGATTTTCATCTAATAGACTTATGGTTGCATATATTTACCAACCCCCTCCGCACGAGCAATATGTGACACAAGGTCAATATATTAAGCGGAATTTAACAGTTTTAAATTCAGAGTTTTCCTTCTCCTAGACTGATTGCCTAACCAACGTTAAAGGGTACAGTCCGCCCTACTGTTTTACCCATAGCTGGAGGGAGAATAGTTGGATGAATACCTTTACCAAAGTTATTAGCGATATGTGAAATGTAAAATGCCTCGTCCATGATTTGAACTCTGGTCGTTGAGTTCGTTTCCTACGACTCTAACCATTACACCACGTGCTTCACTTATGGTTGTAGGGAAACAAAAATAGTTGTATTTCCTTGTATTGAGGACGTGGCTTCCAACGTTACATGTTTGTTGATCACATGATAGTTCAGCCCCTGAAAATTTTCTCTGTTTTCGGTATTTGCCAGTCTGTTCGTAGAACAGTATATAAATATTAATGTCCAACTTTCTTACCATTTATTGCCCCTCACCATAAAAACCATTGAGAACACAGTAAGTCTTTTCTAGCAATTTTCTTGAATCTTGTCTTACACAATGTTTGTTCGTTAAACATTATGTACAGTTTACCTATTGGGTAAAGTCAAGTTTGTGTTTTAAAAGAGATTAACCGTCAGTTATTGTTGAAACTTTAGGAAGTAGGAGACAGTTCCACAAAGAAAAAAAAAGATAAGATGGATCATAGATAACAATCGAATTGTCGTCTTTATCTATCTCTTATCTCTCTCTCTCTCTCTCTCTCTCTCTCTCTCTCTCTATATATATATATATATATATATATATATATATATATATATAGTAACATAACTATAGTAACCTAACATATATATATATATAGTTACTATTTACATGAAGGCAACGCTCTCTTTCTCCCACACATGTTAACCGAAAAAGCAACATACTCCTTTCACTTATTAGACGTTAAAGAATTACAACATTTATGTATCAGATCACACCAATATCCCAAAAATTATACGGA
>CM042137.1:101254148-101266648 GCA_023376005.1 Doryteuthis pealeii | reverse complement strand
ATGAGCAAAAAGATTAGAACCAACGACAAGTAGCAAGAGTGACAGCTCCTGATACATAAACCTTGTAGAGATGCTTTAGATCATCTATTATTATCAGTTTTATGAGTTTTTCTTTTAAAAAAGGAAAAGGAATACCACAATCCTTAGACAAAAGTTCGTTTGAATTCATAGATTTATAAAAAGTCAATTATTACTTTCAACAAACTTCTCTTTTTATAAAAATAGGTTAACCTGTATAGAAAAAAATACTAGAATAAGTTTAACACAAAAATGAATACAATATAAAGTAGAATATCCTTCCCAAGATAGCCCACAAACTAAATTAGCCGTCCCACCATGCTCAAAAACATAAACAACCTTCCCATGAAGGCATCACGCAACAGTATATAACGAAAAATATGGTATTGCTTAAATGATTTGTTTTTGAAAATGACAGTTACCAAGCACTGTTGACTTTATGTCTACCCAACCATATATATATATATATATATATATATAATATATATATATATATATATATATATATAAACATAGAAAATGACTCAAAATCTGACATAATCGTCCCTCATATTGTAGACGGTCTGAGGATGCCGAAGATTTTTGAGGATGAGAATCTTTTGGATGAAAGAAATTTATAACCATCGACATGAATGATATTTAAAGCGTTTTTTTTAATCACTCCTATATATATATATATATATATATATAATATATATATATATATATAAACCGGAATACCATATTCTCTATAATAGTGATAGCAATTAAGTTAGATAAAAAATAATTGGGGATATCAAAAAACTTCAAGAAGATAATCATACCGAATTTTTATAATTTAAAAGAATGGTTATATATTTCTTGCGTTTTGTATGGCGACTAATTTTTAAAATATATATTAGGAAGACCTTTATTTTTTCTGAAGTTAATGAAAAAACAATAAGGTTATCATTTGAACTGGATATGAACCTATTTGAACCACAGGTTATAAATATTGTAATTAATTTGTCGATGGATTCCGAAAAAACTCGCGGTAAAACTATTATATAACTAGTAATATATAATTAGTCTTAGCTCTTTTCCTACATTAAACCGCTCACAGCGTCTCTCCTTCAAAGTAAATAAAAACTGATGGTTAGTTCATTGTTATTGAGCAGAGGGACTCATATAATAATAATAATAATAATAAAATAATAATAATAATAATGATAGCACTTTAGAATGCGTTCTGTGGTGAATAGATAGTCGACATCGAATATCTCATCATACAGGTAAAAAATACCAAGAAAACTTGGTAAAGCCGGGATAAAGATTTTGTAGGGGCAGTATTAAATATAGATCGGTGTTTTTTTTTCAAGCTTTTTGTTGATTTTCTTTTCAACCAACACTCCGAATGATTAGGGAATCCAAGTCTATTTAAGAATTTATTTCTCTTATTTCTTAGTTGATTTTATGGCATGTCAACGATTGGGTTATTTTATGCCCAAAACATTTTTGCCTTATTCATTATTGATGGGTATTCAAATTTTTAAAAAAAATCATTTTTTTACACACAATTTTGATCTACTTAACACATAGATGGGACCATAACAGGTACTACCACTCCAGTTCAGAGTGAACCTGTGAGTAATAGCGATGAAGAGATACTTCACACTCCTCAGAGCTCCAGAATTGGAACCTCACTCTAGGTGTAGTCAAGCGTCATACTCAACACACGAATGCCATCAACACTACATTCTAGTGTTACATAATTATTGGATCCCTAATACATTTATAAGGTATTGTAGAAATCATAATGGCGATCAGTATAGCTGATGGCCTTGAGAGTGAGTGACAGCGTTTGACCTCACTCTGACCTTGCGTTCTGGGGATGATCGTGAGAACCGGAAGGCAATAGAAGCCCTCTTCCGGTTTAAGGATACTAAGTAAGTAAGAGTCAGTTAGAACTTAGAAGCTGAGCTAGCAACATGTAAGCCTCATCTGCGCAGATTGTCTGGGTGGGGATTTGGAATAAAGTAACATCAACATAAATCGAAGTCTTGTGTTTATTACTAAAAACTAACAAATAACACAGGGCTTCTGATAACGAGAGATCCCCAACAGAAACCAGACCGGAATCCCACAGAAGACCAGACCTTAGAAGATATACCAGACCAAGAAGATAGATGATAGACGATCAGAACCAAAGCCGGCCAGAAGAATAGACGACTAGAGTAAGAAGTAAGAAAGGTATATAACGTTATATAGATTTGGTAACGTGAAAAGACCAGTATATAACATATACCTATTTAGTGCCGGTAAAGAAGGTGCTATGCAACACTAGCACACATATGATAAAAAGGTTTGGGGATTTGTCATGGGAACTAAAAGGTCGGGACAATCATGTAGGTGCTAAGGCTTGAAGTGACCAGCCGTTTGATAGGGCTGGGGCTCACTCTGACCGCCCATCTAGCCTATGTAAGGGTCAAAGAGGAGTGTTGCGTGTCATAGACTGCTCGGTCATAGATCATCACGAGTCTCCACCCACGACCAACAGTTGATCTCAGTGGGTGTTATTTCTCAGTTGATGTCTTCAACCAGTCCATAAAATTATAACAAATACACTCGTTAGGTGTGGTTGTGTAGCGGTTATATTCGTAGGGAATTGAAACACTGAGTCGGGCTCAAATCCTGGACGAGGTTGTAGCGTTTACTGGTCTAATAGCGACCATAATTCCTGTCAGAAAAAGGTCAATCACAGGGAACACTCGTTGTCGGTGTGAGAGGCAACCAGACACGAGACTTGGAGATTGTTTCGAAGTATCAGTCAGTTAGTTACTGCGTGTGTAACAAGGCACGACCTTAAAAGAAAGAAAGAAAGGAAAAAAGAAAGAAAAAAGGAAAGAAAGAAAGAAAGAAAATGATAAGTAGAAGTATTAAAAGAAAGAAAGAAAGGAAAAAAGAAAGAAAAAAGGAAAGAAAGAAAGAAAGAAAGAAAATGATAAGTAAAAGTATTAAAAGAAAGAAAGAAAAGGAAAAAAAAAAGAAAAAAGGAAAGAAAGAAAGAAGAAAGAAAATGATAAGTAGAAGTATTAAAGAAAGAAAGAAAGGAAAAGAAAGAAAAAAGGAAAGAAAGAAAGAAAGAAAGAAAATGATAAGTAAAAGTAAAACTCTTAGCTAAGCGAAATAGTCCCCTATTGGTGGGGGTGGACTATGATTAATAAATTAATGAATATTTCTCTAATTTATTGAACAAGAAACCAGGTCACTTCATCCTGTTTATGAAGCTGATCTGTAAAGTTGTAACATCAGCAATAAAGATAAGTGGTATTTTTTTTGTAACCGCATATCCGACTTGCCTATTTTGGCAATGGAGAACCTCTTCATCATTTCGCTGCCTCAAAGTTTCTAACTGCTAAGTATTACGACCAAACGATTTTAAAATTTGATATATAACAAACATCTATATATTACTAAAATGTTCATTGTGCTTATATATACACACACACACACACACACACACACACACACACACACACATATATATATATATATATATATATATATATATGCCTGTGTGTGCCTGTGTGAGTGAAAAATATCAAATATTTCCGTGATATTATTTACCTAAAAGAGAACTCAAACCTACATATAAATACAGTTTATATATATATATATATATATATATATATATATATATATATATATATATATCTTCACCTGATGATTGCCTCGCATGAAACCAATATGGTCGTGAATGTTCCTTTGTCACCTAATAAATAGATATGTAAAACCTTTATAAATTTATTTTATTATATTATATAACAGCACTATTTTATATTGAGAAATCTACAAATAATACTGCCTTTGGTACGCCATTCCAGCAAAAGCTGAAACAGTGACCATCCCCCCCCCACACACACTATATATATATATATATATAGAGAGAGAGAGATGAAAGGCTGTGAAAAACATATGTTGTTAAAATGAAAATATTCTATATCTTTTTCATTGTTGATATTGACAATATTTCGATTTATTAAAAATCATCATCAGAGCGTAATGATAGTTAGGTCCCTTCTTGGACGTAAATGTTTTTGATCCGGATTCTTCAAGAAAAAACAGAAAATAATATGAATTCAAACTGGAAGTATAGTTTTTCCCAAAAAGCGTGTATCCCGTGCGTTCGCTGCGTCACGCTCTTTCGCTGTGTCACGTTATTTCGCTACGTCATTTTCCTTCTGTGTAACAGTTTTCATAAAAAAAGAAATATTTCAAATTAAACAAAAAAAAAAGAAAAATTCTCTTTTTCAAAATAAAAAAAAATAAAAAATAAAAAGAGAGTTGTAACACGGTTAGTAGCCGATTAGTAACGGATTTTTTTCTCAGAAAAGTAATGTTTATGTTAAAATATTTTAAGAAATTACATTTAATGTAAAATATGAATAGTGTAAGGGTGTATTGGAATAATGTAAAATTAAATTTGTTCGGAAGTATATGTCTAAAATGGTTAAATGAAAGGGATTATATATATATATATATATATTATATATATATATATATATACGGAGTAGAGTATAAATAAATACATGAGAATTCATCGAATATAAATCTATTTCAGTCATTTTAAAATCAGATTTTGAGAAAATGCAAAGAAGCTGAAATAAATTTATAACAGATAAATTTAAGGTTTTCATTCGCACACACACACACACACACACACACACACACACATATATATATATATATATATATATAATTACCCACCCCTCCGCACGAGCAGGATGTGACACACGGTCAATTTCTTAAGCGGAGTTTAACAGGTTTGAATTCAGAGTTTTCCTTCTCCTAAACAGGTTGCCTAACCAAGGTTAAAGAGCCCAGTCTGCCCTACTATTTACCCATAGCTGGAGGGAGAGTCGGATTCATACTTTTTCCAAGTTGAACTCGATTCCATTTCCCACGACTCAAACCATTATGCCAAGCGCCTCCATATATATAATATATATATATATATATATATGTTGTGTGTGTGTGTGTGTGTGTGTGTGTGTGAGCATACACGCAACTGAAGGATAATTATGTGGTGTCTGTATTCACGTAAAACTTCATCTTTATCATCCATATTCTCTGAGTGATGGAGATAGAAACCTTGAATCCATTCTAAATATAAAAAAACCCACAAGTAACATCACGGAACGATGGTAACAACGGCAACCAACTCATTCACAGGTCGTCTAATCATTCTTAAATCTCAAACGAGATTCGACATCTTTTTGTCAGAAAAATGGAATGGAATTTACGGAATTTTTCCCGCGGGAATCACGCCCGATAACCTGTGTGCGAAAGCCGACACAAGCCTCTTTTTCACTTGACATGCGATACTCACAAATATGTAATATGATCCATTGATTTTTATGAGAGCAGAAGACATCACGCCATTCTGTTCCTTTTTATATATATTTCTCTATTTATTACAGAGTCTCGTTTTTATATCCACAGAAAAGATATCTATATGTTACAAAGTTTCGGATGATGATTTTTATATATGAACATAAATATATATATTTACCAACCCCTCCGCACGAGCAGGATGTGACACAAGGTCAATTTCTTAAGCGGTGTTTAACAGGTTTGAATTCAGAGTTTTCCTTCTCCTAGACCAGTTGCCTAAGCAAGGTTAAAGAGCTCAGTCTGCTCTGCTATTTACCCATAGCTGGAGGAAGAGTAGAATTCATACCTTTCTTAGCGCTAAATGAAATGCAATTGCCACGTCCAGGATTTGAACTCGGGGTGATGAGTCCATTTCCTATGACTCTAATCATTAAAGTCTATATAAGCATTACACCACGCGCTTCATAAATGTAAGTCATAAAAAGTTAAATATTTAATAAATAAATATATAAACTTAAAATGCTATTAGATAATAAAGCATCCTTCAGTTACAACATAATGATAATTTATCGTCCCTCTGCATTAGTGATGAACGTCATTTTTATCTCTCTCACCCCCTCTCTCTCTCTCTCTCTTATATATATATATATATATATATTATATATATATTGTGGGGTTGTCACTGTTTCAGCTTTTGCTGGAACGGGACAGGGAGAAAACCAATAAGAAATTAATTAATTCACAAAAAGCTTTCGATATGAGTCCACTAACCATTGCTCTGCAGAAGGTGTCCTATGAACAAAAACAGGAGAGTATATATATATATATATATATATATATATATATATATAGTATCCAATTGCTGCTTTAACTTTTCCGTCGCAGTGGCGTCAGTAAATAATCCAAAAGTGCTCAGTATATTAAAAATATAGAGCAGTAATAATACTAATAATATTATTGTTAGAAAGAAAATAAAGGGTCTAATATGGTTTCAATCAAAATCTTTGATTGAAACCATGGTAGACCCTTTATTTTCCATCTAACAATAATATTATTAGTAATATATATATATATATATATATATATATATATATATATATATATATATATATTACTAATAATATTATTGTATATATATATATATAAGAGCCTTTATGTCAATTAGGCCAAAGAAATTGAGACAGTGTCCACGTTACTGCCTCTCGGAGTGAAAATCTCCCGCCACAATGACCTGACCACGAAAGGTTTTTGGCGCCAATCTAAACAAGGATGGATGTAAAGAGAAGCTGAGTTCGTCGTGTGACTGTGTTTGCGTGTATGTCATTGAGGACATACATGCCAATTTCCAGCGACTGTCTAGTTTAATAATAACATGAGTATCTATCTCTCTACTAGCTTATTTGGCAGTGGAGAAGTTTTCGTGCTTGCTTTTGTGTTGCTGAGGTCCGTGATTAGAACCTGTGTAAAAGGAAATGTTTCAAATATTGGCTTTTAAGGTAGACAGGCCTGGGAAAATTCATGCACCGTATTCTTATTTTTGCCCCCCCCCCAGCAGTCAGTATGTTCCTATTGTAGATAAATCGTATAATAAAAAAAAACTTGTTATTTCCTGTGCAAACGTCATAGAAAGAATAGATAATAAAATAAGATAGAAAAAATAATGAATAAAGAGCTGTATGTACGTATTTACCAAATCTCTCCACGGGAGTAGGACGTAACCCAAGGTCAATGTTTAAGCGGTGTTTTACAGGCTTGAATTCAGAATTTTCTTTCTCCTGGATTGGTTTTCATACCGATTTTAAATAACCCAGTCTGCCTTACTATTTGCACCGAGCAAACATCCTCGTTCGAAATCTGGACTCAGTTCGCCATATTCAGTGCCTACGTCAATAACCATTACACACGAGCACCTCTAATTAAGAGATGTACGTAGATGTAACGATACGAGAGCCGTCAGCATGGAAGAAGTAGAATGTACTTGGCTGGCCTTGGTCAAGCGGCATCTAAATGATTAATGAGTCTTTGTCGATTCTGACAAGACAAAAAGACTGATTGGATATAAAAGCAACACACATTTTCGTCCAAAAACAGAGTCGGAAAACCAGCCAAAACGTACAGACTATCGAGGATCCCTACTACAATTCGTCACCTCCGCCTCTCTACTCTAATTCAGTGTTAACTCGAATCACCACTGTTTCTGAAAATAAAGTATACCATCTACAACTGTTTTTCTGCATTCCTTTTTTCACAACGTGAATTTTCTTAACAATTTCATAACAACTGTTATTGAAACAAAATATTTAGAATTGGCGCAGACTTGTATAGATGAAGTATACATGTCTAGAAAGAATCACATTAGGTTAGTTGCTAGCCCTGCACCGACTGCACCTCTGCAGAAAGGTAAGACACAAAATGGGGCCACCTGTTGGCCGTTGGTGGCGACGTGTAAGGCTTAAGAACGGAATCCTGGTGGATGAGCAGTCCATGAACTGCAACACTCTACTTAGGCCTTACTTAGTCTAGACGGGCGGTTGGAGAAGCCTCCTCCGATCAATCGGTTCGTCAAGTCAAGCCCTAGAACCTATATGATTGTCCCAACCTTATTGTCATTATGGTAAGCCCCACACCCTTTTTATCATATCTGTTCCAAAAGGTGGTGGATGATGTTAGACTCTATTCAATGGTGAGGTTCGGAAAATCTGGAGCTCCCCTTCATCACCCTTGCTCCCAGATCTACTCTAACCCGGAGTGGTAGTACTGTTAGAGTCCCATTTATGAGTTAAATATAAAAATGTGTTTAAAACGATTTGACTTCCCCATCAGGAATAAATAAAGCAAAAACATCCTCAGCATAAAATGGCCCAATTGGTTGACATGCCGTAAAACCCAATCACTCAATCAACCAACATTAGTTGGTCGTATGAATATAATCTAATTTTTCGCATTTCTCATGGTGCGTACCTTACATTCGTGGGTTGGTAGTAACTGCTGTATCAACATTTAGAAGATTAGTTCTCTTTTGAACAACTACTTTTTATATCAATTAGACAGCATCAATCTTGTGATCTTTTTTAGTGAGTGAAGTGTTCTAAGTATTCGAAAAACCTCACTAAGAAGATCAATTAATCGATTGATTGATTGATTTTAACGGCATGTCAACCCTTCTGGCGTTAAGACATGCCTAGATGTTTGGGGTATTGCATTCACTGTACACTTATATTTACATTTGTTGTGTAGTTGTTTCATAAGAGTTTTTTGCAAACAACTATGATAGCAATTATTCCAGTCTAATACAAATAATTTGCTCACAGTTGTATGATTTCAAGTTTTTCTGTTTAGAATTAAAATTATATGGTTTCAAGTAATTCTTTCTATTTATTAACAGCCATTTATTTGCACACAGTTATCTGGTTTCAAGTATTTCTATTTAATACAAATAACTTGTACACAGTTATATGGTTTTAAGTATTACTATCCAGTAATAATGATTTTCAAAAGATAAAAGCTGGAACTACCACTTGAAGTAATCTATACATATATAAGGGGCAGTTGTGTGTATGTATGTCCGGATGAAACTACAAAAATAAAAAAATTAACAAAAAAATAAATAAATATATATATACATTAAATATCACCGGTTCTTGCTTTTTGTCCAAAAATTATGAAGATTTCATTTATATTCGAAGATATTTAAAAGATTAAGATATATATATATATATATATCTTATTATAATGGAGATTGTGGGTTTGTCTGTCTGTAACCGAAACTATATTTGTATACAAGTTACAATCCCCTTTGTTATTTACATGACATACTCCATGATTTTATTTTTATTTAAACCTCAATGATTAATAAAATTGTTTTACATTATTAATATTGTTGACCATATCTACATACTAATAACACGCAATTGTATTTATATATACTACAAAACAGCGGATTACAGTGTGAATGGGAAGGCTAATTTGCATATTGATCTTTAAAAATTGATTTTAATAAATATATGCTTAGTATTATTGATTTCTAATTGTTTGGTCTTATCTTAATGAATATAAGCAAAATCTCGGGGATAAATCTTAAAAGAAATCCATTAACAGGAAGAAATAACTGTAATTTTATTCTTTACTTCCTATTTCAACTAAATAGTTAAATTAGGAAAATTTACCAAAGAAAGACGGGAGTAATGGAAAATGATAGAAGAGTTAGTTTCTATTTTTCGATTATACTCCCTCTGTTCCAAATCTGTTTATCTGCATTCTTATTCAGTTTTATTAGCCTTTCTAATTTAATATGATATTTTATTATATTAAAACTTAAAAACTTGCACCCGGAGGGTGCATGAATTTACTAGTATATATATATATATATTATATATATATATATATATATATATTATATATATAACATTGAAATTCTACTTAAAAATGTCCATCATTTCTAAATCTCAAAAGTAAACAAATCAATCCACCAGAGATTTTATCCCCATCTACCCAGGTGGTGCTGGGTAGCAGCTTTATTGCGAAATAAGGGATACACCATACTCCCCTGAACTCCATAACTAGAGCCTCATCCCCAGAGTCACTATCATACAAGGATATGCTTTGTTTGGGCGGGGGGATGGTCTTGCTCCTATGCAAACAGTTAGCATATTCTAAGCCCAGCGTACATAGCAGAAGATCAGTTGATTGGTTTAGTTTCTTTATTTAATTGCATATCAACCTTCGTAGGTTATAAAGCTGTTCTTGTAGAATTACAGTAGTAGTGATATTTAACCCAAAGCTGGGAAGGATAAAAAGGATTCATACTTTTTCCAAGCGTATTAGCACGAAAGTAAACGTAATAGCACGACTGGAGATCAGACTTGCTTCAGACAGTGGTAGGATTGGGGTACTTACATAAATCCCCAAACCGCCCAGAAGGGGCTCTTTAGCCTTGGCCGGCAACCTATCTAAGACAAGGAAAAGTCTGATACAAGACCTCCGCTGCCTAGCGGCTTTACCTCATCCCGAGGAAATGCTAGGGGAGTAAACCTCGAATACAAATCAGGAGACGCAGTCCCTAAGGTGGTGTGATGCTGAAATCCAGTGCTACCCAGGAACTCTTGCGACACTACCGCTGTCAAACTGCATGGGCTTCTTACCTTTCCTTTGGATCACAGCGGCAGTGTTGAGAGGGGGTATGTTGTTTGGGCAACAGGTCATCCTCTATATAGTTCCAATAAAAAAAATTGGACACGGCAACACAAGTTCAAATCCTGGACGAGGCAATTTACATTTCACAGTGCTAATAGTATTAGCCTAATACCATTGGTATCCAGTTATTTTCCTTCCAACTATGGGTAAATTGTAGGGCAGATTGGGCTCTTTAACCTTGGTATGGGAACAAGTGTAGGAGAAAGGTCTGGGTAAATACACAGTATGTTAATCTTTGTTGGATTATTCAATGCCAAAGTCAGATGTGGGTGTTTTTCCAAGCAATTTCATGTTAACTATTCTTAATAAAAAAAATTTAGTAACTATTTTAAGCTTTAATTAACTATTCTTAATAGAAGTAATATGCACATAATTAAAGCATCCACCTCGGAATTCCGGGTTCGATACTGATCCCCGCCAACTCAGCACATGAGTAGCACAGTTTGGGTAACCTGGCTATGTAGTTCCAATAAAAAAATGGACACTACGCCATCGTCTCTCGCGGATGGAAGGATGCCAACAACAACTATGTTGTCGCAGTCCAGTATGTTGGACACTACACGACAGCGACTCCCCCAACCCAAATCAATTGATCAAACCTTGTGGGTTATTTAATGACAAGGTCATCTTTGTAGACTCACACTAGTAGTAATATTTAACCCATAGCTGGGAAGGATAAAAGCGTTCATACTTTTTCCAAGCATATTAGTACGGAAGTGTAGCGCGACTGGAGGTCGAACTCGCTTACTACGTTGTCACAGTCCAGCGCGTTAGCCACTACACGACTGCCACTCGCCCAACCCAGATCAATTGATTTATGTTTGCGGGTTTCTAAGTGGTGCATGCTTACATGATGGGAATGTTTGAAAAATGGCTTTAGTGTTCGACTTATATTTATTTGGTAATAACGTCTGAAGGCACAGATAGGTTTAAATCTTTATTCGGCCAGATGTAAATATGAAAGTTCATGCATATATTGAGGTGGAGAAATTATTCGAAACTTGCCTGGGCGAATATTACACCTGGATGGCGAAATTTAATATGTTGATGGTCTCCTTTCAAACCCGCTGTCAATGCGTTGCAAAGATATCAATGCATCTCAGTGGGGATGCACAAGTGTTCTGATGCTGACATTGATATAGTTCAATACAAAGATACGGGTTGCCTAACAGTTAGTGGGGCGGAAAATGGAATCAGCGAACCGTGTTCTAGCTCCGACCGGGATAGTTTGTGCTCTGTCCCCGCTAAAGCCCTTGGGAAAGATCCATATGCATTTCGGCCCCACCTCGAGCAGCTATTCATAAATACCACGGCTTTTGTAACCCTTTAGCCTTGGAAAAGACAATCCATGTTTGATGTTCAATAATAGGTCAAGTCAACGAGTCCCAGGGACGTAGTGACTAATGTGCTGAATTGCGAACTAGTAGTAAGCCTGTAAAAAGATTGTCTGTTTCATATGTAAGGGTCTAAATGAAGTAGCCCTCCCCCACTTGTCACAGGGTTTGAGGAACTTTTCCGCGTCAGCAGTCTCTTTTTGGTCACGTGACAAGGGCACCCCAAAAATATCAGCTTCTTTTACGAAGCTGGCTTGATGAGGACAGACGTGCTTGTCACAACTCCTCAACACCACATGGTGCATACCTTTCGGTCCAGACCCCACATAAACAGTAAGTGGTTTCCACTTCTTTTGTCTTTCCATACACTACTGCATGTACTTGGACATTTGTGACGTTCTACAGCCTGGGGAACCTATTTTCCCCATATTTAAAATGAAACCCTTGCAATAGATATAGCACTTGACATCATCTCTGAAAATAAACACACAAAATATATCATCTTTTCAGACTCGCTCTCAGTCCTACTATCATTAAGAAATAAAAAACTGGAAGACCCTCTCATCATTAAGCTCCTGAATAGATTAGACTCAATGTCTAACT
>CM042137.1:101234148-101249148 GCA_023376005.1 Doryteuthis pealeii | reverse complement strand
CATGTTTTCACAAAAGCGCTTTCTCCTGTTGATGAACTAAAGTTGACACTAGTTGGAAACAATAAAAAATAAATAACAAAAGAAATAGTCCAATTTATCTGATGACGATTGTTTATCCATATATATCTATCATCTCTCTCTCTCTCTCTCTCTCTCTCTCTCTCTCTCTCTATATATATATATATATATATATATATATATATATATATATATAATATATATATATATGTATGTAGTTGTAAAAACACACACAACCTATATATATGTATAGTTACAAAAACACACACAACCTATCAAATATCGGACATATTCTGCCAAAATAATAATTCAATGCCTGAAGAAGATAACAGATCTGAAACACGTGTCGCAAATGTAAGTTAATACAATCTTAAGAAAAAAAACATAATCCTTTTTGCAAACCTTCTTTTTTATAAAATATCTATTTTTCTCCCGTTGGATCCATAACAACACTATATATATATATATATATATATATATATATATATATATATATATATATATATAATCGGCCCTCTCAGACTGCGAATTTTAAGGAAATTGTCCCGAAGAAACCAGAACTCGTAAGCTCTCATTTATATATTTGTATATGATACCGGAAGTTGGTTTGTTTGCATTAAGGATTAAGGATAAGACTAAAGCTAGTGACTAAGTATTAGGAAAAATAAATGTAGTTCAAAAGCGCTATATTCATTACTAGAAGTGGCTACCTGGTATCACCTGGGTAGAGGGGGAGATCTCGCAGATCCATTATTACTCATCGCGAGTGAGATCCTCGCTGGTTGCACCATAAAAATCCCCACGAGAAATATATAACAATATAGTAAGAATTTCCATTCAATAATTTACAATTTAAAAAAAAAAGAGATATAAATCATGCAATTAATTCAATCAATCAAGATTATATTTCAAAGCGAAAAAAAAAAAACAAAACACAAAAAACATACACAAGAAAAGATAAACAAAATAACATGCAAATGACTTTCCCTTCTGTTACTTTTCAAATTTGAATTTTTAAATATTTTCCAAATATGACTCAAATCTTCTTTATTTTTGCTAAAAAACCAAGCCCTGGTGATATCTAATGTATATATATATTTACTTTGTTGTTAATTGTTTTAATTTCGAAGTTTCCTCCGTACATGCAGATACACACAACTTACCTTTATATATGTATAGATAGATTGTCTAAATAAAAGGTAGTGGCAACCTTAAATAGATGTTTTGAGGGAAATTAACTCTTATTCTATATTATAGTGGCGCTTGACACTACCTCTATCCGATACCAAATCCATTTTACAACCCTTCAAATCACATGCATGCCCTCGCCTCTAATTACCTGAAAATACTAACCGAAAACCCACATACTGCACAAAGACAGAAAAAAACAAAAACCTCACATTCTCGAAACTCTATACACTATGCAAAATTAACTCACTTTGAATAAGATTAATTTTGAACATAGCAGTCACACTCTAAACTGTCTATAACACATTTCCCACCAATTCCCCGCCCCTTAATCCACCACACCACTTCATATAATTTCTGTGAGATCCCCCTTCTTATTACTCTGCTACTTGGTTGTTTAAGTGCCAAGCGTGTTTAAAAATAACCTGGAACCAACTCAATTACATCTAACCTTCATGATGGCACTTCGTAGTGCTAAAAGTACTAGTGATGAAAACTTTGGTTGACTAATCCACATACTCCACCCTGATATTAAGAAGCTGGCCAGAAAACTATAAAAGATCGAAAATAAACTCGTCAGGCATGAAATGTACGTCATATTCAACACAGTATACACAAAAGAAAGAATGCTGCCCAAGTATATATATATATATATATATATATATATATATATATATATATATGGGTAAGAGGTTTGGCGAGCGTAAGTTCGTTCGAGTCCCGAACCCGGCCAGAGGTAGCTGCTAAAAATGGTATAACTGCACTGATGAGAGGTGATACCTCGAAACACATGTCTGTAGTTTACTCTATGATACGCCCCCAATTTCGGTTGAGCACTTTATTTAGGAGGGATTTAATTGCAAATTCACCGTATTCGGCGTTCAGCTAAATCTCACTTTGTTTACAAAGTTTGAGACCACTAGGTGAAGTTCATTTCCGCTTAGAAATGTAGCGATTAAATAGCCTGCTATACTTGGCAGCTGATTGTGGCTGTATGGGTAAGAAGGTTTGGCGAGCGTAATGTTCGTTCGGTCTCGAACCCGGCCAGAGGTAGCTGCTAAAAATGGTATAACTGCACTGATGAGAGGTGATACCTCGAAACACGTGTCTGTAGTTTACTCTCTCTCTCTCTCTCTCTCTCTCTATCTATATATATATATATATATATATATATATATACGCCCCCGCACGAGCAGGATACGAAACAAAGTCAATTTCTTAAGCGGAATTTAACAGGTTTGAATTCAGAGTTTTCCTTCTCTTAGACTGGTTACCTAGCCATGGTTTAAAGAGTCCAGTCTGTCCTGCTATTTACCCTTAGCTGGAGGGACAGAATGTGGAGGCATGCCTTTTTCAAGGTATTAGTGACATGTGAAATGCCAACATCTTCGTCAAGGAATTGAACTCGCGTTGCCGAGTCCATTTCCTTCGACTCTAACCATTAGACCACGCGCCTCCATAATGTATATATATATTTCTGTTAGTGGTGATGATGCTTTAGCTCCGAGACAATTTTCCTAGTCATCATTCAATGAAGGATTTGTTTGTGGCGCAGGGGTTGTTTTCCTTCAGCAGCATGCGTATAGAGAGAAAGAGAGAGAAAGAAGGAGAGACAGTAACATAGACAGAGGAGAGAGAGAGAGAGAGAGAGAGAGAGAGAGAAGAGAAGAGAGAGAGAGAGAGAGAGAGAGAGACACACACACACACCCTTGAAATATATATATATATATATATATATATATATATATATTATATATAATGAAATGTGAATGAAATGTGAGTCAGCGCGAATCTCTCGACGTGAGCACTGGTGACGGCTGCATTTATTCTGCTCGCCATTGATTGATGAGACGCTCATGTGCAACGTCCCGGAATAATTCGATCATATTTCGCACAGATTCACAAGATTATCAGCTGAGTACCTGCAATCTATCGACAGAAGAATTTCACAATAAAAGGCCCCAGGCCATCATACCTGTTAGCAGGTTCTGTGTCTTAGCGATACTCTAAATTCCTTACATATTTTCTATTTTCTCCTTTTTTTCTTTCACCATTTTTTTTTTTTTTGGCGGGGGGGGGATATTATGTTTTAGGGCAACCACCGTAATCCGATAAATTAAAAAACAAAAAACAAAGAAAAAGAAAATATTAAAACTAAATAGATTTTTTTATTTATATTTTTTAGATATTATTTTTTATTAACTTATAACGAATCTTTTTAGAGCTTCCTAAATTTTTATTCAATTCATGATTTTTTAGCTATTTTTTAATGTTTTTTGAAAAAGTAAATTTTTTTTTTTTAGATGCTGAAATCTAAAATCTTGGAAAAAATTAAATGTCGTCACGGATTTAGCTTAAATCGAACAAGAAGGACATTTTTTTTAATTCAGAAAATTTTATTGAATATTCGCTTAAAGACAGCCTCAAGCAGCTATTAAGCTCGATTTCATTATTTATTGAGTATATACTGTAACTAATGCTACGCTGGGGGAGTTATCGTAGCATAGGGGGTAAGGTGCTGGATTGCAACATTGCAGTAAGGGGGTTCGAACTCCACTCGCACTATTACGTTTACTTTAAGACTATCACATATATTTTTCCCAACCCCTCCGCACGAGCAGGATGTGACACAAGGCCCATGTCTTAAGGTCAATTTCTTGAGCGGAGTTTGAATTAGGAGATTTTCTTTCTCCTAGACTGGCTACCTAACCAAGGTTAAACAGCCCAGTCTGCCCCATTATTTATCCATAGCCGGGTGGGGGGAGTAGTTGGATGTATAACTTTCCTAACGGCTATGTGAAAGCATCTAAAAAAATTACTTTTTTCAAAAAACAAAAAATGCCCTATTTGAAATGCAAATAGCTTCGTCCAGGATTTAAATTTGAAGTCGACGAGTCCATTTCCTTCGACTCTAACCATTACAACACGCACCCCCAACTATTATATATGGGACGAATATGTACCCCACATCCACAGCTACGGTTTAAATAGTATTACTATTCCTTTTCAAAGGTTGGCTTTGGCATTAAATAAGCCATGATGGTTGATATGCCATTAGACAAAGAAACACTGTGAAGGGTTTGTTATCAATGAAATACCAGAATTATTTCGCATTGATCTACTTTAAATACTCCCCCCACATTATTCCTATTAAATTCAATTTATCTGATGAATTTTCAAAATTAATTAAGAATTTGACTTGAATTTTATCTTATGAATCAACAAATACAAAGCATATCTTTCCTTCTTTCTTTTTTCTCCCTATGTATGTCTTTCTTTCTTTGTTTTCTTTCACGTATGTTTTATAGTGAGGGAACATCTTCTTAAAATTGAGACACCATTAATTATACTTTAAGCCACTCACAGCGACTTTACCCCCATTGTGATCCTACCCTTGCTTAGTTCATTACAATTGAGCAGAAGGACCCAGATTACAATGATTACAATTCTGAAGTGAATTGATAATGAACCCACCATACAGGTAGAAATACGAAGAAAATTTGGTACAGCCGTTGAGGGAAATTCAGTAGCAAAGAGTTAAAACGACTTGCCTGTATAATGAAGAAACATCTGAATAAAAGTCGGAAGTTATGAAAAAAATGAATATTGTCAGCTTCCTTGACAGGAATGACAATTAACGGTTTTTGTATCATGCCTGTGATCAAATAAAAACCTTTGTGAAGTACCCGAAAATACTACAGTCAATTGTTTGATTTTATCTTCATCAATTCAGCCTGTATCAATATTTTTGGACACGTCTCATATGATAGAATCAAAACGGATATTATCAGTTATCATTTACAAACAAACCTTTTGGCATGGAACTAATTTCCGGAAATTTGAATATGGTGTCATCGACAAATGAGTTCTATTCATAGATGAAGGTAAGCGTAACGGTTATAATCGTAGGAATTGGAATTGGCCACCCGATCTCAAATCCTGGACGAGGCAGTTTGCGTTTCACTTCGCGTTAGTAGTGGGAAAGGAGGGAATTCATTTGTTCTACCACTAACTAAGGGTAAATAGTAGGACAAACTAGGTTCTTTAGCCGTGCAAAGCAATAAGTCTCTGAGAAAAAAAATCTGAAAGTCAGCTTTAAGATTTGACCGTGTGTTACATCATTCCACTGGCGGATGGGTTGGGTGAATACGTAGAAATAAGAACCCAAGTAAGAGCGATAAAAATCAAATGAAATTGAAAAGAAAAACTGTGAAAGATGACGATAATAATAATAATAATAATAATAATAATAATAATAATAATAATAATAATAATAATAATAATAACATGAGACCATAAACCGTGCATTAAGCGAATGTAGCAAACAAGTAGAACGAAAATATAAAAATTGACACAACTGGTTTGGAAAGGTGATCCACTGGGAATTATGCAAAAACTAAATTTTGACCATACAACAAAATTGTATATTCATAAACCAGAATCTGATTCTGAGAATGAAATGCATAAAATTCTCTAGGACTTTGAGATAAAGACGGGTCGCCATATACCAACCAGAAGACCAGACCTTGAATTAATTAACAAAAAAAAAAAAAAAAAAAGAAGAAAAATAAGAGAACTTGTCAACTGGTAGATTTTGCAGTTCCAGCAGATCACAGCGTGAAGATGAACCCCCCGCAAAAAAAACAAAAAAAAAAAACGAAAATATTGATAAAATACCTAGACCTCGCAAGAGAATTGAAAAAAGCTGTGGAATATGAGGGTTAAAGTGATACCAATAGTAGTTGGGGCACTAGGAACGGGTCCCCAACAGTTCAGAAAAAAGACTTGAACAGGAAATCAAAGGATAAAATGAGACCATCCAGACAACAGCATTGTTGAATACTGAGGAGAGTTCTGGAGACATGAGGAGACTTGTCATCCAAACTCCAGTGAAAGACTATCAGCTAGCGCTGGTATGAAAAACTAATAATAATAATAATAATAATAATAATAATAATAATAATATATTTAAAAACAACTATAAGATTTGGCATTCAATAACACACAATGGTTGATATGCCATTAAACCAAATGAAAAAACTAAACATATCTTATAGTGCATAACAAAGTAATGATATTTAGACACAGCCTTTTGTTTAAGTTTGCTTCTATAGAATTTAAAGGAATTCAGATACCAAATGGTTTTATTAGGGTCTTGTGTTCTAGGAAAGGTTATTATTATTATTTAGCTCCATTAGAGTTTTTCTATTACCAAAACGTTGATAAGACAAAACATAATAGCTAGTGTAGGATGGTTGGAGATAGAGATTAAACTGCTATTCACTTAATAAATGAATGAAGCAAACTAATGTTGCATAGCGCCTTCTTTACCGGCACTAAATATGTATATGTTATATACTGGTCTTTTCACGATACCAAATCTATATAACGTTATATACCTTTCTTACTTCTTACTCTAGTCGTCTTCTCTTCTGGCCGGCTTTGGTTCTGATCGTCTATCATCTATCTTGGTCTGGTATATTCTTCTAAGGTCTCGTCTGGTCTTCTATTGAGGATTCTGGGTCTGGTTTCTGTTGGGGATCATTCCTTATCAGAAGCGCTGTGTCATTGTAGTTTTTGGTAATAAACACAAGACTTCGATTTAGGTTGATGTTACTTTATTCCAAATCCCCACCCAGACAATCTGCGCAGATGAGGCTTACATGTTGCTAGCTCGGCTTCTAAGTTCTAACTGACTCTTACTTACTTAGTATCCTTAAACCGGAAGGGGCTTACTATGGGGTTCTCACGGTCTATCCCCAGAAAGCAAGGCCAGAGTGAGGTCAAGCGCCGTCACTCACCCTCAAGGCCATCAGCTATACTGATCGCCATAATGATTTCTACACTACCTTAAAAATGTATTAGGGATCCAATTATTATGTAACACTAACATAAAGGGAGTACACGACTAAGCACGACTGAGTGGAAAAGGTGATCCACTGGGAATTGTGAAATGAATTAAACCATAATCATACAACAAAATGATATATGCACAAACCAAGATCCACCTTAGAGAATGAAACATATTATTCTCTGGTGTTTTTAGATACAAACGGATCACCTAATTCCGGCCAGATTACCAGACCTAAATTAACAAGGAAAAATAACTTATGATTTTATAATTTCGCTGGAACACAGAGTAGGAATGATAATATAGACAAATACTTGAACCTTGCCAGAGAACTGAAGAAACTGTGGAACATGATGTTGAAGATGATACTAATTGTAGTGAGTGGATTTGGAACGGTGCCCAAGGGTTTGGAAAAAAAAGACTGGAGAAATTACCAATTAGAGGAAAAATCGAGACCATCCAGACCACAGCATTGTTGAAATCAGTTAGGATACTAAGTCTCAGAGACATAAGTATGCGTAGACTCCAGTGAAAGACAACCAGCTAACGCTTTTGTAAAAAAACTCTCTAGTAGTGGAATAATAATAATAATAATAATAATAATAATAATATAATAGTAGTAGTAGTAGTAGTAGTAGTAGTAGAAGTAGTAGAAGTAGTCTAGGAAATATATTTCGGGAATTAGAAATCTAGGGAAGAACTGAGAGTATCCAGACCTGGGCATTGTTGAGATCGACCAGAATACCGAGGATAGTCCTGGAGAGCTGTTTGTTGGATACTAATGAAAGACACCAGTTATTTTTATCCTCTAGTGTATATTCGGACAATATTTCCTTTGAATTTTAAATTAGTACTTTATGTTGTCTGATATCCTGAGATGAAATATTTAAAAGCTTTTCGGGTTGTAGAACATGTCATGATCACTTAATTTCATTCGCACACACAAAAAACTTTACGATAATAAGAAAAGCGTCCGTCCGTCCGTGTGTCACATGAAACAGAAAGAAAGAATGATCGATATTCGTACATAACGACGACGCACATTTGCGAGGTTTTGTAGAACTGTTTACCGTTGATTATCAACAAAGAACACGTGTGGCAGTCAGAGTAGTTACTTTTAGAGGGAGTGGATTCACCAAAAAGAGAAGGAAAGATAGTAGAACGCGAGGAAAAAAGTTGCGAGGTAGAAAGAGTAAGACTGATATATATATATATATATATATATATATATATATATATATATATATATATATAAAGTAAGTAAAGTCGGTGGGCGGTTTAATGTCGATATCGGCCAGACAGCGACGGAGTCTATCCCCTTTTAACCAGCACCAGCAAAGGAGATTATTTTAGTAACTGAGGTGGAGCGCCACGCCTATCATCAGCTTCTCACTTTACCGGACAGATCCCTGTGCTACTCATACGCTGAGTTGGCGAGGGCCAGTATCGAACTAGGAAACTTGTGATTCCTAGCTGACGCTCTACCGACTGAGCTAAACTAGAGAGAGAGAGAGAGAGAGAGAGAGAAGAGAGAGAGAGACAGACAGACAGACAGACAGACAGACAGAGAAATGGTGAGAGACAGAGAAAATAACGCAGATAATGGGACAATTGGGATTATCATTTTAATCCTTGCGAGTTTTCCAAACAATTCTCAGTGACAGTAAATCTCAGATATCCAGGACTCTTCTAAGTATCACAGCCGATTTTAAAAGTGAGGTGATATGGATTCTTACTCTGTCCTAAATTTCAAGTCTTCCAGACGTTTAGGAATAGTTCCAAGGGCGCCAAATCCAATCAGTACCACCGTCACCTTCGTATTCCGCAGCATTTTCAGCTCTCTGACATGGTCTAGGTATTTGTCTATCCTTTCGATTTATTTTAGTTTCTTGTACAATTCCTAGCGGGTCACCATTCCTACCCATTCATCCCTACTCTTGTATTTTTGTGCCAGTTTACTGTATTTGCTTATTATCATGTCATCTCTGTCATTACAACCTACACTTGCTATTTTTCTGCGTATTAGATTATTTTAATTCAGGGTTACTAACCTGATAGATGACTAAGAAATCAGTCTCATTACATTCTGGCCATAATAATAAGTTGCGTTACTTTTTGGAGTAAACCCAGAATACAAATCAGGAGCCGTAGGTGTGCGATGCTGAAATCCAGTGCTACCCAGCAACTACTGCTGCCAAACAGCATTGGTTCTTTACCTTTCCTTGGCAGTGTGAAGAGGGAGATTTGCTGCTTGTGCAACAGCTTATTTTCCATATGAATCCGCCCAGGCTACAAAGTTCAAAAATATATAATTTGGACACTACTCCATCGTATCTTGTAGACGAAAGGATGCCAATCTTTTAGACACATTCTGTGGACGATGTTTTGAAGAAGAATAATGTTCCTGTAGAACTCACGTAATCAGAATCTGTGGAATTATTTCCTGTTCTCCAAAGGTCAAGACCCAGCTCTTAGCAGCTATTTGTAAGGTTTTAGGTCATGACAAAGCAAAGTAGTATCAGTTGAAACGTCTTGAACTTTAAAGAACTAAGAACAAGATCTTCCCATGTGAACTAGGCTAAAGCGGATAAAGTTGAGAAGCAATTAACTAATCAATTGATTGAGTGATTCTAATGGCATGTCAACCTTTCTAGGGTTATTTTATGGCTAGAGGTTAGGGAATAGGGCCCTGCGCCATTTGTAAGTTCTTGCTTGCAGTTTCTGTGTAGTTGTTTCTTACGAGTCCTTTTTGCATATGGTCTTTGTTAAAAGTTATTTTGCATACAGTGCTATCGAATAAAATATTTTTAAATCGATCTATTTGACCCATAAATGGGACTGTTGCATGACGCTCATTCTTCTTCTTCTTCTTCTTCTTCTTCTTCTTCTTCTTATTATTATTATTATTATTATTATTATTATTATTATTATTATCTTCTATACTGACCGGATTCCCCTGTTCTTCTATTTTCTTGGGTTGACTTTAGTCTATCTTGGATTTGTCTTAATCTCTGTATCCACTTGTTCATATAAATAAACACAAATAAATAGTTCAATTTCGATGTCTTCATTTTCGCCCAAAATCCAAAATCGCACAGCTGGAGAGGTATTCTCGGACATATTCCATTCACGTCTGTCCCTTACTACAATATCTCAGTCCAGCACGTTATCCATTACATTACACAAATAATTAGTCTCCTTACGTATTAGACCGACTATATACACATTATATAGAAAACCTTCATGATTCCAACACTAGAAAAGAAGACTTCTGTTTTTTTTGTTTAATGTCATATCAATCTTCGTGTGATATTTAATGTCAAAGCCATCCCTGTAGAAAAACTGTAGTGGCACTTTTTAACTATTAACCCATAAGGGAACATAATAACACCACTGATGTTCGAACTCGCTTACTACAATGTCTCAGTCCGGCACGTTATCCATTACAACACACCAACAAGTTTACAGTCTCATTATTTATTAGACCGTCTATTTCCATTATATGGCAACGTTTCATGAATTCAACATTAGAAATAAAGACTTCTACTGGTTTCCTTGATTAATGGCATATGAATCTTCGTGGGTTATTTAATGCCAAGTTAATTCCTGTAGAAAAACTGTAGTGGCACTATTTAACATTTAGTTGGTTATCAGATATAAATATATATAGTGGGTGTTTTCCCTTTTTTTAAAAAAAGATAACAGGATTTTATTCTTTCTAGTGGAATATTATACAGTAAAAACGGACATCATTAGGTATTTATTACCAATCTCTACAGTATTGAATAATTGTAACCACAATTAAAACCGCAACACTTCTGTAACTAAAAATAAAATTGCGTAAATCTATATAAGAGGCATCCCTATTTTTTGGACTGACACACATTCATAGTCTCAGTTACAGAGTCGGTACCATTTCTAAATGTATTAATCTGGACATGAACGTAATAGCACCACTGTAGTTTGAACTCGCTTACTAAAATGACTCAGTCTAAATACATTAAATATTACACCACACAAATAAACTACATTCTCATTACTTATTAGACCGACTATATACACATTATATAGCAAACTGTTATGACACCAACAATAGAAAAGAACTCTAATACTCGCTTAAAAAAATTTCACCGGATAAACAAGACCAACCGGTTCATTAGTCGCTGTATAAAATAAAATGGGGAAAATAGAATAAATTCAAGTATTAGTAACGAAACACTTCGGATTAAAATGTCAAAGTTTCAACCCAGTTCTTTTCAGAAAATATTTGAAGATTATTTGTTATCATATGAAGTGTTTTGAAATTGTCACGAATTCTTTTTCTTTTCAAAACAGGACGGTTTGTTTTTGGTTTGGCCTTTAAGGAGAGACATTTCGAATAGGAAGAGACAGACCATGAGTGGTCGTCTGTAATCTATGAAGGCCAGGAAATAACATTTTGACGGAAGGAAGACACTATTGTAGAAAAATGTACGTAAATATTTTTTGGGGAAAAATATCGATCTAGCGACGAAGACATTTAATGTTAACGACCCGAAATAAAGTAAGAGTTAAAAAGTAGACAGGAAGATATATATATATATAATATATATATATATATATATATATATATATATAATCTTATATATGTATATTATCTCGATATGTATATTATCTCCACACACACACACACACACACACACACACACACATATATATTATCTCGACTAATTCGTGTTTTTTCCATTAGTCAAATTTGATTCGTTCACTTTACTTTTTTCTATTGATTCCCCTAAAACTACACACACCACACTCACACATACGCACACACAACACACATATGTATATAAATTTCTAATGTATCATTTATATATATAAATATGGATATGTATGTAGTGACCTATATATATATATATATATATATATATATATATATAATATATATTGTGTGTGTGTGTGTATTTGTGAAAAAGGTGACTTAACCGGTAAAAATGGTCACAATGGTTAGTTGATGCAAGTTCCCAATTGTAAGATATAACAAATATAAAGTGCTCAATACGTTAGTAGAGCAAATTTATTATCACCGTGTACCATTATGATAATTTATTTATATATATATTTAACGACCCCTCCGCACGAGCAGGATGTGACACAAGGTCATTTTAAGCGAAGTTTAACAGGTTTGAATTCAGAGTTTTCCTTCTCCTAGACCGGTTGCCTAACCAAAATCTAAAAACCCAGTCTGCCCTACTATTTATCCATAGCAGGAGGGTGAAGAGGATTCATACATTTCCCAAGTGTATTAGCGCTAAGTGAAATGCATTTTACCACGTCCAGGGATGTAAGTCTCGGGGCGACGATCCTTCCCATGACTTTACACATCACACAAACGCACTTCCGCTAATCTATTATATAAGAAAGACAAAAAGAGAGAGAAGAGAGAGAGAGAGAGAGAGAGAGAGAGAGAGAAGAGAGAGAGAGAGAGAGAGAGGGTACACTGATATATCAGAAATTTGATTGAATGATTTAGCGGCACGTCAACCCGTCTATGGTTAATTTATGTCAAGAGATTATATATCTTTATGTATTTTCTTTCAAGAGTTTCTCGTACACAATTATATCATTGAAGTATTCCTATCAAATGATAAAAATTTGCACGCAGTTCATGGTTTTAAGTATTCCTGTCTTATAATTGTATGCTTCATATACGTAAAATAAAGTAAAGTCGTCGGGGCGGCCTAAAGTCGGTATCACCAGTCAGCGAGGGATCTATCCCCTTTCAATGCGCTAGACCAAGGAGATTGTTTTTTATGGCGTCTGCGGTGGAGCGCCACACCTACCATCAGCTCCTTACTTTACCGCACAGATCCCTGCACTCATACGCTAGTTGGCGAGACCGGTATCGAACTAGGAACCTTGTGGTCTAGCCGAACGCTCTACCGACTGGAGCTATCCCGGCCCCTTATTGATTTTCCTTTTTCGTACACATTTATATGGCTTTAATAATGATAATCTCCAAGTAACAAGACATACAAATAATCTACAGTTATTTGACATCCAGTATTATTATCGACTACGAATAATTTTTGAATAATAGATTTATTTAAAAAATTGACCCATACAGATACTCCCACTCCGGATTAAAGTGGACCATGGATTTATTGGTAATAAATGGGTACTCCACACTCCCCAGAGCTCCAGAGCTAGAGACTAAAGATCAGATGCAGTTTAATGTCTTACTCAGGAGATACGATATGTGTATTTACGATGAGAAGTAACTGAAATCAAGATGAATGAAATTACTAATGTTATGTTTCTTTAAGTCAATAAGATTTCAATTACATACAGCAATATTTATCGGGAGCCTTTTTAACACTTAAGAAACATTCTGTAATATTTTAGAATTCTAATTAATTTTGCTCTAGTCTTAAATAGTTTAATCACAATGCCCAGCCTTCCATGATTGGAGTCTCACTATCAAATATAACTTACTTTCATATCCAGGGCATTCTTATTGGGCGTCTTTTCATAGTGGAATAGTTAACAAGCTAGTCTCGTGGATCGATTACTGCTGAATAATGAGGTCAATCACGCAAGATGAGCCATACTTGTGACGTTGTGTCATATTTTATCCGGGACGAACGGGTTGGTTAAGAAGCGCACCGATTCGTGAAGTAATGGTCATTAAGCAAGTCTCGCAGATCCATTACTATTGAATATCGAGTTATATCGGCACTGGGTGTCCCATATTGCGACCTTGTGTCACATCCTAACCGTGGCGAAAAGGTTGGTTAAAATGGCTCCGATTCGCAGAGTAATGGTCAACACGTTAGTCTCGCAGATGCATTACGACTGAAGAGCGAGTTTGATCCTCGCTGGCTGCTCCATATTGTGACCTTGTGTGACATCCTACCTGTGTCGAACGGGTTGAATTAACACTTACATCGTTCACTATGCCGAGTAATTCCGTGCTTAACAGGTTGTCTAAATACTAACCTAGGACATTCTTCTATCGGTGGGGGTCTTACCACATTGCAGGCAATGCATTCAGCGTATCCTAAGCCTTGTCGACCGGAGGGTAGGAACTTGAATATGTCTGAATTCTTTTGGCAAATGAGTAATTCCATGTCAAATCATCCAGAAAAAAAGGAAAATGTCACCCACTCTCTTCAATTTTTCTGAAACTTTTTCCAGATGTGGCCTACGTTTACATTAGACAATCCCCAAAATTTGAGCTTCCAATTCCTAAAATTGGCGGAGTTTTTTTAGCATTCCAAATTTGGCGGGGTTGGCGTAAAAATGGCGTCTTTTTAAATCTATTTTTGTCTGTAAAATGATTTCTAGAACTTCCCTATTATTAAATATTAGTTTATAAAAGCATATTTGCCCCGGAAATCCATAAATTCTATCAAAAACGTCTTAAAGTCAACCAATTTTAAATTATTGATTATTTCTGATTTTTTCATAGCAAGATCAATATCCCGATGTGGCACTGCATCTATGACAATTTTTTTTCTATAATATTTCACATATATTGAACATTCTTTGTACCAAAAAGATAGTTTGATTTCTGTTCAGAACCGAAGCTACAACATCAGAATCAGAACCGAAGCTACAACATCAGAATCAGAATAGATTCCTTCATACAAAATGGCAGCAACACTGGAATAACTGTATCCACAATAAACTCTTCCTAATCAAACCGACTTTGGGAGGCTGCAGACCAACTTTAAGGAAGTCTAGAAAGGAACAAGTCATTATGTCCCGATTATGCATTGGTCATACAAAACTAACACACTCTTAATACCAAACAAAACAACAACCACAATGTGAACATGTCAAACACCCCTAACAGTCAAACACTTATTGATGAATGCAGATTTTTTGCTCACATCAGAAAACATTATTTTAAAGCAAACAATATGAAGGATCTATTTGAAAATGTTAACACGGGGATATTTTCT
>CM042137.1:101204148-101229148 GCA_023376005.1 Doryteuthis pealeii | reverse complement strand
CTTGTCGGATGAGTTTTTGTTCGATTCTTTCTAATTTTCTGGACATCTTTTTAATGTCAGGGTGGAACTGGTGTAGCAATTCACCAAAGGTTTCTTTACGAACGTATTCGGCATGTCTATCTACCATCTTCAGGTGTGAAACTGATGGGATGTTTCGGGTGTCTCGTTTTTAAAACAACGAGAAGTAACGTAGGAATTGGTAAAAACTGGACCGACAAGAATCATCAGTACAGTACAGTACAAAAAATGATGCCAAAATACACTTATATATATATATATATATATATATATATATATAATATATATATTATATATATATATATGGGGTGTATCAAAAAAGTACCCAGATTTAGTATACTTTTTCATACACCTTTTCTGAAAAAGAAATTAACGTTCCATTGATTGTTCACTTCTATCTCGGTAAATACAGCTTCAATCTCGATACTTTTTTGACACACCTTGTATATATATGAGGGAAAACGAGGACGACAAATAGATTCAGGAAAACTTTATACGCTTAGTCGTATGATCACATGTTGTATACTCTCTTTCCTTACTTTCTTACTTCTATTCTTCTATCGTCTCTTCTATCGTCTCTTCTAGCGTCTGGACTTCGTCTTGGGGACTTCGTGTCTGGTCTTCCATTGGGGATTTCTTTTTATCAGAAGCCCTGTGTCATTGGTAGTTTTTAGATAATAACACAAGACTTCGATTTAACTTAGATCATATTTTATTCTGAAATCCCACCAGACTACCTGCGCAGATTGAGTCGGAGCGTGCATAACACGACTTACCACCGTCGTGGCTTTTCCAATCTAACTAAAAATCTATTCGAATCTAAACCGGAAGAGGGTCTTCTCCACCTATTCTCACTGTATCACCGGAAGGAGCAAGACTGAGGTCAAGCCTTGTCATTCAAATCCTTCAAGGCTGCAACTTATAACAGCCATTTTGATTTCTACACTACTGTACATAAATATTAGGAATCTAATAATTATGTAACAAAGTGAGGTAACCATACGATTGCAAAGATGGCCATATTAGTGACTTTTTATTGATTCACTTCCGGTCGTTCGCCAACGACATTCTGTTCAGCTTTGTGTAGAGATCGGCGTGTCTGTCTCGACGCCAATATTGATTGCTTAACTGCGTGCACCAATGCCAATCTCGAGGTCTTTTAGATCACCCTCTTCCTCTCACCGTGTTTTTGTCGCTAATGTATTTTGGCTCTATCGACAAAGATGCACACTCTGGCTACATACGGATTATAGTAACGTCTCTTTCTTTCTTTCTTTCTTTCTTTCTTTTTGTCAGCATAATCGGAGAGGCATGGGTAATATAATTGTTACCTGTGCGGGAAATTGAACCTGTGGGGCGAGTTCCAATTCTGCTGCGTTCACATCGAAATGGATTCTCTCATCGATTTTGACGCATGAAGGTTCATCCAATGAACAACCCACACAGGGATTTGTTTATAGTTGTGATGGCTTCTGTTCAATCATTTGTACTTTTTGGCACAGTCGATAGGAAAGAATTGGTGCACAAGGAATGCAACAAACCCAATCAACGACTGACCTCAGGCTTTTTGAATTCAGAGTTTTCCTTCTAGATGGGTTATCCATGCAAGGTTAAAGAGTCCAGTCTGCCCTACTATTTACCCATGTCTGGGGGGAAAATACATGGATTCATACCTTTCCCGGAGGTGTTAGCGCTATGTGAAAGTGCAAACAGTCTTGTCGAGGATTTGAACTCGGTTCAACGAGTCTATTTCCTACGACTCTAATCATTAGACCACGCGCTTCATACAAAACATCGCGCTAATACCTTTGGTAAAGACACGAATTTGATTCCTCACCGGTAATAGTTAAAATACATGAGATAGAAGATTTGGCATTAAGTAACCCACAGGGTTGATATGCCGTTAAACCAAAGCAAATTATACAGAAGACAAACCTAGCACCTATATGATTTCCCCAACCCTATTGCCCTTATGGCAAGCCCCAACCCCTTTTTATCATATGGGTGCTAGAAGGCGGTGGCTGCGGGTCTACATGTCCTGGGAATGACGTTAAACTCTATCTGATGGTGAGGTTCCAGTTTTGGAGGTTTGGGGAATGTAGAGCACCCCATTCATCACCATTGCTCCCTGGTCCACTGTGACCCGAAGTGGTAGTACCTGTTAGGGTCCCATCTATGGGTTAAATAGAAAAATGTATTTATAAAAAAATTGTATTATCCATTAAGAATTGATTTATTTCAAAACTTTATCGGTATTAAATGACCCACTGAGGTTGATATGCCGTAAAACAAAACAAAACAAACAAACAAACAAACAAACAAGACAAAGTTCTCCATTTCACCTGGGTGTTACACACTTCTGTCATTAAATCGCGATTAAACTCAGCTGAATCAATAAAAGGACGTGGATCAACGAACAATGTTAGATGAACATTATTAGCGTGTTTACTTCTCATCGGGATATTTTACAACTTATGCCACAACCCAGCTTAGTAAATAGAAGGGCACCCGACAGATTTTAATTTTTGCTTATGTGTATAATTCCCTTCTTGTTTAATTGTCTTTAATTGAAAAAAAAAATAACTTGGTTAAGCGGAAGTTGATACATAAAAGAACATGTTATCCCCAAAATATCAGGTAGAACTTTATCTTTACTAGCAAATATATGCACCCTCCGGGTGCAAGTATTTAAGTTTTGATATAATAAAATATCATATTAAATTAGAAAGGCTAATGAAACTGACTAAGAATGCAGATAAAAAGATCTGCAACAGAGGGGGTATAATCGAAAAATAGAACAACTTTGAAACTAACTATTCCATCATTTTCCATTACTCCCCTCTTTCATTGGTAAATTTTCCTAATTTAACTATTTAGTTAAAATAGGAAGTAAAGGATAATATTACAGTTATTTCTTCTTGTAAATAAATTTCTTTAAGATTTATCCACGAGATTTTTGTTAATATTTCTTAAGATAAAACCAAACAATTAGAAAATCAACTAATACCAAGCACATATTTATTAAAAATAAAAATTTTAAATATCATATGCAAATAGCCTTCTCGTTCAAACTGTAAACCGCTATTTGTTGTATATATAAATACAATTGCATGTTTTTAGTACGTAGATATGGCCAACAGTATTAATAATGTAAAACAATTTTAATTAATAACTTAAGGTTTAAAAGAATGAAATCATGGAGAATTTGACGTAAATAATTAAGGGAATTGTGACTTGAGTAGTAATATAGTTTCGGTTACAGACAGAAAAACACACAATCTCCATTATAATAAGATTACATAATTACGGAAAATTTTATCAAAATCCAATGATTTGTTGACTTTTCTAAATATACACTTGATTAATGAGGCTTTTGAAGATCTGACACAGAAAAGAGGACGAAAACCCACATAGAAGAAACACAGATTTTCAATTAGCAGACACTAATCAACCGCACAACCAAATCGTTCAGTCTCGACAGGGTCCGCTGAGACAATTCACCCGCCCCTTTCTCTGCCTTAAGTCTGTGTTGCCAACAATAAAACCATATTCACTACAATTAGTCGTCCGATCTAATTTCTTCACCGTGTGCATTTTTTAGACGTAATAGGCCATTTCATCTGATACTGTGTCCAGCCACAAACGATGATCTAAGAAGCTACATATACAAGCCAAGTAGATGCTGGTCTAAGCAACTACGTTATCCTTTTTTTATGTCGATATCCAACAAGAGTATCCGCATTGCATTAGATTTGATATCTCACACTTGAATACAAGTTTTCACATATCTTATCTATCTAAAATATTTTTCCGGTCTTTATGGCAGGTAAAAGCTGAAGGAATTTTAGTAATTTCTTGATTTCACAGGAAAAATTGTCAAAATTCCTTCGACAAGTACAATATTTCTTTTCTTTTTCAATCTACGCAATTATCTAATTTATTTATATTGATTTTTATTTTATTTGGACCGTCTAGCATCACGCTGATTTCATAGTTGAATACGGTGAACTATCAAATATTTTAATTATTTGGAATATTTTACAATTCTTTGCAGCATGTGAAAAAATCAAGTTTTTTTTTCTTTGCTGTAAAATTAGCATGCAACATTTCTTTTTCAATCTACGCAGTTATTTATTTTATTTTATTTTAATCAATTTAATTTTTGACGTTTACTTTTTTTTCAAGCTGGAAACTTAGATATTTTACCAGGTTTGAAATGGAAAATATGTTCAAACTTGTTTGAATTTTAATTTTATCATCAAATTCTTTATGTCATGAGTAAGTTGGTTGGTTTGTTGGATTTTACGTTGGATTTGAGTTATTCTATTCGAGTGAGACGGACAAGGCATGCCGGGCACTGCTGGAGAACCCAGGATTAACTCATAAGTGACGTTCTCCTGTGGAAGCCAACACACGGACATGCTAGTGTGGGCCGCCCATCAAGGACCTACATTGACCAACTAAGAAAAGATGCAGGCTGCTGCGCAGAGGACCTCCCTGGGAAAATGAATGATAGGAAAGGTTGGCGAGAGATTGTCATGGATATCCGTGCTAATTGCGCAACATGATCATGATGACGCTAAAGACATTTGTTTTATTCATTCTTGATGAGTATTCTTTGTTTGAAACTCATTCTTTAAACGTATGTTTTAAAATCATAATTTTATCTTTATAACCCATAGATGGGACCCCTCTGCATAGTTGCAGTTGGCGTATACTTCAGCCCCAGCCGACAATGTATCATGGGTAAGAGAGCGATATCAGAATATATGAGAAAACATATCCTCACTCTTTATGTAAGTTTTATTTTATCGAAAATTACTTGTGCGATTAGAATGGTCAAATATGAAGTAATTTTTCCCCCATCACACACACACACACACACACACACACACACACACACACACACACACACACACTTTTATAACACACCTTATATTCTGAAAAAGAAATTAACGTTCCATTGATTGTTCACTTCTATCTCGGTAAATACAGCTTCAATCTCGATACTTTTTTGACACACCATTGTATATAGATGAGGGAAAACGAGGACGACAAATAGATTCAGAAAACTTTATACGCTTATACTCGTATATATATATATATATATATATATATATATATATATATATATATATATATTTCATGACCTAAACAGTCAGAAACTACCTACCTAGGTTTTACCTCACGGCTCTTCAGGATAATTCTGACTGAAATAGGTTGGTACATATGACATTAATTGTTGGAAGTGGTAACAAAAAGGAATGAAAATTCTATGAAAAAACCTTTAAATTAAACTATGAAAAGAAATTATAAAGCAACTACATTTATTGGCTGAGAAACCAGACCTTTTTGTGTCTGAGTGCATTTAAGATTTCAGATCTCTGGTTGTGTATCTGCTAGGTTTATTGTAAGAAGCTATAGCGAATTTCTCCTCCATGCCGAAGAGGCAAAACTTATCCTCTGCTCTATATCTGTGACATTTTAAAGATTATTTCACATTTTAATGATTGGTTTTATGCCTGTATTTTTCGAGTGCGAAACTACTTCTGTGGTTATAGTATCTTCTTTTGAAAGCTCCTTGGGTTGAACCCAAGTATACTTTTTATCATTAACATTATTATCATTTGGATTGTTGGTATGGTAGCGTAAGTCAGATGATTTTTATTTGTCTATTTTCCCCTTATTACTTATATTGAGCCGTTCATTTAAGGTTGTTTTCTTTTAATAAAAAGTGCTTTTTTATTTAAGCGTTTTCTCATAGTCATGTTTATTTTGGTTAAAGATGTTAGAATAGTTTGGTTTGGTTTGTTTTACGGCATATCAACCTCAGTGTCTCATTTAATGCCGACAAACTTTTGAAAAATTCATTCTTAATGGATACTCAATTTTGTAAACTCATGTTTTACTATTTAACCCATAGATGGGACCCTAACTGGTACTACCACTCCGGGCAGAGTGGACCAGGGAGCAATGGTGATGATGGGGTGCCCCACATTCATCAAACCTCCAAAACTGGAACCTCACCATCAGAGTTTAGACCCTCAGTCACCACCTTCTAGAACCCATATGATAAAAAAGTTTGGGGCTCACCATAAGGGCAATAGGGTCGGGACAATAATATAGGTGCTGGGCTTGACATGACTAGTCGATTGATCGGAGGGGGCCTGTTCGATCGCCCGTCTGGCCCAAGTCAGGGCCAAAGTGGAGTGTTGCATGTCATTGGACTGCTCATCCACCTGGGTTCTATCCTTAAGCATCACAGGTCGCCACCCACATCCAACAGGTGGTTCCATTCGGGGAGTCTTACCCCTCTGGAGAGGTGCAGTCAGTGTATTCTAACGCCCCACCGACAGGGTGGATGTTAGAATAGAAAGAATTAGTGGATAGACTAAGACTTAGGCCATTTGTTATATGCTTGAATATTTGTTTGGAGGGTTAGAGCCTACGTTATGTAACTTGGTGCTGGTTATTTATCAATAGGATTGAATGTTCCCTTAAAGGAAAATGTCAGTATGAATGTATTGTGTATAAGGACAAAGTTCATACCACCAAACCAAATGATGATAATGTTAATAATAAAAAAAGTAGTTTCGAAACCAATCTAAGAGAAAAATCTCCGAATTCAAACCAGCTGTACTCCGCCAAAAAAATTAACTTGTGTCATATCCTGCCCGTAGCTGAGGAATTTGGTAAATACAAGTACACACACACTCACATAAACACACACACGCACACATACACACACATACGCACACACTCACTCACACACATATATATTTAGAAGTACTAGCAAATATATGCACCCTCCGGGTGCAAGTATTTAAGTTTTAATGTAAAAAAATATTATATTAAATTAGAAAGCCTAACGGAACTAAATAAGAATACAGATAAAAAGATTTGAAACAGAGGGAGTATAATAAAAGATTTGAAACAGAGGGAGTATAATAAAAAATGGAACAACTGAAACTTACTTTTCCATCACTCTCGTCTTTCATTGTTATTTTTTCTAATTTAAGTATTTAGTTATAAGAGGAAGTAAAGAATAAAATGACAGTTATTTTATCTTATTAATGGATTTCATTTAAGTTTCATTGAAGAGATTTTTGCTTATATTCATTAAAATAAAACAAACAGTAGAAATCAATAATACTAAGCACATATTTTATTAAATTCGATTTTTCAATATAAATATGCAATTAGCCTTCCCGTTCACACTGTAAACCGCTATTTTGTTGTATATATAAATATAATTGCATGTTGTCTAACAGTATTAATAATGTAAGACAATTTATTAATAATTGAGCTTTAGATAAAAATAAAATCATTGAGAATGTGATGTCAATAACTAAGAGAATTGTGACTTGAGTAGGAAATAGTTTCGGTTACAGACAGAAAAACACACAATCTCCATATATAAGAGAAATACTATAACCTGCAAACCGCCCTGTCGTCTGCGGCGTTAGAATGCACTGACTGCACCTCTGCAGAGGGGTAAGACTCCCCCAATGGGGCCACTTGTTGGCCGTGGGTGGCGACCCGTGATGCTTAAGGATATAACCCAGGTGGATGAGCAGTTCATGACTTGAAATACTCCACTTTAGCCCAATCTTGGGCTAGACGGGCGGTCGGAGGGGCCCCTCCGATCAATCGGCTGGTCACGTCAAGCCCTAGCACCTATATGATTGCCCCAACACTATTGCCCTTTATGGCAGTCCCCAACCCTTTTTATCATATGGGTGCTAGAAGGCAGTGGCTGCGGGTCTACATGTCCTGGGAATGACGTTAAACTCTATCTGATGGTGAGGTTCCAGTTTTGGAGGTTTGGGGAATGTGGAGCACCACTTCATCATCATTGCTTCCTGGTCCACTCTGACCCGGATTGGTAGTACCTGTTAGGGTCCTATCTATGGGTTGAATAGAAAACATGAGTTTATAAACAAAATTGTATTATCCATTAAAAATGAAATTATTTCAAAACTTTGTCTGCATTAAACATTTTTTTGCCAATAGAAGTATTCGGCATAAAAAAACCCAAGGGGTTGACATGCCGTAAAACCCAACCAACCAACCAACCTATAACCTGCAAAGTCTAGCCACAAGGATACAAGATACGTCGAAACACGGCGTCTGTAGATAAATAATATATACTCCCAACTGGTAGAGCTCTCTGAAGAGGAAATTTAGCCTACGTTCACCGACTTACGCTTAAAGCAAGGCTCTACTATTTAATGGATATGAGCTCTCTCTGGTGAACGTGACATATATATCTATGTAGTGATTTCCCAGTTAATTATCGTTATACTATATATTTATATATATATATAATATATATATATATATATATACAAAAATATACATATCAACCGCATACATATAACTTAACGACAAATCCAGTTCCCCAAACACATATAAACAAAAACAAAAAACAACACACCAACACACACACACACACACACACACACACTCACATATCAGTTAACCAATCCTCAACAATCAATTTTCTAGACTAACACCTATGGTACCACCATCCACCATTCTGACACTCCCCATCTAGTGAGAAGAAAATCCACTAACCACCCCCAACCACCCCTCTCTCCGTACTGACGACCTTCTGTTTCAGCATTTTTGAGAATATCCATCAGTGAAGCAAGTACTATATCCAAGTTTCTGAAGATGGTATATAACAGACCGAAACGTTTGATCGTCGACAATAAACATCCATTTCCATAACACCCCGTGCTTGTCTACCTTTCTCCACAATATATATAATAAGTAAAAATCCCAACATTAAAGAATTAATTTTAAATCTACTTTCTAATGTATTTAAACGTCTTTAGAAACTGTTTCATAGAATCACATTTCAAAACAAGACACAACACACACACACACACACACAACACACACACACACACACACACACACACACACACACACAGACAGGTGTTTATATATATATTGAAGCAAGTACTATATCCAAGTCCTGATGATGGTCTAACAGACCGAAACGTTGCATCGTCGACAATAAACATCCAGTTTCCATAACATCCCGTGTTTGTCTATCTTTCTCCACACACATATATATAAGTAAAAATCCCAACATTAATAGAATTAATTTTAAATCCACTGCTAATGTACTTAAACGTCTTTAGAAACTGTTATTCATAGAATCAAATTTCAAAACACAACAACAACACACACACACAACACACACACGCACACACACACAAGTTTATATATACTGTATAATATATGTATGTGTAAAATGGAAATTAATCCACTGTATGAATAAGATATAATGTTATACAACTGAAATAGGTCATAGTGTGCAAACCGTTTCGGGCCAACTTTGACGGTTTTTAAAAAGCAACATGACCACACTAATATATATTGTATTATAAGTATCAACCGCACGTGGGTCAGTCATTAAAAATAGTATGTGTGTATACTCAGTATATGAGTAGATTTCTATAAAGAGTGTTATATATATATATATACATGTGTATATATATGTATGTGTGTATACTCAGTATATGAGTAGATTTCTATAAAGAGTGTTTATATATATATATATACATGTGTATATATATGTAGTGTGTAACTCAGTATATGAGTAGATTTCTATAAAGAGTGTTTATATATATATATATACATGTGTATATATATGTATGTGTGTATACTCAGTATATGATAGATTTCTATAAAGAGTGATGTGTATTATATATGTATTGTATATGAGTAGATTTCTATAAAGAGTGTTTATATATATATATATACATGTGTATATATATGTATGTGTGTATACTCAGTATATGAGTAGATTTCTATAAAGAGTGTTTTATATATATATATATACATGTGTATATATATGTATGTGTGTATACTCAGTATATGAGTAGATTTCTATAAAGAGTGTTTAATATATATATAACATGTATATATATGTATGTGTGATACTCAGTATATGAGTAGATTTCTATAAAGAGTGTTTATATATATATATATACATGTGTATATATATGTATGTGTGTATATCAGTATATGAGTAGATTTCTAAAAGAGTGTTTATATATATATATATACATGTGTATATATATGTATGTGTGTATACTCAGTATATGAGTAGATTTCTATAAAGAGTGTTTATATATATATAATATACATGTGTATATATATGTATGTGTGTATATCAGTATATGAGTAGATTTCTATAAAGAGTGTTTATATATATATTATATATACATGTGTAATATTATGTATGTGGTATACTCAGTATATGAGTAGATTTATAAAGAGTGTTTATATATATATATATACATGTGTATATATAGTGTATGTGTGTATACTCAGTATATGAGTAGATTTTCTATAAAGAGTCTCGTAGTCGGGCTAGGGATGTAACGATGTAGCACCCAGTGAATTACGATAGCACTTGGTAAACGAATGATCTTGATTATCTTATGAACTATCACTCCTCGGGTCGTAAATCTTTACGTTTATTTGAAAATAAGTTGTATGCACGCATATAATCTCGTACATAATGTTAGTTGATAATATTTTGATATCTATTTGGCAATTTATTGACGGTCATCTGCCTGTGTCTCTTTTTGGCGCCAAACACTTAGTTCGGGCGGGAACAGACAGTCTTGAATCGGAATTGCTAATGGGATTTTCACTTATTTCCATTGTCTGGCAGTGTACCAAAACATAATAACACAGAGTGTGGACAAAACACGTAGAAGAGTGAACAACGAACTGCCAGTTGTTTAGATTTAACAGAATAAATTACACGTATTATCAAGTATAATAGAATTTTGATTTGAAAAGAAAATAACAAAAGAGTAGAAATTTATATTAATCTTTGGGAAGTGTGTGTTTGTCTGTCCTTTATAGACGGTCAAATTGTCTGGTGTAGAGCTACCAAATTTAATATGCATACTTACTTGACATAAAAGGAAAAAAAAAAACATAAAAAAACGCAAAAATAAAAAGAAAAACAAAAGAAAGAAAGAAATATAGAAAGAAGAAGGGGAAGCGAATATGTAAAAGAAAAAAAAAACAAATAAGTAAACAAAGAGGAAACAGACATTCAAAGTAAAGAAAGAAGACAGAATTTTATAAACAAATATGCAGAATAAAGAAAGAAAGGGGAAACGGAATGCAAAAAAAGAAAGAAAAAGAAAGAGATAAACAAAGAAATAAACAAAGGGGAAACAGATATATGGCAGACTAAAGAAACAGAAAGAAAGAAAGAAAGAAAGAAAGTGGAAATAGAAAGACTGAAAGAAAGTGGAAATAGATATACTAAAGAAAGACGAAAGAAAGTGGATATGCAGAAGAAAGAGACAGAAAGAAAGAAAGAAAGTAAGTAGAAAGAAGAAAGAAATATCAGACTAAAGAGACAGAAAGCAAGAAATACATAAATAAATAAAGAAAGTGGAAATAGATATGCAGACTAAGAAGTGGAAATAGATATGCAGACTAAAGAAAGACCAAGAAAGAAAGTGGAAATAGATATGCAGACTAAAGAAGACAGAAGAAAAAGAAAGTTAAATGCAAACTAAAGAAAGAGACAGAAAGCAAAGGTGGAAATAGATATGCAGACTAAGAAAGACAGAAAGAAAGAAAGAAAGAAAGAAGAAGGAAAAAATGAAAAAAAAAAAAGAAAGAAGAACGAATGGAACATTAATTTTTCTCAGAATACAAAGTGTCAAAAAGTAAAACAAATCTTGATACTTTTTTTTGACACACCTTGTATATAGAAAATAAAATTTCATCAGTTATGTAAATGTACTTTTATAAAATAGATATCGTTTGTAACCATTCGGGATACATATTAAATTACCAATGATTATAAAATACTAGACAACACGTGACCCATTGGGTTTTGGGTAATATAATTGGGACTAGGGAAGTGAGTTTGCAAAACAAATTAAATAATAAAAAAACAATTCATACAGACTGAGAATTAAAAAAACACATTAAAATCATTTTGTAAGAAAGGGAATGTTTAACCTAATTTGAATTCATTAAGAGCCAAGATGTTGTGAAACTTAACTTACAAATCTGTTTCATAACTCTCAAATCCCTCTCTCCTCTACTCTCATTGAGAAACTAACATATATAACGAGGTAATCAAAATATATATAGAGAGAGGAGAAAGGGATAGGCAAGATGTGGAGTGAAAGACAGGTTAGCTTTTGACTCAATTGCAAATTAGAACTAATTAGAACCAATTAAAATTTTTTCCAAACATAACTCAATCCTAGATCTAAGGAATAATTTAGTATAATTTTCGTGTCTTTAAACTAAACAGTAAAAAAGCCTTTAGGACACAAACATTGATTCGGTCAGCTTTTGTATAATAATAGATATAATGTTTAGAAAGATGAGGTAATTGGAAGTTAATCTCCCTTTGTGTGTCTGTCTACGAACATACATGTGTGGTACAGTTTACTGCAAGCCTTCTAAAATTGTTTCCTTGAAAAAAACTGAAAGCTGAATCATATTTTGACTGAATAAAAGCATAGGCGTTTACAGGGATACACAGAAGTGTAATTATAAGCAAGTTTAAAACAGGAGAAATATAATTACTGGATCGTGTAGGCTAGTTGCCAGATAACATTCACATAGTAGAATGCTTGAGTGCGTGTGATGGCCACTCATGGTGTATCTTTCATACAGGACTTGCTCAAAAATTCAGGTCATTAAAATGAACGTACGTTCTGGCTTTGATAGAAAAGAACAGATCTTTTATATATCATTAACGACACGTAAAATCATATTTTCACGAAAGAAAACATTAGCACACAATTATATCTTTAGCGAATTATTCGAATTATTGTAATGAATTCTGAAATATCCCTTTTATGATAGGTTAGAGCCGGTTTAGTTCAGTCGGTCGACTAGGAACCACAAGTTCTGAGTTCGATACCTCCCTCGCCAAATCAGCGTATGAGTAGCACAGGGATTTGTGCGGTAAAGCGAGGGGCTGATGGTAGGTGTGGTGCCCCGCCTCAGACACCAAAACAATCTCCTTGGTCTAGCACTGTCAGGCTGATACCAACTTTAGGCCACCTCGACGATCTTATTCGCATATGATGTCTTTAGAAAGAAAAAAAAAGATTATTTAACTATTTGCTGATTAAATTTTCCACATGCCGTACCAAATTTTCTTGGTATTTTTTACCTGTATTATTCATTCAACAGTTTCCCTATTTCAAAAGGATCAAGTACCTGTCTCAGGATTTGGCTCACAGACAAAACAAAAGATGGTAGGAATGTTCACGTTGTGATTTTTCAGTGTAAATAAATAACACGTGCGAGCTGTTGCCAGTGGTTTAATGTAGGATCGCAGTGGTGGGGAAGCAGCTGCGAGCGGCTCAAAGTAGGTAAAGGGTTAATAGTAAGAATACAAATATAGAATAAGAATACAAATATACAAGATTTGAAAAAAAAATGAGAATTCAATGCCTGATGTTTTGCTCTTCACTCATGGTAACAGTTTTTGAGGAATAAAATCAAAATTAATATTACTAACCATTTTTTATTAACTAATTATTTTTTTTACTATTATTACTAACGTTCTGACGAAGAGATCCGGATCTTCACTTGTTACTTCAGTTTCAGTGAGGTGGAGCGCCACACCCACCGTCAGCTCCCCACTTTACCGCACAGATAAGATTATACAATCTATGCTACTCATACGCTGAGTTGACGGGGACCGGTATCGAACACAGAACCTTGGGATTCTGAAGCGAATAATCTAACGACTGAGCTAAACCGATATATATATATATATATATATATATTATATAGAGAGAGAGAGAGAGAGAGAGAGAAGAGAGAGAGAGAGAGAGAGAGAGAGAGAGAGAGAGAGAGAGGGGGGGTAAAATGTGGAAATAAATCGAAAACAATAAAAAACAAAGTATTCGAAAAGATAATCTTATTTTTAGATGTGAAATTGACATTTTTTAAATATTTTTCTACTTATACAAAACACACATTTCTTTAACTCCTGTCAATCAAATTTCTTCCAATTTTAATATCTTACACATTCTCACGCTTTATACACTTATATACATAAATCAAGCTACGAAACATAGATGAATGAACATGTGTGACAAATGTATGTTGTAAACCTAAATATTATCAAACATATATTCTAATAACACATAGTCACGTGTGGATTAGTTGTTTTCCTTTCTACTTCTTTTACTTTTTAAATTACATATATTCATAGTATATTATTTTAGGAAAATACGTTACATTTCAAATGTTCTTTCGAATACCAATCATATCTCACTTAAAAAAAACATTGCTATGGGAAAATATTTTCTCTAATATTTTCATATTTTGATGTGATTTTGATAAGAATTCTAACTCATTTTAGACAACACTGTACTCACCCTAATGTCCAGATGAAGGTTTTAACGTTGGCTTAATCACCCATGAATAAATCTATCTTTTGGAATACTCACTTTTTCTTATTTCTACACACACAGACACACACACACACACACACACACACACAACACACACATATATATATATATATATATATATATATATATATAAGGTGTTTCAAAAAGTATCGATATTTTTGGTACTTTTTGACTATTTATCCATCGATCGCTGTTTCTATCTATCTATCTATTCTGAAAAAAATAATGTTACATTTATTGTTCATTCCTATCTTGGTAAATACAGCTTCAATCTCAATACTTTTTTACACACCTTGTATATATATATATATATATATATATATATATATATATATATATATATGATAAGTTGTAAACATGGTGTTTTGGATATGGCTACACGTGGAATTAAACGAAAGGCAGTTCTCCTGTGTAACGATTTTATTGGTGATCTTTTCAAACTTTCTGGACAACTTTTTTATATTTGGATGGAATTCGTGGATTAGTTCACCGAAATTCATATCCCGAGTACTTACAATACCATCATAGGGGTGGTGTGTTCCTGTTTTTTTTTCTTCAACGTATATTAAAAATGTGGAGGCTGGAAGTAGGAGAATTGATAGGAAAAGTGTTAAAGGCATTTTAAAATGTGAGTTAAATTGTACCCACGTATATATATATATATATATATATATATATATAATATATATATAGATATAGATATAGATAAATAGATCGATAGATATAATATTGAAAATAATCATGACAAGCGAACTCGGCAAATATTGTGCCCCACGTATATATATATATATATATATATATATATATATATATATATATATATATTCTAATCTTAGAGTCAGATCTTAACCCTGAAGAGCATTAAGCGAAACTTTTAGTAGGTTCGTCTGACTCATTAGATTTATCTTAAATATTATAGATAGATAGATAGATAGATAGATAGATATTTCCACCGTGGAATAGCATAAGTATGTTTATGAATTGCTGGATAAACAGTCTTGTCTTTCGCTCAACGGCAAAGATTTGTCGATTCATGTAGAGATGTCTCCGGTCATAATAAATGCCCTCCATCAAAAGTATCTGTAACACGTCTCGCCAAGCACCTGTCTTTCCTAACCTCATTGCTAAACTAACAACAACTCACATCGACGACCAAACCGATCACGAGGCCAACCTATCAACGCCACAATGTCTGCCTGCCAGCGTGTTTGTTTTTAAGGCCTATCACTGCACAGGCTGATCAGACCATTAAAATCCGGACTTCACCCCCTGGCTTACTTCAAGCAATGACGGAAGTCGGTGTTGGTTTTATCAGGCTTGTTGGCACCGCTGGTCAGGAGAGGTAAATATTTGCGGTCACCCGGTTTTGTCAACAAACAACTACCCGCATTAGCAATATTGTTACACACCATAAAGCTCTTAACACCTGTAACAGTTTTTTTTATCTATCTATCTATCTATCTATCTATCTCTCTCTCTACCTAAATTTTAACTTATTGGTCGTTCTAAATCTGATTCTTAGCTATCTATCTATCTATCTATCTATCTATCTATCTATCTCATTATCTATCTATATATCTATCGATCTATCTATCTAAATTTGAACGTATTGGTCGGTCTAAATCTGATTCTTATCTATATTCCATCTAACTATCTATCTCAGTTCATATCTATCTATATATATCTATGTAGTTTTTTTATTTATTTATCTATGTGCTTATCTATCTCAGTTTTATATCTCTCTCTTGTTATATATATATATATATATATATATATATATATATGAAGTGAACAAACAATGTGTTTGAAATGGCGAAGGCTGACAATTTTTGGGAGATTATGTGCTTAATTAAAGTCATACCTAATTTTTAATTAATTAATTATAATTAAATGAATTAGGCGTGCATATCGGTTTAAATGTAAAGCGTAAACAAATCGAGAAAAAGTCGATCTCTGTATGTACATTTCAGCCTATTAGGCCTCATCAGCAGAGCTATAGACAGGGCAGTGCTTTGTGCGTGATTCGAACTCTAACTTTCAGGCTGACAGGCGGACACTCTAACCATTACACGAACAGGCTTCCCCAGAATTTCTCTTTTATTTTAAAAATTGTCGGCCTTCGCCATTTCAAACACATTGTTTGTTCACTTCATACTGTGCTATAAGTCACCCAAAAAGTGCGAAATATATATCAGTTTAAAATAAACGATTTAATTATGATTAATTAATAAAATTAGGTATGACTTTAATTAAGCACATAATCTCCCAAAAATATATTTATGTATAAATTTGAACGTATTGGTCGGTCTAAATCTGATTCTTATCTATCTATCCATCTAACTATCTATCTCAGTTTATATCTATCTATCTATCTTATCTAATTATCTGTCACAGTTTAAGTTTTGTATTTATCTATGTATAAATCTATCTCAATTTTAGCTATCGATCTATTTATCTATCTACCTATCCATCTAAGTTTTGTCGGTTTAAATCTGATTCTCATCTATCTATCTATTGATCTTTCTATCTCAGTTTATATCTATATATCTATGTAGTTTTAAAAAATGATCTATGTACCTATCTATCTTAGTTTCTCCCCCTCTCTCTCTCTCTCTCTCTCTCTCTCTCTCTCTCTATATATATATATATATATATATATATAATATATATATATATATATATATCTGTGTTTATATCTATCGATTTCCGTTTCTATCCCTCAAATTATTCTAGTTTGCCTTTATCTACCTACCTATTTATCCATCGATCGCTGTTTCTATCTATCTATCTATCTATCTATCTATCTCGGTTTCTATCTATCTAACTATCAATCCATCTCTCTGTCTCAGTTTATATCCATCTATCGATTTCCGTTTCTATACCTCAATATATTCCAATTTACATTTATTTATTCTAATTAGGAACGTAAGTAATCTCTGGGGGTCACAGTCAAGTCCGACGCAATGTTCTTCCAATTGACAGTCTTCAGTCTAAAGCTCTCCTAACTGTATCTCGCTCGTCTCAACAACAAAATGCTCCTGTCGTTGTTCTCTTCCACTTGTTTCGACAGCCAAAATGCTACTGCAGTCTTTTTCCCTGATCTGGGAGGGCAGGTCATTAAATACCCAATTGCTGTGTTTCATCCGGGTTCCTTACTCTCAATTGCCTGTGCTGCATGTTCGACATTCATCAGCAAGCGTCAATCCTCACGACGAGACTTTACATCCCGCGCCACTCCGCACTGCTCGGCGGAATTTCACCAGCATTTCAGCAACGAAGAGGTGACGAGTTCAATTTCCATTGTCACTCGCCACGCTCCTCCCCCTCGCACAGGCCAAACATATCCGGACTCTTTTCGTTCGTGGGGGCTGGGAATCTGCCCGACCACATTTATCTATCACATTAGATTAGTATATCACATTAAATTAGTATATCACCTTAGATTAGTATATATCTGCATTATATCTAATTCCGTTTGTATATCTAATCCGGTTTCCATTGATATCACATCATTTTTCATCAATTTTCCTTTTAACTAACTGAATTCTGTTCGAATATTTCATTACGTTTGGGTCTGTCGCCCCTATGACTTATTCAGTCCTTATCTACTGCGTCTGTACCTAATTTTCTCTGTATCTATCTCCCCTATACGATATCCCCATTGTATCTATACCTGTTGTACCTCATTATGTTCAAATTACCTATATCTCACAGTATCAGTCTCTATTTCATATATTCTCATTCTATTCTCGTCTATGTTCTCTATATCATTCCGTTTATAAATGTTCTCTCTGCATCTCATTCCGTTTGTGTCTATCCCATTATGTTTGTTTCCGTCTCCTCTGTATTTCATGTCTTATCTATTTTTATATGTTCAGAGCAGTACCCATGGAAATGTCACTTTTTATGAACCAATTATTTTTTGTAATCAACCAGAATTACTACTACTACTACTACTACTACTACTGATAATAATAATAATAAATAATAATAATAATAATAATAATAATAATAGCACAATTAAGATCAGCTAGAGTACTTCAAAGAGTCGAGGAGACCTGAGGAGACTTGCTGTTTTTCAGCTTTTAGTGAAAAAAACAGTTAAAACTAATGTGAAAAACTCGTATAACGTGAAAATAATATACGTTTGTAAAAAAACGTAAATAATAATAATAATAATAATCTTATTATAATGGAGAATGTGTGTTTTTCTGTCTGTAACCGAAACTATATTACTACTCAAGTCACAATTCCCTTAGTTATTGACATCACATTCTCCATGACTGCATTTTTATTTAAACCGCAATTATTGATAAAATTGTGTTACATTATTAATACTGTTGACCATATCTACATACTGATAACATGCAATTATATTATATATACAACAAAATAGCGGTTTACTGTGTGAACGGGAAGGCTAATTTGCATATTGATATTAAAAATGGGATTTTTTATAAATATGTGCTTAGTATTATTGATTTCTAATTGTTTGGTTTTATTTTAATGAATATAAGCAAAAATTTCTTCAATGAATCTTAGATGAAATCCATTAAAAAGATAAAATAACTGTCATTTTATTCTTTACTTCCTCTTTTAACTAAATACTTAAATTGGAAGAAATAACAATGAAAGACGAGAATGATGAAAGAGTAAGTTTCAGTTGTTCTATTTTTCGATTATACCCCCCTCTGTTACAAATCTTTTTATCTGCATTCTTATTTAGTTTCATTAGCCTTTCTAATTTAATACAATATTTTATTACATTAAAACTTAAATACTTGCACCCGGAGGGTGCATATATTTGCTAGTAATAATAATAATAATAATAATAATAATAATAATAATAATGCCATTGTAGTTGGTGCACATGAAACGGCCCCAAAGGGATTGGTAAAGGGATTGAAAAATCTGGACATCAGAGGAAAGATTGAGACCATCCAGAATACTGCACTGCTACAATCTGCCAGAATACTCAGAAGATTCCTGAAGACCTGAGGAAACTTGCTGTCACTCAGACTCCAGTGAAAGACCATCAGCTAACGCTGATGTTAAAACTCAAAAGGAGTGATTAATGATAATAATAATAAAATGCCTAAAATAAAAAAAAAGATTATACAATTTTTTTCCCTCTACAGATTATTTAATTCTCGGTTTAGTTGTACTAACAAAAGCATTCTTTATTTATTTTACTAAAGTTCTCTCTTTCTCTCTTTTTTTCTCCTTCTCTATCTATCTATGAATCTCAGTTCTTTCTCTCCTTGTTTTCATACAATTTCTTTGAAAGAAAGAAACATGTTTCATTCTTCTTTCTTCCTTTCTTATCTGCCCTCTCTATATCACAAGTTCACACACACACACACACACACACACACACAACACATATATATATATATATATATATTCTTTTTATATCTCATTAAATTCATGTCTTCTATATCTTATTTAATATTTCTCCACTATCACGTTAAAATCATATCTATCTCCTTTATATATCCTTAGATTCATATATCTCCTCCGGTATTTCATTATTTATATCTTTATTCCGTATTTTACATTCATATCTCACCTCTTAATATCTTATAAAATTCACTTGTACTTTCTATATATTTGATTAAATCCTCCCCCTCTCTCTCTCTCTTCAAGGTTTGAGTGCATCCAACTATCTACTCTCACTATCGTCTTAGAAAATGGACACGGTGACACGAGTTCAAATGCTGATTTCATTTCACATGGCGCTAATATCCTTGGGAATGGTATAGATCCAACTATTATCCCTCCAGCTATGGGTAATTAGTACGGTAGACTCGGCAACTTAACCTTGGTATGGCAACTGAAGGAGGAAAATTTCAAATTCAAACCGGTTACAATCGGCTTAGAAATCGACCGTTTTATTACCTGGCCGTGCAGAGAGGTTGGGTAAATACACACTCTCACTATTTCCCTAAATATATATATATATATATATAATATATATATAATATATATATATGGTAGGTGGGTAAGTTTTGTGGTGAGGGAAAAATTTGATTGGTTATTGGAGATATCTTTGGGAGGGGGTGATAGAAGGGAAAGGGGTGGAGGGAGGTAGTAGAAAAAATGAATGGTGAGGACACCAGATAGGGATGGGGAGGTAGCCATTTCATGGAAAGAGATTTGAGTACAGGAAAAAGATTTGAGTATAGGAAATAGTAAATGAGAGAAATAAAACTTACCCACCTACCTACTTCCCCCTTCTATAAAACACTTGTATGATCCTAATGATTCAATAAAGACTGAAGAAGCTGAATTTAATATTCCAGCGAAATATACTACACATTTATGACTGAGTTTTGTTCTTTCATTCCTTATTTTACCTCTTTCTGTCGGATTCATTCCAATCCCATTTTCCTCATATATATATATATATATATATATATATATATATATATATATGGATTGGTCCACGTCCTGCGTCTCTGACGCACAAAAATCTAAAAGGATGCAGTAAAATCGTATCTATGCGTCCCATTGTCTTTCTGTTTTCTTCCCTCACCATTTCAAGCAAACTGTAAATACATTTCAATAGTTTCTGAGAAATGAATTACATGATAGGTTACTAGGCAGAAGTTAGACGGCTTTAGTTCGGACCCATACAATTTCTGCGGGGACTCATTCAAGGCAAATATGTGCATCCCAGTACGCACTAAATCAAAACGCTATCAGCATCACTATATATATATATATATATATATATATATATATATATATATATATATATAATCCAAAAGTCCAGAGAAGAAATCTTCCTTACGACACAAGAGTTTTATTTAAAAAAACCTGTAGCAGTTTGAGAGCTCAATGTTAGAGTCACAGAGCAATATATAAATAAAGAAATAACAAAAGACTTAGAGCTTTAGCATATATAAATAGACTATAATATAGATAGACTATAATGCTAAATCTCTAAGTCTTTTGTTATTTCTTATAATATATATATATATATATATATATATATATATATATATATATAATATATTCTCCACATATCTTATATTTCCATAACACATTTGTGCCTTTCTCAAATGCCAGTCATCGACGTATGGGTTGGTGTAAAACCAGAATATGAAGTCCTGTTTCCAAGACACCAAAACCATTCAGAAAGTAGTCAATTGTCGTAGAGAGAAATCTTTCTATTTCCAAGTTGACAACTCACGTATATATATGAAAAAACCCAAACAAAACAAACAAAAGAACGTGTGGTCTGAGCGAAGCATAATGGAATGGGATGATTGTGCAATCATGCCACGGTTTTATTGAAAATGGTCAAAAAGAGAAGGAATTCGGAAAAAAAAGAGAATGGAAGAATCAGATCACAGGCCTGTTAGAATGACGACCCTACTTTATTGTTCGCGATTCCCCTGAAAATACGATGAGGAAAGCTAATGGCTGAGAAAGAACAGAAAAGTGGCAAAAGCACGCAAGCCACAGAATTCATTTTCTTTTATTTGACGCACAGTTTTCAGAAGATGAAACAGGTTGAAAGCAATCAAGTGAAACCTAAAGGAGACAATGTCCTGACTTATCGTATCAGGAGAAGGAGAACTTAGCGTGGGAATCCTTTTTTTTTAAGTAATAAAAAAAGTTATTTCCACATTGACGGTGGAGGTTACAATACACTGACTGTATCCTCTGCAGAAGGATAAGGTTCCTCATAAAAGGATCTCCTGGGTATTACAGTAAACAGCATATCGTGGTGATGCTTCACTTCTGGACTTCTGGGAAATTATGGATCACATCTTCATTGCCATTTCTCCCAGATTAAGCTTCGTTTAAAACTGACATTTTGTCACATCCTACTCATTATTTCTGTTGAGATTTTTTCAGTATATAAGGTGTGTGATAGATCTCCGCTCCTACTTATAGACTAGGCGAGATCATGTGATCTATTCCTTGGCCAATCACTGGCAGTACTCTGAGGCTGATACAATACTTAACCGATCCTACTGGTCATAATTACTGTAACATTCATGAACGACGGACATAGGATTAAATCACTGGACCTTTACCAATACGCAGGATAGAACTTATATTCTTACCAAAGGATCACCAAAGGATTCCATAACATAGGACTTTCTTTAAGCCCTTTTCAACTGGCCAAGGATGGCACTTAAAAACTTTACAGTAAATACATATAGATGTTTATGAGGTATAGAAATAGAAAAACAATATCAAATATTGTGCTAACAAATATCTGTTTTAACCTGTGAGGTTTATAAAGTGTAATTCAATTGAAATCATTTTAAAATTAAAACAATTGGAAATGACACTTTATAAACACTGGTCTTTATCAGAGCACATATTTTTGTTAAATGGAAAAAGGAGGAAAATTTAACCATTTGACACGAGAGGTTCAAATAACAAATAGATTTTCCACCTTTTTTCAATTTAACAAAATATGTGCTCTGATGAAGACTATAATTTATAAAGTGTCTTTTACAATTGTCTTCATTTCAATTTTAAAATGATTTCAATTGAATTACACTTTATAAACCCCGTAGGTTGAAACAGATATCTGTTAGCACAATATTCGATATTGTTTTTCTATTTATATACCTCATACTGTCGGATTTATTCCATTTTTTATATATATTTTCATAGATGTTTATGTATTAATTGTCTCTGTTTAGTTAATTAATATATTTTGTATTTTTTAAAATCTTACATTTGTCCACTTTTAAAAATGTATTTTCTTTCTGTTACTGTCTCTTAAATGTCATTGGTATGACGTTAAACTGCATCTAAAGGTGATTTCCAATTTTGGAACTCTGGGTGTGTGTGTGTGTGTGGAGTACACTTTCATTGCCATTACTCACAGTCGCACTCTGATCCAGAATGTTAGTAACTTTTAGGGTCCCATTTATGGGATAAATAGAGAAAAAAAATTAGTTAAAAACAATTGAATATTTACCAAGAACGTCTTTGGCATAAAATAACCCAACAAATGTTGACATGCCGTCAAATGCAACCAACCAACTGTTTTTTTTTTTTTTACTAATTCCTGTCTCATTTAAATAATCTTGTTTTTCCTTTTACCCCCCTTTCTAAACGTTTACGTTCTTTTAGTCATGTGCATTTCTTTACAATACAGAGAAGAACTTTGAACATAGAAATTATTGATCTGCAACTCATAGTCACAAACCTGCTATAAATTATTCGTAATATTCACCAAAACACATTCTCCCTATTAAAATATAATTCGAGAATAAAATAGTGCGACTGCATTTATAGTTTACTGATTCTTTTCTAATGTAAATTATATCAAAAATGTGTAAATTAGTTCTGTCTTGTAATTTGATAATCGATTGATTTATTTGAGGGTCAATGGAAATCACATTTGGTTACAAGGGGGGGGGTCGGGTAAAATTTGGTTGATTAATTGATTCATTTTAACATTATGTTATTTTATGACTAGGGGTTAGGGAATCACGTTCAGTGTTACGCTCATATTTATATTTTTTGTGCAGTTGCATCTTAAGAGTTGGTTTATTTTGCAGAGGGTCGTATCGAATACGAATAATCTTTAAACAGACCTATTTGACCTATCGATGGGACACTAGCAGGTACTACCACTTTTTCTCAGAGTTAGCCAGGAAAGTAATGGCAATAAGGTATACTCCACAATTCTCAGATATCCAGAAATGGAGCCCCACTATCAGATGCAGTTTAGTACTAGCTGGGTCAGAGTAGAGCTGAGTGCAATGGTGATGAAGGGTTGGCCCACATTCCCCAGAAATCGAACCTCACCACCAGATAGAATTTAACGTCATGCACAAGACATGAAGACCCTCAGGCATCGCCTTCTATCACATATATAATAGAAAGGGTTTGGGTCCTTGACATGAGGGTAAAAGGATTGGGACAATCAGGGGCTAGGGCTTGACGTGACCAGCCGATTGGTTGGGTGGGAACTTACCCATCTACGTATTATCAGTCGCTAGAGTGTTCGGCTGGGAACCTTAAGGTACCTGGTTCGATTCTGGCCCTCGCCAACTCAGCGTATGAGTAGCACAGGGATCTGTGCGGTAAAGTCAAGAACTGATGGTAGGTGTGGCGCAACTGCCTCAGACGCCTAAACAATCTTCTTGGTCTAGCGCTAGTGAAAAGGAGATAGACTCCCTCGCTGATACCGACTTTAGGTCACCACAGGACAGCGAAGTTTGAGAACCCTGATCTAGACAGTTATCGTCTATATTTAACATATAAAGTAAATAAATGCGCGTATATATAGGAATGTAGATTTTTACTTTCGAGATATGAAACTAGCTGAAGGCAAAAGTACATTAATCAATGACTATACAGGTTCACTTATCGACCGCATTGTATTTAATTGCATTTGGACGGCGATTCTTCCATTTTCACTGACTCATCGGTCTATTTATAGTTGTGTTTAACATTGGACATGCTACGGAGCATCGACTGTGAGTGTTCAACTCTGTGCATGTATCGATCTTTCTATGGAATATATAGGGATGGAAAGAGAGGAAAGAGAGGAAAGA